>BSBK01002820.1:2500-539691 GCA_027943335.1 Chamaecyparis obtusa | reverse complement strand
TTCCTTAATGGTTATTGTATTTAAATTTATCTTCACAATTATATTTATTATTATTTAGATTCTTTTATATTTATTGTAAATGTGAAAAGTTCTTAATAGATTTTAGAATTATTATATGTGTCCTAAATAACTGCTTAAGGAACATGGAGAGGTATATATTCTTCAAGGTATAAATATAATTTTTCTTAGTTAATATATATTATTTCAAATAATATACAGCTACATAGATAAGTTTGAAATAATAAAGGTTACTATCCAAAACTATCTACCAAGAACACTAACTGTTACCCTATACCAATAATCTGCTATCCCCGTTCTAGAGAAATTAGACATGTTTAACCATGCCTACTAGCATACAAATACAGAAACCATAGCCACCGTGCCCAAAAAACTTAATACTTGCAAAACTACTATTCACAAGACTTAAACTTTTAAACTCCTCATACTTCATACTAAGCTCTTAGCTCATCTTTAAAAAGTTCTAGTAAAATGTAACTATACAGTAGTATTGACTGCTGGACTATATTCCTTTGTACTATAGCGAGCCTCCTCCTTGAAAATATTCATCTTGAAACCTGGTACTTTTAATCCGAAAGGAATTAATACAACCCTTTTTTTTTTTGTCAATATGAGCCTTCTTAGCCTTCCTCCTTCTCCTTCTATATTTTTTCTTAGATTGGAACTCCTAAATCAGTTCTTTAAATAATTTCCAATCATCCGTGGGCCTCTATAATTCAGGTCTCCTTTCTTTTTTACATGGTCCAAATCTGAAGTGGGTTGTAGCTATTAGTAGTTCTTTCTACGTCTATGTAGATCCCTTCTTGTATCCTTCGACTAACCCCTAGTATTTCCATGCCTATGGGGGGACCATCCCTCTGCACCACTATGGCTTAGCACATGGTCACATTATCCACAAGGTCTCTCCCTTATTCCTATGTGCAAACCCCATACCAAGCAGGTTGAAGATATATCAATATTGGTTCTCAATTTGTCTTATGTTTTGAATAATTCATCTGGCAAGATTAGGTCTATACATTGCCAAAATCCTAGATGATCAATGGTAAAAATTATTACAATCTCTTGATGTTCATTTGTCCTTTAAAAGCCTCTACTTGATTATGAGTGTCTAGGGAAAAAAAATTGCAATAATTTTCTTCCATAATCTTTCCCTGTGCTGGTAATTACCAACTAGCCCTCCTTTAACCACCCACACACCTTGATTACTTTATCTATATTGTTCTATCCTATGTTTTGACGCATTCAAAAATGCCTTATGTCATGCTAGATTGAGTCGATCTTACGACCATCTTTCTCCATGATTTCCCATGAAACTATTATTGCATCTTATTGATTTATTGATTCCTCACCATCATTAAATTGAATGTTCTTTCTAATGGCCACTAAAAAAATTAAATCCAATGTTTTTTAATTCTAATACATATTTAATCTAGGGATTTATAACTCATACTGTGCCTATACGATACCCTTCTTGAACAATCATCCTCTAATTTAATTTTATGTCCCCATGTTCCAAACATCAAATATATCTTCTTTAATTATTAAAAAATCCTAAACTAACAACTCTTCGCCATTTTATTACATGATTACCTTCTCTCCTTACATGAGTGATTTTAAACTCTTCAAAAATCCCAAGCAGAGATTTGATCCTTTGGTTGTCATTTATAATCACTAATGAGTCTCCTTATAGATGGATCTTAGAGACTTTTAAATATAATGTTTTCTTTATTGCTAACTAGGTTGCGTGAACCTTAACCTCATTGTTAGTCTTTCCACTAATTTCTTTCCCCTACATTTGACAGCCCCAAATTACCCTTTGAGGCTTCTTCAAAGTTGATTTAAATCTACCCTATATCTAGAGGAATCTAGGACATTGCTTTCACACTATTGGATAGAGGACTATCCCTTAGAGGCCCTTGAACAAGCCGAAAGAAATTATTTTTTGTTATACTAGACATATTTTACTTATTTAAGAATTAGGGTTCTTATATTTAAAGAATAAATGTTATAATGTATTCAAATAAATTTTCTTTCAAATAATATTTTGAGATCATAAAACTAGATTCTTCTCTACAACCTATATAATATACTATTCATAATATAACTAGATGTGGAAGAAAGATAAGGCCCAATACCATTTGGTGCCCAATGTTAATATTTCTATTTCAAGGATTTTGGTCTACCAAGACACTACGTAGATTTCACATATATCTATTATGTGAGTACATTATCTAGACTTATAATTTCCTGTAACTTAAGTTTTTGTTCAGGACATGAAGGACACGTAGCTCTCTATCTAATATAATAATATGTTAAAATTAGGTAAATTTTATATAAAATTTAATCTTACAATTATTACATAGTTATTCCTAATTATTCTTAAATATCATCTAATTGAATGGTACAAGTTAAATATTAGTGAACTAAAAAGAACAAATTGATACCTTTTTCTTCTACTAGTTTCTAAGGAGCCAACAACATTAGAATAGATAAAATGTCCCAATTTAGATTCATACTAAAGTTATATTGGTTTAAATCTTAGACAAACTCTCTAATCTATTGATCCATCACACTCTCTCTAAATAATATTAGGAAAATATTGTTTAGATCATATTTATATCAATTGATTAAAATTAATGATTATGAAAGAAATATCATTGTATATCAATTAAGAAAATGAACCATTTTCCTTGTATCTTAACATTAATAAAATAAAAATAGATATCAAGACCAAATTATATGTCCTATTGAACATAACTTATTTTTACAACACGTTAGATCAAATAGCATATTGTTTCTTAACATACTGATATTGCAACACACACACCATTTTTTTTCCTTTACCACACACTAAGAGTTTATTACAATAAAACAAATAATTTATTTCTTCTTTGCTGAACATTAATGGTTCAAGGCTCTGGATTTTACAGATATACTATGTCTGAGAACTAATTAACACCAACCTTCTCTCTTTCGTGGCGAGAGATTCGCTGATAATGGTAGATGTTCTCTTTTTTGCAAGATCTAATTTCAATGTTCATCAATGATCTGCTAACTTTCACATGGTTTTCACAATCTGTAGTTGTGCAAGGTTTTCTCCCGCGTTTAGAATCAAGACAATTAATGCCCTAAAAAGTAAAGACAGCTCATGCGGAAAAGCCAAGCCCTAATTCTACATAATTTGAGACAAGATTGGAAGAGACACTGCCACGTGTCTTGGTAGCATCTAGGGTTTCCGGAAGACGAGGAAGCTTTCGAATTTTGAAATCAAAGTCATACTGTCATATGCATTGATGAACAAGATGATTTTTAGTTGTCTAAATTAAATTAGACGGTGGGTGTGTTGTTATGATCATTGACACACTGCAAATAATCTGACTGTTGAACAATAGAAGAAATCAAAGATTTCATTAATGAATGAATTCTCTCTTGTCAAATCATCTTCTACTGATGTTTGTTAAAAAGGTCTTTTAAAATATAAGTTGGATTGTTCTTGTAACGACAACATTCATGGAGATCTCGCACAGTTAAAGATTATATCTAAGATGATCATATTTTGAGGCGATTGACATTCTTCGAGACAATATGCATTCTCCTAGAATTTTATTGCGAAAGAAATTCTTTCTCCCTGCTGTTGAATTTTATTCTACGCACTGCATATGCCAGGAACTTTAGTTGAATGAATCACCCAAATCTTGAGATCTATTGTAAATTGGATTCACTATCCAAAATTGTGTAAACATATAAGTTATTTTGAAAATTAGTATCAATGCATTGGCTATCAATATCGTATAAGCTTAGCGTAGTGTTTTCTAAATGGTTTCTATTGTACAAAATATTACTACTAATTCAAATTTATTCCAATATTCAATTTAGTCATATTCATTCCAAAGGGTATATATTGTAATATCCTAGAACTAGAACTCAATTTTTACGCCGATAAATGTTATTTTGTTTTTGTTTTTTCTTCAAATTTTTTTTAAAAAATTTCTATATAGAATTTTTCATTTTTAAATAATAAAGATTAAGATCTGATTATCATTGCAAACATATTAACTAAGATCAAAGGTGGTCGCATGATCGTTTTATTTAATGAGTTTCCTTGGGAAGAGACGACAATCGTTGATTATTTGTAGAGTTGCATTTGTGCACAAATCACTGACCCAGTTGACATTTTGAATGGAATACAACCATTAGATGCTGCATGTAACGGTGAATATTATGTCCTTTTCAAGAGTGGACATAAAGGAAGACATCATCGACCTGATAGTAGATCAACGGTCACTGGATGATCGGAAGGTTGCTATATTTTTTAACGGAGACACGACAATTGTTAGATTTGTCATTCGATGTTGATCCCATAAGTAACCGGTTCCTATGACACTTTGGAACAGTAATAATTTGGAACAATAATAATTTATAAAAGAATGGACATTAGCCATCGGATTTATATGAGATTCATTGCTAAACACGATTTTCCATTTTAAGTTGTTTGCCTTATTCAGTACTAAACAAAAGCGGGTTTCAAAATTTATAAATACTAGGGCAGTAGATTTTGCTAGAACACAATCTAACAGATGGCGCATGTTCGCAAGGCATAATCAGATTTTTTTGTGAACATACGACAACCGTTGGTCAAAGTGGAAAATATAACAAAGAATTGATCAACGGTCATCGATCACCGCATGATTTTTTGAAACATATGACACTTGACACATCATCAAATGATGCATGCGCTTACCTGTGATTCACCCATTCTTCTCCATTCACTACATGTTTGTGATTTAAAATAAATTATTTATTTGAATAGATTATTAAAGTGTCAGATTTATTTGGCAGTAGTAACTGTATCTGACATTGTAATGTGTAGTCTTATTTTTTTTTCTTTTAACAACTTATTTGGAAAGTTTCCGAGTAGAGTTAAATAAAAAAAAATTTGGATTTTGCAAGTGTGAATAGTTATATCCAAAATGGGCTAAAAACATTGAATGGGTGAAAGCTGGGTTTTTATGGTAGTAATTACTATATTTAAGGATCAGATTTATATGCGAAGAATAAGTATCCGATATTGTTTTGTGTAGGTTTATAATTTAAATTTGTATACAACTTATTTGTACACTTTAGGAGTAGAAGTGAAAAAAAATAATTTTGGATTTAGTAGACGTGGAGAGATAAATCCGAAATTTTTAAAAAACATTTAATGGTTGAAAGGGGGGTTTGACGATGGTAATTACTAAATGCGATTCTATTAATTTATTGATTTGAAGAGTCATAACATTTAATGCAAGATGACTGCTCTTACGACTTGTCAGTCAGTGATCAACTGGAATCTCCATCGGGTTACTGATTGCATGTCCTTTAAAATGTCACCACCATGCCACTTGTCGTGCTCTCAAATGTTGGCAATGGGCTCTCCCTTCTTTGTGAAGATACGACTACCGACATATCGTTTCATATATCATAGAAATATAAAGGGGTAGGTTTCGCATTAAACGTATCAATATATAGATAATAATAGGTGAGGAGAATCATGACATTTAATGCAACATAACTGCTCTTACAGTGTTCGTATAACTTGTCAATCACTGATTCGCTGGGGGCTCTATCTGGACACTGATTGTATCTTGTTTCACATGATACCAGCTTGTTAATTGTCGATCTGGCACATGTTCACAATGGATGATTGTCATCATTGCTAAGATACGACCACGGTCAGATCCTAACATATATGACAAAAATTAAGAGTGTTAGATTTTGCATTAGACAAATCGATATGATAGATAATATTAGTTGAGGAGAGTCAGAACATTTAATGAACATATGTGACAAATCTTATCAAGATTGTATTATTTAGTACTTTTTGAAATGGGCTAGAAAGTAAAAAATTTATTTTAAATGTTCTGGTTTTGATAATCGAATTTATATTGCAGATATTACTAATTTTGGTTTTAGTAGTTAGGAACAACGAATACCAATATTAGAACAAGAAGAATTTAAAATGAAACAAAATTTAAAAATTAAAAGAATTTGAAGAATTTGCATATGATGATATCGATATTTTATATAATTCTCTCAAAGAACCGTGAGAAGATTTAAAGTTCATCTGTATGAAATGTAATAAAGTTTTTGTTAAAAAATAATATAAAATTATTTTTGAAATTTTAGAAGATGTCACATCTGATATGAAATTTGAAGTGTTTTGCATATAACATAACTTAATTGTGTCAGATTTCACTTAATATGACATTGATATAAGTCATTTAATTAAGGTACATCAGTCTTTAACAATTAAAGCTCACCCGTAGGAAATATACTAAAGATTTCATTAATTAATAATGTTAAAAATCTTATAGAAAGCCTTATATGTGTAGAACCTAACGTTACTATAAATGGATGAGGAAGAAAATGATTTCGATGTAAAAGATTTTTGGAGCAGATAATATACATTACTAGAAATCAAGTATTAGTAATGGAAGCTACATTTACTTTTCAAACAAGTTCACAACAAATTGCTTTCTTTGGGAGAGTAGAACATTCATATTTAGAAAATTTACTACTTTGCAAGAGTAGGTTTATTTTGGAAGTAGTTCAACAGATATTAGGTGAAGAATTTTCATAATGCTACGCATCGATGAAAAATAAATGATGATATTGCCGCTATGTTAATGACTTAGGGTTTAGAAGTTGGAGAAAATGTTGAGACTATTCGTTTTGTCATGATTTTTTCTTTTTCCTAAAGTTTTGATTGACAGACTTAATTTTTTGTTAAAAATATGCACAACCAGGTAAAAGTTTTGACTACAACAACTGTTTTGTAAACAAAATAGAGATTGAAAAGAATTATGTTTTTCCATTTATGCAATGGCCAATGGCAATAGACATAGAGATTTACAAAGAAGATATCGAAAATCAATGGGTAAATCTATGTAAAGAAATCAGGCAATATAAAGAATTTGAAGGTAGTTCAATATTTCTAGTTGTGTTTCCACAATATGCATGATCTGTCTGTGTACAAATAAAAACCAAACATTGGAATAATCAAGTTTTTATAGCAAACCAAGTTCCATTGAAGATTTCAATCATCTTTCTGAAACGCCATCATAGTTTTCATCAAGTAAGACGAAGGATAGATGAAAATTTTGAAAGCTGATGAAAAAATAAAGTAATTTCTATAATATTTATATCTTAGAAAATTTTTAATACCGTAACATTAATTTTGGTCATTTTTATCTATTTTTTGTATGTTTTAATTTAGGTAGCCTAAAGATTATAGTTTTGGAAACTAAGATAAGTGGGAGAAAAGAGTTTGAATTTTATATGGCCGGTTGTTCATATTTGAAGGAAAGTATGTTGTTAAATTATTTGGTTTAGATTTTGTTTTGTATAAATGTTATCGTATAAGAATATACATTTGCGTATATGAATTTTTTTTACTGAATCAGAAAAGTTTTAGAAATGTGGAAATGGTATTTAGTGTTTCGAGTGAAATATACGTAATTATCAATGATTTTGTTTTCCCTGATATCATAGTTTTCATATATATTGAGTCAATCTAGAAGACACAGTTAGAGATGTGATGATGATTGTTGATGGTGAATGTCGATATATTATAGTGATTAGACAACACATATGGGAAATTGGAGATAACATTGGTCTAGAAATGTCACAATTAAGTTGTTGTAGTCCCAAACATGTCATGAATTCAAGAAGTATTGGTGAATCATAGGTTAGCATATTTGTCATTTATTTTTGGTTTCTGTAGGACTACGACTATGTAGAGAATCAACGGTTGTCATTGTTGGAAACTGAATTGAAACAATTGTTGTATTGTCATTGATGTCAAACCTTAATTGGTAAGACTGTTGCTACTTAGGAAAGTACTATATCTATTTGAGTGTTGCTAAGGGGCTAAGCAAGGTTGGTAACAATAGCACCTAGGGAAAGGTTGAGTTATCTTGATACTACAAAGTGTACTTGACTATGTTGCACTATGATGAGATAATGTATTGTTTATCTTAGTAAGACTAAAAACTAAACTGGTAGGCTTAACCGAGCAAAGAATGGAAAAATCATGTTTAAGCCGAGTGATGTTAGTGTTGACCGAGTTAGTATATGCCGAGAAAAATTCTAGTGTCGACCGAGCATCAGTAAATTACTGAGGAAGATAGTGCAAGCGGAGGAGACAGTTTTAGTATTGACCGAGTGTTCTACATGAAGACCAAGTGAACAATCACAGTATCGACCGAGCATTAGCAATTTTATATTTGAAGAGAATTTAATTTTGGAGCCGACATTGTTGAATTTTTGGATTATGTAAAATGTGTTGACTTTATTTATTGATTGTTTGGAAGCATTAAATGCTTTGTAAACCATTTTATTATAAATCTTTAAGAGATTTGAGATGATTCTAGAAAAGGAGCCGAAGAGCATAAAGCGAGTAGATTCAATGAATCTGACCTAACCCTAAGATCTATGAATGAAATTGAGTGGCAAAAGATGAGTTAACCTAATTGAGGAAAATATAAGGGAACCTGAACATTGTGATATGAATGCACATGGTCAATAGAGAATGCTGGAAGAGGAAATGTTTTATTGATTGAATAAGCAGAAAAGGCTGAAGGGGAATGGTGATGATTGCTTGAAGAAAAGTTTCGAGCAGATTGGAGATGGAAATGGAAAAGTTTCAAAGTCAGTAAACCAGCATTAGTGTACAAAATCAGATCTGATATTTGCAAAGTGAGTTGTATATTTTTCAGATAATACTACTGCTACTTTCTAACCATTGTAACAGTCAAAATCCTTTTAACAAAGGTTGACCTAATAGTCATATGTTAAATCCTTTGAACAAGGTTTCATTCTAATGGAGTGTATGTAAGTCGTATGACTAGGCTCACTTTTAACAGGGTGATTGAAATCCTTTAATCGGGTCACATTTGACAGTGTGTATTGTAACCTTTAACAGGGTTGGCTTTTTACCGAGCTGACATCATAAAAGTGAAAATAATAGTAGCATGTTACAAATTGGTTTTTCCCAAATTGGGTTTCCACTATAAAACTTGGTGTTTATACTTGTGTGAATGCTTAGATCTGAACATTGCTATGTTTTACAAGTTAAGTTACAGCTAGGTAGTGGACTGCATTGTTAGATGTTTCTATTATTGAATCAGTGATGACCAAGTTTGTTTTGGTTTTGGATCTGATTTAAGGATAAGTTTATGAGATTGTTTTATACATCAGGACCTAAGAATAACTGATTCACCCCCGCTCTTTGTTGTTCTAAATCATATTAAAAATTGGCATCAGAGCTCAGTTGCTTATTATTAGTGTTGACAGATATCAAGTTTAAAGGGGCTTGAAGGAAATGATCAGGATGTATACGAAGGAGGTACCGAAGCTGAACAAGGAAATTTTCCCTGCATGGAAAAGCTTGATGAAGCTACATCTGGCCAGTATTGGTGACTCTACAAAGTACTACATTGAGAATAGCTATGTCTCCCCTGTTGCACCTTTGACTGCCGAAGAAATGAGAGCTAATCAAGAACGTAATTAGGCAATGTTGGAAATTGTATCTGCCCTAAGCTATCCAAAATTTGAGGACATTAAGGACTACACAACTGCAAAGGATATGTGGGATGCTCTTGCAAGGATCTATGGAGGTGACTTGAATGTGTTGAAAGAAAAGGTCGAGAGTCTTAGACGTAAGTTTGATGAAATGAGAATGCAAGAAGGTGTAAACATTGCACAATATTATAGTAGAATAAAAGAAGTTGTGAATGCTATTAGAGGAGCTAATGAGACTATTGATGATGAAACTATAATTGGGAAAGTATTAAGAACCCTACGTCCTAAATATGTTATTAAGAGCTCAGTTATTCAAGAATCTAGATGTAACTCTACTAATGTGCTTACTTTGGAAATTTTGGTTGGTACGCTGACTACTTTTGAAATCTCTAATTATGATAATTCCACTATTGGAAGCATTGGAAATTTTGAATCTTCTTTTAAGTCACAGCTAGTTCTGAACAAGCCAAAGAAAGAAAAAGAAAGATGCATTAGTGAAAGTGAAAGTGAAAGTGATAGTGACACTTTTGATGAAGACTAGAAGATCTAGAAGCTCTTATGGCTAGAAGACTAAGAAGGGGAAAAGGAAAGTATAAAGGTAAACTCCCTATCATATGTTTTGCATGTAATAAAGTTGGTCATATAGCTGCAAGATGTCCTAACAGGAAGGATAAAGATGATGAAAGGAAAAGCAAACAAAAAGACATAAAAGATGACAAAAGCTACCGATGGAACAAAGACTACAAGGGAAAAGGTAAGAAAACTTTCTACATTGCTAAAAAAGAGACTGACACTGATAGTGATGATTTTGAAATTGAGGTAGTTTATGTGGCAATGAAAGATGAATCTGATGAGGATGAGAAAACTGCATTGATATCCTATGTGAACAAGAATGATAAATGGATTATTGATAGTGGTTGTTCACATCACATGACTGGTGAGAAAAATAAGTTTGAGACCTTACATCATTACAAAGGTAAAAGTGTAAAATTTGGTAATGATGCAGCATGTCCTATTAGAGGAAAAGGTTTGATTAAACTAACTGATAAGATATCTTGTAAAAATGCATATTGGGTTGAAGGTCTTAATTACAATTTGCTAAGTGTTGCTTAGCTTAACAAAATTGGTTACCGAGTGGAATTCCATCACAAGCAAGCTAAAATATTTGATGCTGCGGGAGAACTGATTGGAAGTGGAGATCAGACTAGAGGTAATTTGTTCTATCTTGACCTATCTGAAGAAAAATGTTTGATTGCACAACTTGATGATATTTGGTTATGGCATAAAAGGCGGTGTCATGTTAACTTTGACAATCTGGTAGAGATAAGTAAGAATAAAAAGGTAAGAGGTCTACCTAGATTGAAGAAACTTGAGAATGTGATGTGCAAGGAATGCTAGTTAGGAAAAATGACAAAGTCAAGTTTCAAGAGAAAACCCTTTACTTCTAAAAACATTTTAGATTTGGTTCATACTGACCTTTGTTGACCTATGGGTGTACAAAGTTACTGTGGTGCTAGATACTTTATCTTATTTGTTGATGATCATACTAGGATGATGCATGTGATGTTTCTAAAAGAAAAATCTGAAGCTTTTCAATATTTTAAGTGGTATTTGGCTAAGGTTGAAAAGGAGACAGGTAGGAACTTGAAATGTCTTAGATCTAACCGAGGTGGAGAATTTATATCAAATGAATTTAATCCATTTTGCAATGATAGAGGAATTAAAAGACAGATGTCCACACTTAGAACACCTCGACATAATGGTATAGCAGAAAGGAGAAATAGATCTATCTTGGATTGTGTAAGGACATTGATGATTGAAAAGAATGTGGCACAAAAATATTGGAAAGAAGCTATAAGCACTACTGTCTACACTCTTAACCGGGTACAGATCAAGAAAGGTACAAATTTGACACCTTATGAATTATGGCATGGACATGCACCGAGTGTTAAATACTTTAGAATCTTTGGAAGTAAGTGCTATATATTAAAAGACACTAGGAATGGAAAGTTTGATGATAAGAGTGATGAAGGTATATTCCTAGGGTACTCCACAAAAAGTAAAGCTTATAAGTGTTTGAACTCTAACACTAACAAAATTGTGGAAAGTGTGAATGTCAAAATTGATGAGTATGCAAAAAGAAATGAAGCTGACAGTAAAAGAGAACTAGAAGATTATAGATCTTTTGTGTACATTGAAGAAGAAGAAGAAGATGCAAGTAACTGACTTGCACTTGATGCTGAGTCTTGGGTAAGCAATGCCGAGTGATAGACAGAAGCTACCGAGTGTTAGGAAAATAGTGCCAAAAAAGAACAAGAACATGCTGAGCTACAATAAAATTCTGTTGAGTATCAAGAAGAGGTTGCCGAGCATTCTAAAGTTGAATCTGACAATCTTATTGAGGAACATGATGAAATAGAGAAGAGAACAGCTGAACCTATTTTGGCAAAATATGTGAGAAGACATCATAAGCCTGAACAGATAATTGTAGACAAAGATAATGGAATCTAGACCAAAAGTAAGACTAAGGATCCAACATGTCTACTATGTGAATTTGAACTGAAGACAACTAGAGAAGCATTGGAGAATGAAGACTGGATACAAGCAATGAATGAAGAAATTGACCAGATTGAGAAGAATGATACTTGGACTCTGGTGTCGAGACCTGAAAATAAGAATGTTATAGGAACAAAGTGGGTATTTTAGAATAAGATGAATGAAAATGGTGAAATAACTAGAAACAAAGCTAGGTTGGTATGCAAAGGCTATGCACAAGAAGAATGAATAGATTATGGGGAGACATTTTCCCCTATAGCTAGATTGGAAGGAGTAAGAACTTTGCTTGCATATGTTGCTTATAAATATTTCAAGGTATATCAAATGGATGTCAAGTCTGCATTTTTGAATGGTATACTAGAACAAGAAGTTTACATAGAACAACTAGAAGGTTTTATTGATCCAAACAGAAGACACATGGTGTACAAACTGAACAAAGCATTATAAGGATTGAAGAAAGCACCTAGAGCATGGTATGAGAGGTTGCACAACTACTTGGTATAGATTAGATTTTCAAGAACAAATGACACAAGCAATCTATACATGAAGGATGAAGAAGGTAAAGGTATCTTGTTGGAAAAAAAATTTGTTGATGACATTATTTTTGGTGGACAAGATGCATTATGTAAAAGTTTCTCAAATGAAATGAAAACTGAATTTGAAATGAGTATGTTTGGTGAGATCAAATTCTTTGTTGGTTTACAAGTATATCAGAGGAAGAATGAAATTTTTATTACACAGTCTAAGTATGTTAATGAAATACTGAAAACTTTCGAGATGGAAGATGCTAAACCAGTGGGAACTCCTATGGTTACTAGACAAAAGTTATCTAAGAATGATGCTGCTATAGAAGTGAATCAAACTCTGTATAGATCTATGATTAGAAAATTGTAGAATGTTGTACACAACAAACCAGATATTGCATTAGCTGTTGGGATTGTGGCAAGATTCTCTGCCAATCCTAAGGAAACACATATGATGGCCGTGAAAAGAATTATGAGATACTTGAAAGGAACTATTGACTATTGTCTATATTATAAGAAGGATGACAAATTTGAACTCTGAGTTTATATAGATGTTGATTGGGCAAGAAATGTAGATGACAGAAAGAGTACAAGTGGTGGAGATTTCTTTCTTGGAAAGAGATTAGTCTCTTGGACAAGCAAGAAACAAAATTGCATTTCCCAATCTACTGCCGAGGCTGAGTATGTTGTTGCTGTAGTGAACTGTTCAAACTTGGTATGGATAAAATAATTGTTGATAGGCATGAAAGAAGAAATCACTGAACCTGTTGTTATTTTCTATGACAACAAAAGTGCTATCAATATTTCTAAGAATCTAGTGATGCACACTAAGACCAAACACATTGCAATCAAGTATCACTACTTAAGAGAATTAGTACAAGACAAAGAAGTCGGAATGGAATATGTGAATACAAAAGAAAAAGCAGACATATTCACTAAAGCTTTACCAAGAGAAGCTCATGAGTATTTGAGAAGTCAATTAGGGGTTCTTCCCCTAATTGAGGCTACCTAGACAAGCTAGGAGCACTGCATCAAATGTGCTACATCAGAACATTTGACAAATTGATGCAGAAGATTGTCACACTTTAGGGCTAGCCTAGATTTGTGAAGAGAAGCAAAGCAAAGGAATCAGTCATAAGCAAGATGACAGAGGGAGAAACACTGAGCTACACAGATATTATCTGCATCTGATGAATGTATGTTTTAGTTGCTGATTTGCCATTTTTGTCAAAGAGGGAGAATGTACTGATATGATAACACATAAGACAACACATGACATGATACTGAAAACCAAGAGTTGATGAGCTGATGAGTTGAGGGAGAATGTACTACAATGATAATGCATGATATTGAACTGAAATGAAGAATTAGGATAGAGGGAGATCTAAATACTTCTTACGGTCATAGAAGTGAGGCTTATAGGATTCTGAATCAGAATGAAGCTAAGGATATTATAAAAAAGTTTCTGATGGACAGATAAGATTTTGCATTGGTTGGTAATCCATGTGTTATTCAAGTGATATCATATGGTGTTTCCATCAATGCCAAAGAGGGAGATTGTTGGAAACTGAATTGAAACAATTGTTGTATTGTCATTGATGTCAAACCTTAATTGGTAAGACTGTTGCTACTTAGGAAAGTACTATATCTATTTGAGTGTTGCTAAGGGGCTAAGCAAGGTTGGTAACAATAGCACCTAGGGAAAGGTTGAGTTATCTTGATACTACAAAGTGTACTTGACTATGTTGCACTATGATGAGATAATGTATTGTTTATCTTAGTAAGATTGAAGACTAAACTGGTAGGCTTAACCGAGAAAATAATGGAAAAATCATGTTTAAGCTGAGTGATGTTAGTGTCGACTGAGTTAGTATATGCCGAGAAAAATTCTACTAACGACTGAGCATCAGTAAATTGTTGAGGAAGACAGTACAAGCCGAGGAGACAGTTTTAGTATT
Source organism: Chamaecyparis obtusa (assembly GCA_027943335.1). Taxonomy (NCBI): domain Eukaryota; kingdom Viridiplantae; phylum Streptophyta; class Pinopsida; order Cupressales; family Cupressaceae; genus Chamaecyparis; species Chamaecyparis obtusa. Next base: position 525,074 of record BSBK01002820.1, on the reverse strand, counting down.
TACCGAGCGTTCTACATGAAGATCGTGTGAACAATCACAGTATCGACCGAGCATCAACAATTTTATATTTGAAGAGAATTTAATTTTGGAGCCAACATTGCTGAATTCTTGAATTATGTAAAATGTGTTGACTTTATTTATTGATTGTTTGGAAGCATTAAATGCTTTGTAAAACATTTTATTGTAAATCTTTAAGAGATTTGAGATGATTCTAGAAAAGGAGCCGAAGAACATAAAGCAGGTAGATTTAATGAATCTGACCTAACCCTAAGATCTACAAATGAGGTTGAGCGGCAAAAGATGAGTTAACCTAATTGAGGAAAATATAAGGGAACCTGAACATTGTGATATGTATGCACATGGTGAATAGAGAATGTTGTAAGAGGAAAATTTTTATTGACTGAATATGTAGAAAAGGCTGAAGGGGAATGGTGATGATTGCTTGAAGAAAAGTTCCAAGCAGATTAGAGATGGAAATGGCAAAGTTTCAAAGTCAGTAAACCAGCATTAGTGTATAGAATCAGATCTGATATTTGCAAAGTGAGTTGTATATTTTTCAGATAATACTGCTGCTACTTTCTAACCATTGTAATAGTCAAAATCCTTTTAACAAAAGTTGACCTAACAGTCATATGTTAAATCCTTTGAACAAGGTTGCATTCTAATGGAGTGTATGTAAGTCTTATGACTAGGCTCACTTTTAACAAGGTGATTGAAATCCTTTAACTAGGCCACATTTGACAGTGTGTATTGTAACCTTTAACATGGTTGGCTTTTTACCGAGCTCACTTTAGAAGAGTGAAAATAATAGTAGCATGTTACAAAGTAGTTTTTCCCAAATTGGGTTTGCACTATAAAACCTAGTGTTTATTCTTGTGTGAATGTTTAGATCTGAACATTGCTATGTTTTACAAGTTAAGTTACAACTAGGTAGTGGACTGCATTGTTAGATGTTTCTATTATTGAATCAGTGATGACCGAGTTTGTTTTGGTTTTGGATCTGATTTAAGGATAAGTTTATGAGATTGTTCTATACATCAGGACCTGAGAACAACTAACTCACCCCCCCTCTTTGTTGTTCTAAATCATATTAACAGTCGTGTGTTCACAACGAAAGTCTTTTGCTATTCCAATCATGCAATGACCATTGATCTTAGTTTATTATCGAGCGTTTGAAAAAGGTAAGTCCAGTGTGAGCTGTCAAGAGATGTTTGTTTCTTATTGTGTTCGTTATTTGATGATGTTTGTTTTAAATTTGTAAACATTTGTATGTACTGTGTGTTTATATTTATCATTTATAGTGTATTTCATTGTTGGTGGATGATTTGTTTTTTAAGTATAGATTAAGCGACTGGAATGATTCTCTTAATCAAGAAAGTGGATTTATATGATATTCATTGGTAAGTATGACTTTCTATTTTCATGCGTTCTCCTTGTTGAGTAATAAATGAAAGCGGATTTTGAAGGTTGTTATTACTATTTTTGATGCTAGTTGATTACGGATTTTGAGGTGGTTGCATTGTAAAGTCGATATATAAAATAGAAGAATTGGAATAAAATATTAGCAATTATATATAAATCAACAATCATGCAATATGATATCATTTATTTGATATAGTACATTTGTACTTTTTACAGGACTTTGGACTCACTCATTTATCGATGCAGTATTAAATTATTCTATTTAGTGGGCATGAGATCATAATAGATATACGAATCCCAAAAAAATTAATGTTCTGACAATAGTTGGTAAACCACACTAATCGATAGAAAAGAAATAAATGGCTTACGCCATTTTGTGTACCATCTATATTAATGTTTCCTATATTCAATACATATAGTGATCATAACTACACATGAAAAGAATAAATTTTGCAAATAACAAGAACATGAATTGGTTTTGCGTTTTATATGTATTATATCTATTTAATTATTATTTAAAATTCATAAAGTTGTAGTATTTATAATTTGATTGTTTGAATTGTATATATTTTTTAGAGCTAATGGTTACCAATCTATAACATTGTACAGAATGGGTAGAAAAATTAATAGTTATGATCATCTAGATGGAATAGAAAATCCATGGAAAGAAATCATAGATATCAAACTTTATGTTTACAATTTAAGTGATTTACACAGATAGATTAAATCAGAACCAGTTCATACCATTACACAAAGCCTCATTGATAGTGGATTAATAGAAGTTGGGGGATTTCCAATTGCTATTTAAGTACCAGAACTCATTGTGGAATGCATTAAAAGATTTGATCCACATACTAGAGAAATAAAGAATGAAAACAATGAGGTAGTCATTTGTTTGAATAGAGAGTCAATTCAGAAGTTCTTTGTTTTACCTTCGAGAGAACAATATTCAGAATGGAATTTCTCTCTCTCAAAGTCAAATTTTAATTTAAAAAGGTCACGATGGTGAGGTGTAATTTTATAAAAATGGTTTGAAACCATTACACCAGCCAGTTCTAAGTTACCAAAAACCCTATACAGAATAAATTTTAAAAAAGAGATTCTTGATATACTGGTACTTCTGCATAGAATTAGAGGGAGTGAACAATCCCTAAATTTTGAAAAGTGGTGGTATTTCCTTGTGCAATGTATAGGTATAAATAATATTTTTATAGATTGGGCCCAACTCATAAGTGATAGACTTACTGAAATGCTTGTTTCAGCCAAGCATTCATACAAATTTCTAATGTCATCTTACCTCATCTATGTGCTTGCATATGAACATATAGAGAATGAGGTACCTAGTGCTGTTGAATATGATGCAAATATTCAGGTTTATGATTTGTATCCATGCATTCAACTCTAAAATAGTTATGGAAATTTCAGAAGGGTTAATGATTTTTTTTCAATGAAGTTATATCATGAAATTCAGGGTTGTCCAGAATGCAGATTATTTGATGCAGCTACACAAACAATTATGCAATTTGGGACTTACTATACACAATATCGTACATTTACATATATTAGGATTGGAGGCTTCGATGAGTTTCCATACAAATTGCCAAGATATGTAGATGATAGAATGGATTTGATAGAGTTATGCACACAAATCATTGAGGTCAATATGAGATGCAGTGAATGCCATAAAGCAGGTATTCACTTTCCAATTACAATAGGTGCCTATACATGCTTTTCTAGCTCTTGTGCAATGAATTTGATCAAGTCATCTTGAAAAAGATATAAATTTGATGAATATAATGTTGTTCGGCATCATTTTGACCCTTCAAATTATGTAAAACAAAATTTGCAATTAGGCCCAACTTTTAATCACATTGCTTCATTAGAAGATTTCTGGGCTAATTGTATAGATGACTTTGAGATGAGAGAAAGATCATGGTCCCAACTTACAGTTGAATAGATTAAACTTTATAATATTGATATAGATGTGAAAGGTTTATATGATGATCAATCTAAATTATTTTTTGATCGTTATCTATCAGAAATCAAAGGGACGGCTTTGCAAACTCTACAATTTAAAGAACCTGAAGTAGACAATCTTGAAGAAAGAATGGAACAAATAATGAAAAGAACAAAAGAATGGGTTTAGTACAAGCAAACAAAAAAGGAGACATCAAACACAGAAGGACAATCAACAACTGAAGATCAAACAACAACTTATGTTGAAGTTCCTTTATCAATAATGCAGATAACGACTGAATGCAGTCAAGAAATGACAGGAGGGGGTGATCAACCACCGGATAAAGACAAAGCCATATATAAGAGTTGTGGTAGTGGTTCACTTGCTTTGATTAACATATATAATTTAGAGGAAGCAGGAAAAATAAAAAAACCAGATGAAATAGGTCAAGTAGAACATAATGCAATCTTTTGAAGAAGAACCAGAAAATGAAATAAGAGATTTAATTGAAGGTACTGTAACATGTATTCAAAATATAGTACCAAATTTTAAAAGTTCAGGTAAAGAAATATAAAGCCCTAGAATAATCAAGAAATTGTTTGATAATGAAAGTTTAGCCTTTGTTTCAAAAGTTCTAGGTACTCCTTCATGGTTAGAACATACAATGCAAACAATGAAAAGAAAACTGGTAATAATGAGAGAAATGAAATTTCAAAATGGTCGCATGATCACAAGTGGTAAAATAATATCATGTGATCATGTGGTGAAGAGGGGAGTATCCAATAGAGAGTCCATCATATTTGATGGAGGGGAAGGTAGACAGCGATATCCAGAAAATAGCCGCTCCCATGATCGAGGTCGCATGATCGTAAGAGGTAAAAACTTGCCTTGCGGTCATGCGGGGAAGAGGGGAGTATCCAGCATAGAGTTCAGTGGATTTGATGGAGGGGTAGGTAGACAACGATATCCATATGGGGCCAGGAAGCAGCTTCCATCACAGAAGCAAGTGTTTGATCAGTACCAACTGCAACAAGATTTGTCACGCTATGGTAAGGTTTCATGTTAGCCCTCTCACCCTCCACATTTTCAATCAGTCTCATTTTCATAGAAAAATTGGGTGAAGGGAAACACTACTACCCATTTTGATCCTAATGACATAATGAAAATATTTAGTGGAAAAGTAACAGTCCAACCGGCCAAGCCTTTTTTTGTGAATCCTAGATTCATTAACGTACTAGTAAAGCCCCAGTCTAGGTTGCAGAGGAAGGAGGGTTTCAATAAGGCAATACAACATCTCAAAGCCCCTTTTAACAATGCACATTCTATTCATGAGGTGGGAGGTAATCTCTTCTTGCCAAGACAAAGAGCTCAGGGTAGATATCAGCGCTTCCACAAGCAAGAAATACTAGACATTTGTGAAGGCACCCCACTAGGATCACCTATAGCCATATGGTATAATCAGGGGCCTGCTAAAAAATAGGGAGATTTGAGGGTTACGAAGCAGATATCTAGTCAACATACTGGGAAATCTCAATAGGTCACAACAAATAGAGCCCCTTTCAATCCTAAGCAACCTATTGAAGTTTGGCAGATGAAGTAGAGCACTCTTCAGAAGGCAACTCATCAGGGGTCTGAGACTCGTGATTATACATCAATATCCTTTCCAGATCATCTGTTTCAAGATCAAATTCATCATCTCTGAAATATAGCATTAATAGGTACATTTTCGAGAATAGGCTTATGTATTGATGATATTAAAATTTGGGCCTTTAACAATTGGCCAGGGTTAATTGATGTTTTTTGGTTAAATATTGAGTTGGGTTATTTTCTTGCTAAATTTGAAAACTCTGTTATGAGGGATGGGATACACAAGAACAAAAGTTGGTTCTGCAAAGGAGTTGGACTCTTTACTGCAGTATGGACCCCTAACCTAAAACTTCAAGATAGAGCTCCACTTTTCTTCCCCATTTGGATTGCCTTGCCAAACTTGCCTTTAGAATTTAGAGATCTGGACATAGTAGAAATCATTGCTAATCAGCTTCGTATCTTTGCTAAGCATGACCTAATACCATTTGAGGTGCCACACTGAGAAGATAGAGTGTGTATCCTTCATGATGGGACTTCTGAATTGCCAAAATGTATTTCCCTAAAATCCAAATGGGGGAAGTGGGATCAAAAAATTCATCTTCAAAATGAGGAGACTATCATGTTATATCAGCATCAATTAGGGCACTTCACAACTCATTGCCAATCCTAGCCATTAACCCAATTGAGGGTATGTGATAGCTTCTGTACAAATCCTTTCCAGTGCTCCATATCACATATCCCTCAGCAAGCGGAATTGAAATCTTCTTCACCATACTCTGTTGAAGTGCTGCCTAACAAGATTTACCCATATGAAGCTTCTATCTACTTTTATTGGGCTATAAGAATCATTATGGTGTTCTTGAGTGCCTCCAAGCAACCTGCCTTATTAGATTGGAGTAAATCAGAAGACTCAAGTTTCAGTCAGGATGACATAGTACAACACTTAATGTTTTCAAATTCTCCTACTACAAATCCAATTACAAATGATATGTTTGATAAAGAGGTGTTGGTAAATCTGTGAGCTAGGAAAATTTTAGAAGAGTTATTGACAGACCTAGCTACCAAAATAATATATGAAATAGCAGAAGAAGAGGGGATCCTTCAGTATGAAGGTGTGTACAACAAACAAGATCAACATAAATGCCTGAGTGATGCTTTTACCACTATTCCAGTAGAAGAGAATATGCAACCGCTTAAAGAGCATCAGATTCTAAACATGCACCAGCAAAGTGACAAAAATAAGGCTCGAGTGGTAAATGAGCTCAGTATGGATTCTAAAGGCTCTTCTTCTTCTTCAGATTCTAGTAGTCAATCTAAGGGGAGAGTTAATGGGCAGAGAGAAGCTATATCCGTCGACCATAATAAAGACTACAGCAATGCAGCTAGTATGTTGGTGCCTCCATTTGAATTAGAGGAGACTGTTCACTCCCGCATTGTAGAATGGATACAGAATAACACATTTCCTACATTAGAGGAAAACCTAGCAGGATATGACCAGGAATTGCATGATGATCCAGATTTGGCTATTGATCAGACTAATCAGGAAATATGTGATGGCCTAAACAATACCACTTGTGTTGTAGGAGTAGGTCCTATGGCTTTTGACCCTAATATGTTGCTATCAATTGAGCTATCACCATTACATCAAGCACAAGCCAAGGCTTCACCAAAAAAAAGAGGTAGAAAGCCCAAAAGTACTATAGTCAAAGAAGAAATTGAAGCTGGAATTCAATCAACACTGGATGGGAAGTTCACACCTTCCAAAAGATTGACGAGGAGAACAAAAGGTTCTACTTGTCAGCAATGAAGATAGCATCTTGGAATGTCAGAGGACTCAATGCCTTTGACAAAAGAAATAGAATCAAGCTAGAAATTGATTCTATAAAAGTGGATATTATACTACTTCAAGAAACGAAGATGTCAGATGAGGTTTTTAACAAAACTATTGGGAAATGGACAAAATGGAATGTTGTTCATAGTCTAGCAATAGGTGCATCAGGTGGGCTGGTTATCCTCTAGGATACTAAGCTTTTTCAAGTCCAAATTATTGAGAAGAAAGAAAATTGGCAAGCCATCAGATTGGAATGTTTTGATACTAAGATATTATTGTTTAATGTTTACGGGCCCATAGCAACCCAAGACAAATTGAGATTGTGGTCAGAGATTACTCAGTTTTTACAACTTCAATCAGACACGCATTTCATATTGGGGGGGATTTTAATGCCATTTTAAAACTATCAGAAAAAATGGGTGGAATTTGTCCACCAATGAGGACAATTCAGGACTTTGCAAATTTTGTTGAAGATAATGGCCTAAGGGATGTTGTGCCATCAAATGGGTCATTTACATGGACCAACAAAAGGGCAGACTTCTCTCAAATAATGATCAGATTAGACAAATTTCTCCTCTCCCAATGCTGGAAATTAGTCAATGTTACATTTCACTCAGAAATTCTACCACAACCAGGTTCAGATCATTTCCCAATTTGTCTGCATTTGTACATGATAGTAACACAACAAGATTTCCAACATGGACCATCATTCAAGTTTGAAATAATGTGGTTACACCACCCAAGTTTTCTGAATTCACTTAAGCATTGTTGGAATTCAGTGCCCATGATAGATGGAACTAAAATGTTCCAGTTTGCAAACAAGATGAAGCTCACCAAATAGTGGATCAAGAAATGGAATGAGATGATATTTAAGAATATTTTTAAAGAGAAAGAAATAGTCAAGGCCAAATTAGAGGACATATATAACACTATTATAAAAAATGGGATGAATAATGACTCCTTTGCTATTCAGAAAAGTCTAGTACAGGAGCGGGAGGAAATATGCAGCAGAGAAGAGGAATACTGGAGACAGAAGTCAAGAGAACTTTGGCTAAAAGAGGGGGATATAAATACCAAATACTTTCATGCATCAGCTAAACTAAAAACATCGAGCAATCGTATTCTCTCCATAACCAAAGCTGACAATGACATCTTATTGTCAGAACCTCAAAGCATACAAGATGAAGGGGTCAGATTTTTTCAAAATTTGTTAGCCCCTCCTGCCATTGCTTGTCCAATGCCACCTCCAATGGAGGAATTTCTAGAGGCAATCCCCAACATGATCTCAATAGTGGAAAATTTAAAACTTATGGCTCCATTTACCATTTAGGAATTAAAAAAAGTGGTCTTTTCCTTGCCTCCGAACAAAGCCCCAGGCCCCGATGGCTTTACTGCTCTATTCTTTTAAGTACGCTAGGACTGGATTGGATGGGAATTATTGGATGTTATAGAAGAATCAAGGACTAGCAAGACCATGTTGAAAACTTCAACACCACTAATATAGCCATTATTCCAAAAGTGTTAAATCCAAAGACATTTTCAGACTTCCGACCGATATCCTTATGTAATACTATCTATAAAATCATCACAAATGCTATTTATTTAAGGATTTAGTACCTTATCCCTAATATTGTCTCGCATCCACAAGGGGGCTTCATTCTAGGTAGAGAGACAATGGAAGGAGCTCTAGTGGCTCATGGAGTTCTTCATTCTATCCACAATAGTAAATCAACACATTTCATTATTAAACTGGACATGATGAAAGCATATGACAGAGTTAGCTGGGATTTCCTCATTAAGGTCCTACAAAAATTTGGATTTTCAAGAAGTTGGTGTAAATGGGTAAAAGCTTGTGTTTCGGGTGCATCTTTTTCAGTTTTGATAAATGGTGTTCCGACAGGTTATTTTTCATCTACACAAGGAGTTAGGTAGGGGGATCCTTTATCACCAGTCTTATTCATTTTAATGGCAAAGACATTTAGTAGGTTCATACTTCGGAAGAAAGCGTCAGGCAAGTGGCTGGGTGTGCAAATTGGTCAAACAAATATTTCAGTGACTCACTCACTTTTCGCTGATGATACATTATTATTTGGTACATCAAACATCAGGGAGGCCAGGAAAATCAAAGAAACCTTGGACCTATATACTATAGCATCAAATCAGAGAGTTAATCCTCTCAAATCCAAGATATATCTGTTTAATACAAATCAAATTGTATCTAATAAAATTGTTAACCTTCCCGGATTTTCAGTGGATTCCCTTCCATTAGTCTACCTTGGTATCCCATTTTTCACTGGGGCAAATAAAATTAGTTATTGGACACCAATCATCAAAAGGATTAAAGCCAAGGTGGTTGCATGGAAAGCAAGGTGGTTGTCTCTCTCAAGTAGAATACTTTTAATCAAAACAATTCTCTCAGCAATCCCCAATTATTACTTATCAGTCCTTAAGGCTCCTATGTTGGTCATTCAAAAAATTCAAAAACTGATTAGAGATTTTCTATGGACTGGGAACATGAACGGAGAAAAGAAAATCCCTTTAGTCTCGATAGAGAAATTGGCACAAATTAAGCAGCTGGGTGGGGCAGGGATTCATGATCTACAAAAGAGGAACATAGAATTTGGGGGCAAATTAGTATGGCAAATGTATTCTAAGCCACATAATATTTGGTGCCAAATTATGCAAGCCAAGTACTTAGATGATTCTAACCTGGCTAGAACTATATCGGTATCTGACCCCCCTAAAGGGTCAGCCATTTGGGACTTCATGATCTCTTCCAAAGATTTAATATGCAAGTATATTACATGGGAAGTCAATAATGGTCAATCAGTTAAGTTTTGGCATGACTCATGGAGTGGGGTACCACCTTTGATTAGTAAAAATGACATTGGAATGGAGGATATTATGTCTGTAGCAGAAAATGTTTGGGGTATTCACTTAATTGGATATGTATCTGCTTTATGCCTGCACTCAAGGAAAGTAATTTGGAAAGACCCCCAAGAGCTACCTCTCTCACCACAACAGATTCAACTATTTCAGAAAATCTTGTCTCAAAGACTGATCTACTTATCAAATTTGGAGGATAGTTTGATTTGGGCACCAGGGGTAGATGGGAATTTTAATATTAAGGATGGATATAAACTTATTCAGTAGAGAGATGCAACCAAGAAACCATCATATGCTTATTCCTTCTGCTGGAATAATCTAACATTACCAAAAGTAGGATGCTTTTCTTGGCTAGCTTTGAATAATAGGGCATTAACAAGCAAGCGGCTTCAGAGACTTAATATAGCTCATCCTTTTAATTGTCTACATTGTGATAATCATCAAGAAGACACATACCACCTATTCTTAAAATGTGAATTTGCTCAAGAATGCTGGCATTTTGTCCTTAGAAAGTTACAATATCCAACTCCTCTTCCATGCAAGTTAAGGGACCTGTTTGACTCATGGCCACAACTATATTCATCCTCCTTTTTTTCAGTAATTTGGAAGTGCACTCCAGCAATAGTGGTCTGGGCAATTTGGTGGGAGAGAAATAAAAGAATCTTTTGCAAACAATTTTTGACAATCCAAGTGGTCACAGCTCAAATAGAAAGATCGATATCAGAACTAGTTAATGCTAGCCATAATAAGCTTAAACATAATCTAATTATGACATCATGGGACTCATTTATATTGCGAGAGTGGAAACAAATACATGCTCCCTTTGGTTGGTGTTATCAACCAAAACCAAACAAAATGCTGGACAGAGAAGGGATTAAGTGGATGCTGCCATCCAAAGGGTTTAGCAAGATTAACTTCAATGGCTCTTCAAGAGGGAATCTAGGTAAATCAGGGGTGGGAATTTGCATCCAAAATTTTCAAGGAATATTACTAGCAGTAAAATGTTGTCCGCTTCCCAATGGCACAAACAATATGGCTGAGGCCAAGGCATTATTAGAAGGTCTAATATTAGCAAAAAATGGAGGCTTTCGACAGATTCAAATAGAGGGAGATTCAATAGTGATTATATCTACATGTATAAGTAGAATATCCCATAACTAGAAACTATCATACATCCCTCAGCAGATTTGGCTGTTACTGGATTCATTTCAAGAAGTTCAAATCTCTCACATGCTTAGAGAGAGTAATAGACTAGCAGACCATCTGGAAAAAAAAGGTTGTGATGGGTATGAACTGGTGGCTATTAATGATGATTCATTTATTAATCACGATACCAAGTTGAAGGAAATCTATAGTCGAGAAATAGTGTCATGTGCAGTTGATGCCTCAAATGTCTGGATGTGAAGTTTGTTCTTTAACAGATGCATATCTATTTCCCCATCTATAAGTTCATCAGCACACATGTGTTTGTGGTTGTGAAAGTTTAATCAGTGTACTATTGGCAGAATCCCAAGTTCCAAAAATGACATTGAAACTTATGCATAATTTCGCTCACACTTGGGATATCTTGATTTTATTTTGGCTGTACTTGGCAATTTATTATAGCTACAAATATGTGGGCTTTTGATCATATCCATCACTCATTGTCAAGTTACAAGCTGGGAGCCAATGGATTTACGAGTTAGTCAGGTGATGTTATGCAGATAGTGTGCCTGCTATCACCATGAAGTCATGCCCAAAAATTTCAGAGTTAGGATGCGATTGGAACTTTTTGAAGAGGCTCTGCCATCTCACATTGATGAGGGCTCAATTTCATCAATGTTTATATGCCAATCGCAAGCAATAAGGGATGCAATTCAACTGGTGGTTGGGGAAGAGAGCAATTTAATGGAGGAAGATACACACATTACAATGCTGGTTAATAGAACAGAGTAAACAGAGCATATATTAATGCCAAATTTTTTGATTTACAGACTGTGCCCATAGCTGCCTATGCCCAGAATATCATCTATATTTATGTATATGACTAAACTTCAAAACATTCCTTTTGTTTACAAAATATTCTTCCTGTAAAACATTCTTGAAATGCCCTCGATTACATCTGAATGAGAGAAACATTAAAGAAAAAGGAATATAAAATGTACTGCATTTATTACAGTAGTTGGCGAATGAAAAATGGGCTGGTCACATGATCGCATGAAGAAAATAATGCTCACACGATCATGTGACAAGAGCAATAGAGGGGACCCATGCACTTTGGAACATTAGCAAAGTTATCACATAAGGAAAAAGTGCCTAGCCAAAAACTTTAGGCAGTGCATAATATTTGAGGTTGTCGCATGATCGCATAAGCCAAATAAGGGTTATGCAAACATGTGAAAAGGTGAAAGGAGAGGGCCCCACACAAAATTATTGCAGTCTCGCATATAGAAAAGTAGTCACATTTAAAATAGTGGTTGCGGTTCAAAAAGAGCTGGGCAAGTAGAGAGGTCGCATGATCGTATGGGTGGGAATGAAGCCATGCGATCATGTGACAAGGCACAAGGCACAACTGGTGGTAGGTGCGGAAGATGGATAGAAGCTGGGGTAGTTAATGTAAAGAGGTAGAAAGGAGTGTGGTCGCATGATCACAAGAGAGGAGAGAGAAGCCTTGTGATCATGTGACAAGGCATGGAGAAAGCTTGCGATAGAAAGAACTACGGCGGACAGGGAAGATTAAAAACTGCCCTGCTAGCATCCACGTCCTTCAACATACTAGACTCTCATTCGTGGAGCATTTGCAACGTGATGGACTTATCCCAGTCAATGTCTTTGGTGTCTTCGCTATATTGCTCGAAATATGTAATACTTATGTATTTATATATCCTTGGATATATGCATGTATATAACTATGATCTCGGGGTTTCTTACTGGTTCTTCCACGGGGGAGTTATTGAATCAGATTAATAAAATATGGTGGCTACACCACTTTTTCTTAAAAAAAAAAAAACAATGCAAAGAAAAAGAAAAAGGAAAGAGGATAGAATTCCTAGTGAAGATTTAGTTTCTCAAATCATATGTGAAAGTACCAGTTCAAGGAAAAAGAAAGGAAATAGGAAAACTAACTACTTTTCAAAAACATGAAGAAATAGGCCATGTAATAATACAAGTTGTAGAACCAAAAGAAGACAGTAATCTCTCCGACCTAAATGCAGCAGATTTTGATGTTAATCAAATTGACATTGGACTTGTATTCCATGATCGTATTGTTGATATGTGGAAGTTTACACATAAAGAGGTAAGAGAGAGATTGGAGCAATTGAAAGATGTAAAGAACATTTTGAAATCCATTGTCAAACATATATCTAATTATATTGAAAAAATCTTAGGTCATATCTCTTCTCAAACAACAAGTTAGAGAGATGTGTTTTTTGATCCATCACTGTATTCAAGCGAACAAATTATGAAGCAGATGCATGAAGATAGATAGATGGCAGAACTCTCATGAGAATGGGTTCAATATCTCAATTCAAAAGGTGTGGGTCTCATTGACTACGTAGCCAAGTATGACAAAATATATAGTGACCTAAAAGGTATTTTGTTTTCAGATTTGTAGATGCTTGAAGAACATAAAACTGTACATAGTAGATAGGAAAAGGTTTTGCAATCTATAGTAGATATGGACAGTGAAGAAGCTTTGAATGTCATAATTATCAAATCTATTGACACACATTTACAAAAGTGGATATTTTCAATCAAATTCAAAATAGAGATGAGCATAGATAGAATTGAATAACTACACAATCTGATTGGAACTGTCAATTTGGGAATTAGTCATATGAAAAAGTTGTTTATAGATATGAGCTTCAATATTGATGTAGTGAATGTTGAAGAAGTTGTAGATATAGAAATGATTAAGAAAAACTATGAATTGCATGTTCAAAGTATTATCAAGAAAGAAGCATATGAGGAAGGAGATATATACAAATTGATTGCAATTGCAGACTTATTAACAATTGTAAATGAAGACACAGAAAGCATTTGTGAACAAATCAAAAGAATACAAATGGATTATGAATATTCGATTGTAAGAAATCAAAATATTTTTATACCATAGGAAGAAAAAATGTTTGATATAGTGAGAGCAATGGATGAATATAACAGTAACAAAGTTGAAGAAAACACCTTTAGCAGATGATGTTGAGTTTTCTGATAAAGAATGAACAAATTGGTTTGAAATTTGACACCTGATCTATGAGTTGAGGGATGGTAACTATTTATGATGGATGGTGTAGATTAGCCTAAAATGGTGGTCGCCATATCTCATTATAACTCAAAGAAGTTATCAAGAATATCTCCAGACAAAGGTGGCAATGATCAATTATTGAAGATCAAATGAGTCAAAAAGTTTTTGGCCTTGTGATTGTCTCATAGACTTCTTATTTTTTTATTATTCCTTATTTTTAGGTTTAGGGCTAAACATATTCGATGCTTGTTAGATTTTTATACTTAAAACAATTGGAAGATGTTTTAACTATATATTTTTGAATTTTAATTTCTTATATAAAACATCTTAACTTTGTTAGTTCATGCATATAATTTGTTTATTCATGTAAATGATTTATGTATTGGTATTTGTGTAATGATTAATTGTTGATAATTTATGAAGGTGAAGTACAATATTTAGTATGATTAATTATTGATAATTGATGAAGTGAAATACATTATTTGAGGTGTTTTTTTCTATGAGTTTGATTTTCTAAACTTGGTATCATGCGTAGTATTCATGGAATTATAGGAAAACTGGTTTTCATTAGATATACAATATTTGGTTTGTCTATATTTTTTTCATATTATTTTACTGAAATTGATGTTTGAGAGTTGTGTATTTTATATTGTCATATTACAGTTACTTTTTCGTTTATCCGTTATATTGTGGATTTGATTGAGCAAGGTCTGATATGAATATAGATTATGATGTTAGATAAACAATTTTCTTGTTGTTCAATGTTAATGTACATGTTTATCTAAATAATTGTATAAGAATTTTTTTTTTTTTATCTTAATTAGAGTAAAGAAATAATTGTTCGTGTTCATGTGGAAAGGAGTTATTTTTTGGATGCACAAGATGGGCATAATCAATTTTTGGCTATCACGTATTTACATTGCTTATTGGTGTAATTTTGCTTTAGTTAAATGATTTTCGTATTGGTTTGGTCAAGTTTGAGTTTGATTAATTGTTGATAATTTACGATGTTGAAGTACAATATTTTATATATGCTTTTCTATCAGATTATGTGGGTGAAGTTTGTATTGTGTGTAATATTGATGGAATTATATGAAAACTAAATTTTATTGGATATTTTATAGATTAAGGGTATCTGGTTTTTGTAAATTGTTTTCATATAGTTTGGATGAATATGATGTTAGAAACTTGTCTATTCATGTAAATGAGTTCTGTATTGGTTTACAAAATATTGAATTTGATGAATCATTGATAATTTATGAAGTTAAAATCTAGTATTTTAGGTGTGTTTGTCTGTGAGATTTGGTTTGTAAAGTTGGTACTCGATGTGGTATTCATGGAATTAATTATTTCATTAATCAAACTATGGAAACCTTCACATATATAACACATTAATTAATTATTAGTGATATAGAGATGGTAAGCTTCACATATACAAGACATACTGTATAGAACACATATTATAAGTATGATATATGAACATCTAGAATCTATTTGAAAGAATGAGGCTTGTCCAAGATTTATGCATAATTGTTTGTTGATGCATATTTTTTTGTATGACAATTTCAATATCGTGCATTTAGAATACCTTCAACCTAACATTACACAAATGCGTGTTACAATTGATGTTGATGAGCTTAGGATTAAATTTGTGCAGACTCACAGTTAAGGTTTTTCAATTATTAAAGCCTTGTCAATTATTATGATTTTTATAACAACAATTTCTATTATATTTTTATTTTAATTAAATCAGTAGATGATAAATCTTACAGTGATAACAAAATAGACTATAGTTTGAGAGTGTGAACAGAAAGTACAATTTCCCATAAAATGGTTATTGTTACTAAGTTTATATATCTTTTGAAAGGACTGTATGTTTTGTAACTTCAAAGGTCATAATCTGAGAATCATTAATACATATTTGTAATTTGAATAAAGAATATATAATAATGATACTAAAAATGTGTTAATATTCTATTAATTTGTTTAAGTGTGTCTCTTCTTCTTTTCACCTTGTAATATTTGCATGTTGTTGCATACGTGAATATCTTTGAAATCTGAAAGTTGAATAAATATGTAGTCCTAATAGTTCATGAAATGTAGATAATGCTATAAAAGTTAATCCTTGCTGGTATGTTGTTTGAATGTGTATTGTTGCTTTTACAAGTGATAAACCTTGTGATTTGTGTATTGTTAAAGGCCATGACATATGTAGTGGAATTTGATGACCGAAATCCCTTTTAATTGGTGTGATAGGAATATTTTTTGGATTAGTATCATCCCTAGTTGGACCAATGTTATTAAAAAAGTGAACTACAACTATAACACATATTACAACTAGGATATATGAAGGTGTTGAATATATTTGAAAGAATGAGGCTTGCCCAAGATTTATGCATAAGTGTTTGTTGATGCATCCTTTTTTGTATGACAATTACAATATCATACATTTAGAATACCTTCAACCTAAGATTATGAAAATGCATGATAGAGCTAATGTTGTTGAGCTTAGGATTAAATTTGTACAAACTTACGGTTAAGGTTTTTCAATTATCAAGGCCTTATCAATTATTATGATTTTTATAACAGCAATTTATATTATATTTTCATTTTAATTAAATCAGTATATGATAAATCTTACAACAACAACAAAATAAGTTGTTTATCATGTACATTTGAACACTCAATTTTTTTTTGTTGTTCTGCAATTGAAAGAGCCATAAGTTGATGTAGAGATAATAACATGCGCTTATTTTGAAGAAGTGCCATTTCATTTGTTGCAAAAAGGTGAACTTAAAATGAAACTTTTCTTGTTCCTTTTTATATGAGTAGAGTCCAATCTTTAGTTGTTGGTTCTGCATTTCTTAGATTTGTAAGAAGAGAACAGAATTGTACCTGAACATTTGTGTTACGAATTTGGCAAAAGTTAGCCTCTAAAGTGATTACTTTTCTGAATGACAACCATAATTGTCGACCATATGAATTTGAAGCATACATTAGAATATCTTTAACTAGAACAAGCTGACCCAAATTAGTAAAGAGAATCAGTGAATGACCTCCAAAAGGAATGTGGTTGCTATTTGGAAATGCTTCTGTCAATGTCATATCAATTCTTGCAAATAATTTAGGACCAATAAAACTCATTTCATCTATTATGATGTACTGAACATAATATAGATTTTTTTATAATTTTTCTAGTTGTTGACCTTGTAATTGTATCATCTCTTTGATAGGAATATATAGAACTAAATGAATTGTAGATGCCTTGATCTTAAATGCTACAAGTCCTATTGGTACAAGAAGTAGAACAGGTGACTATCCATTCGGTGGTATCAGATAAGATTTTCCAGTGCCAATAGTGACTTGTACAATTAGCTGTAATGGTTGTTGTATAGTAGTTTTTTTCTTATGTGATATAATCATATCATATGTAGCTGATGTTGTTGAGCTTAGGATTAAATCTGACATAAATAGAGTTGAATCTTCAATTCTTGGTTTTGCATTTGTTAGATTTGTAAAAAGAGAACAAAATTGTACCTAAAATTTTGTGTTACAAATTTGTCAAAAGTTAGCCTCTAAACTGATTACTTTTCTAAATGACTATCATAATTGTGCACTATATAAATTTAAAGAATACATCAGAATATCTTTAATTAACTGGATGAATCTGACCAAAATTACGAAAGGGATTCATTGATAGGTAAGTTAAAGTAGAAACTTAATAATTTGCATAACAACATTTCAAAGAACATATCATGTATGTAAATATTGTCATGACAAGTATTTAAACAAGTAAACAAGGTATGTGTAGGATCATAGTATGCCAAACTAAGCCCTCAAGTGGCAATGAAAATTCAGAAAATCGGGTTTAGGCAAGTTGACATTAAAATTTGAACAAGATATAAATATTATATCAAAATTATCTAAGAAGAGAATCTGTACAAAATTGAATTTAATTTCTAAGATACTAGACCTTTTTAAAAAAATAATTATTCTATATGTTGAAAATTTCAAATTTCAATGTAGTAGTAAGAAAATTTTAGGAATAAATAAGAAGTAGGTGTATGTCTGACCACCTTAAACACAATCAAATGATAATGTTTTTTTAGAAGATTCTAGATATAAGTAGTAGATTCATGTCCGGATGTGACATATTTTTTTATAATTTTTTTTTAAGTAAATAATTAATTATGATTTTTCTTCTACAACTTTACAAGAATATAAAAACTCTCGTGTCTGACCACGTTAACTGAGTCTAAACTTTATCAAATTGATTTTTTAAAAAAATTTCTTGTAGTAGGAAAATCATAGAATGTGAAACATGTTTTGGATTTCAAAAATGTTATATAGTTTGAAAGTTAAAGCTATTTTTCAATAAGTCAATCAATCAAGACTAGAAAGATAATCACTAGGGGCATGTCTGATAACTAGGGGCATGTCAGGACATTAAAAAAAATCAAATGATAATATTATTTTATAAGATTCTAGATAAAAGTAGTAGACTCATGTCTGGATGTGATTTATATTTTTTTCTATTTTTTTTCCATGTAAATAATTAATTATGATTTTTGTGCTACAAATTTTCCTGAATATAAAA
Organism: Chamaecyparis obtusa; assembly: GCA_027943335.1. Lineage (NCBI taxonomy): Eukaryota > Viridiplantae > Streptophyta > Pinopsida > Cupressales > Cupressaceae > Chamaecyparis > Chamaecyparis obtusa. The sequence goes on along the minus strand of BSBK01002820.1, from coordinate 506,569 downwards.
ACTCTCATGTTTGACCACCTTAACTTAGTCTAAACTTCATCAAATTGAATGAATTGTTTATTATTATTGTATTAGATGAAGTATAGAATGTGATTTATATTTCATATTTCAAAAATGTTATATTGTTTCGTTATAGTTTTTTTTCAAAGAGTCTATGAATTAGGACTTCTTTTTCACATCGCCACTTTTTGGCATACCATGATCCTGCACATACCCAACAGTTATATTTGAGTACAGTTAAAAGTAGTTTCATGTCCACATTTTGTTTTGAAAAAATTGTGATACATTGTAAGTTTATATTTATATATGGTTCCAGAAAATAAACAAAGTTAAAATACAAATAAATGTAAGTAATATGGTGTGAAGTGCTCCTAACAAACTAATTTTAGTCTTTGCCATTGACACAATCTCAGTCATGACAGCCTCTTGAGAGCACAAGCTAGATTGATGAGTTTGATTGACAATTTGTGCAAATGGTGTGACATATTTATTTGAGACATTATCTTCCCACTAAAAGTAACTGCAACCATTGTTTCCTTGCAATATCAAGTTTACATTACTATATAATATAATGTATAGTCTGTACATTTCTTCAAAACGTCAAATATATGTGGAGTACTAACCTTTTTGCTAAGTTGATAGGTCCAAAATTTTCTTTGAGGGTTTTTCTTAGTGTTTAAGGTTTTCAAAATGCAAGCTCCTTCATGACAGTTGTAGTGTGGCTCATTAAGAACAACCATTGATGATTTATTAATATCAATATAATAATTATCTGTGTTACCAATTTGGTGAAAGTTAGCCTACTAAATTATAAAATTATTATACACAAATACCAATACATAAATTAGATGTTGACAGCTAGATATGATGCCAAAAAAAATGTTATTAACAAAAGAAGACGGGAAACATCTCAAAATACCGAACTTGAAATTTATGCATCAAATTTACATTGTTCAAACACCTCATATCATTTAGAACCAGTTGAACTTTCAATTTCAAATCCTATACCAAATTCAATTATTGAAAATCCTTCCTTACCAAAACTTCAAATACCTGATTATATTGAAGATCATACAAAATCCATGAATAAAATTGACCATATTCTTACTTCACCATTCTCCGAAAATTAGTACAAGGCTAGAAAAGAATTTTGAACAAAGATAGATGGTATTTCAAACTATAGAAGGTGTTCTATATGTATGGAAAGTTATCCTGGGATTAAAATGTCTATATCAGATGAAATTTTAATATGCTACAGATGCAATTCAGAAAAAAATGACCATCGATTCTCTGAGTGGAACAATATGGATCCAGGTGAACAAAGCTGTAAAAGACAAACTCATGTAACATTGCTAAAATAAATATTGTATAAATTTTAAAACTTTATTATGATATTGTATTGATGTATATAGGTATTTTTTAATGATGGTTTAGTTGTTATCAATCCTTATATAAAATGTTCTTTACAAAATTATTGAATATTATTTTTTACTTTGTCTATTATAAGAGAACAAAGTTTTGGTGATTAAGAGACTCTTTGTAGTTGCTAACTATGTGAAGATAAAGTTAACATAAAATATCAAGTATCAAATATGTAATCTAAAAAATTGAATGGTAAAAAGGAAAAGTTAAAGAAGATTTAAATTTGTAAAAAAATAAGGTACAATATGTCTATGAAATAATGTATATTGCATTATGAATTTGTTTAAGGAGATAGACTTCCATCTCCTTATACAAAAGTGTTGGAAACTACAATTGAAGCAATTGTTGTATTTTCATTGATGTCAAACCTTAACTGGTAAGACTATTGCTATTTAAGAAAGTACTATATCTATTTGAGTGTTGCTAAGGGGATAGGCAAGGTTGGTAACAATAGCACCTAAGGAAAGGCTAAGTTATCTTGATACTTCAACGAGTACTTGATTATGTGGCACAATGATAAGACAATGTATTGTTACCTAACTAAGAATGAAGACTAAACTGGTAGTCTTAACCAAGAAAAAGTGAAGAAATCTAGTTTAAGCTGAGTGTTGTTTGTGTCGATCGAGCTAGTATGTGTCGAGTAAAATTAGTGTTAACTGAACACCAGTTAGTTACCTAGGAAGACAATGTTAGCTAAGGAAATAGTTTATGTGGTAACCGAGCTTTCCAGAGAAGACCAAGAAGTTGGACATAGTATTGAACGAGAGTCAGTATTTTATATTTGATGGAGAATTCAAATTTTCAGTCGACATCATTGAATTCTTGGATTATGTAAAATGTGCTCACTGTATTTATTGATTATATGAAAGTATTTAACGCACTGTAAAACATTTTATTGTAAATCTTTAAGAGATTTGAGATATTTCAAAAGGATAGCTGAAGAGCATAATAAAGGATGGATTTAATGAATCTGACCTAACCCTAAGATCTACGAAGGAGATTAAGTGGCAAAAGATGTATTGACCTAATAGAGGTAGTATTAAGGAAACCTAAGCGAGAGGTTGAAAGAGAGAGAGAAGTGGATGCTGGAAGTATTGTTGATGTTATTGACTATCTAAGCAAAAAAGGCTGAAGGAGAAGTGTTGTGATCACTTCAAGGGTTCCGAGCAGATCAGTGATGGAGATGGAAAAGGTTCATAGTTAGTAAGCCAGCATATGTGTACAAAATTGGATTTGATATTTGCAAAGTGAGTTGTATGTTTCTCAGATCAATATTACTGCTACTTTCTAACCATTGTAATAGTCAAAATCTTTTTAACAGAGGTTGACCTAACAATCATAGGTATAAATCCTTTGAACAAGGTTACATTCTAATGGAGTGTATGTAAGTCCTATAACAAGGTGCACTTTTAATAGAGTGGTTTAAATCCTTTAACCAGGTCACACCTGACAGTGTGTTTGTAACCTTTGACCGGGTTGGCTTTTCACCAAGCTCACTTTAGAAGAGTGAATATAATAGTAAAATGTTACAAAGTGGTTTTTCCCAAATTGGGTTTCCACTATAATTCTTGGTGTTGATACTTGTGTGAATGTTTTGGTTTGAACATTTCTTTGTTTTACAAGTTAGATGCTATTGGATAAGTGGATTGCACTATTATATGTTTTTGTTATGTAATCAATAATGACTGAGTAGGTGTTGGTTATTATATCTGATTTGTTGAAGAGTTTAAAGATTATTTTTATACATCTAGACCTGAGAATAACTAATTCAACCCCCCCCCTATCGTTCTAAATCATATTAACAATTGGAATCAAAGTTGTTGGTGCTTACAGATAAGAAGTTTGAAGGTACTTGAAGCAAATGATCAAGATGTATAAGAAGGAGGTACCAAAGCTGAATAAGGAAAATTTTCTTGCATGGCAAAGTTTGATGAAGCTGCATTTGGCCGGTATTGGTGATTCCACTAAGTATTACATTGAGCATGACTATGTCACACCTGCTGCACCTTTGATTACCGAGGAAATGAAAGCTAAACAAGAGCACAACCAAGCAATGTTGGAGATTGTGTATGCCCTAAGTTATCTGGAATTTGAAGACATCAAAGACTGTAGTACTGCAAAGAAAATGTGGGACACCCTTGCAAGCATTTATGGCAGTGATGTGAATGTGTTGAGAGAAAAAGATGAGATCCTAAGAGGTAAATTTGATGAAATGAGAATGCAAGAAGGTGAGAATATTGCACAATATTGTGGTAGAATAAAAGTTGTAAATGCTATTAGAGGAGAAAATGGAACTATTGAGTATAAAACTGTAATACAAAAAGTATTGAGAACTCTATATCCTATCTATGCAATCAAAATTTATGCAATCCAGGAATCTAGATGTAACTCTCCTAATTCCCTTACTTTAGAAATTTTGGTTGGTAAGCTTACTACTTTTGAACTTTCTAACTATGATAACTTCATTGTTGGTAGTATTGAATCTACTTTTAAGTCACAAATGGTTCTGAATAAGTCAAAGAAGCAAAAAGAAGGATACATTAGTGAAAGTGAAAGGATAGTGATAGTGATAGTAGCACATCTGATGAAGAACTTGAGGACCTAGAAGCTCTTATGGCTAGAAGACTAAAAAGGGGAAAATGAAGGTACAAAGGTAAACTCACTATTATATGTTTCTCATGTAATAAAGTTGGTCATATAGCTGCTAGATGTCTTGACATGGATAATAAGGATGAAGAAAGAGATAAAAAGCATAAAGATAAAAGAGAAGATAGAGGTTACCGAAGATAGAAGGACTACAAAGGGAAAGGTAAGAAATCTCGCTACATTAATGAAGAAGAGATTGACACTAATAGTGATGATCTTGAAATTGAAGTTGTCTATGTTGCAATGAAAGATGAATCTGATGAGGATGAGAAAATTGCATTGATATCTTATGTGAACAAAAATGATAAATGGATTATTGACAGTGGTTGTTCACATCATATGACTGGAGATAAGAGTAAGTTTGATACCTTAAATCATTATAAAGGTAGGAGTGTGAAATTTGGAAATGATGCACCATGTCCTATTAGAGGAAAAGGATTGATTAAGCTAACTGATAAGATCTCTTGTGAAAATGCTTATTGGGTTGAGGGTCTTAATTATAATCTACTGAGTGTTGCGCAGCTTAATAGCACTAGCTACTAAGTGGAATTTCATCACAGGAAGGCCAAAATATTTGATACCACAGGTGAATTGATTGGAAGTGGAGAATAGACAAGAGGTAATTTGTTCTATCTAGACCTATCTAAAGAAACATGTATGATTGCACAAATTGATGATATTTGGTTATGGCATAAGTAGCTATGTCATGTTAGCTTTGATAATCTGGTAGAAATTAGCAAGAAAAAGAAATTGAGAGGTCTACCTAGATTGAAGAAACTTGAGAATGTAATGTGCAAAGAATGTCAGTTAGGTAAGATGACTAAGTCTAGTTTCAAGAGAAAAACCTTTACTTCTGAGAATATCTTAGATTTGGTTCATATTGACCTTTGTGGACCGATGGGTGTACAAAGCTATTCTGGTGCTAGATATTTTATTAGGTTTGTTGATGATTATACTAGAATGATGCATGTAATGTTCTTAAAGGAAAAATCTGATGCTTTCCAATTTTTTAAGTGGTATGTGGCTAAGGTTGAAAAAGAGACAGGTAAAAACTTGAAGTGTTTGAGATCTAACCAAGGTGGAGAATTTTCATCAAATGAGTTTAATTTGTTTTGCAATGATCGAGGGATCAAAAGACAAATGTCTGCACCTAGAACTCCTCCACAGAATGGTATAACAAAGAGAAGGAATAGATCTATCTTGGACTATGAACAGACATTAATGATCGAAAATCATGTTACACAGAAGTATTGGAAAGAAACTATAAGTACAGCTATTTATACTCTTAACTGAGTATAGATCAAAAAAGGTACAAATCTGACACCTTATGAATTATGGCATGGGTATGCACTGAATGTAAATTAATTTAGAATTTTTGGAAGTAAGTGCTACATATTGAAGGATAGTAGGAATGGAAAATTTGATGCTAAAAGCAATGAGGGTATATTCTTAGGCGATTCCACAAAAATTAAAGATTATAAGTGTTCAAATTCTAACACTAACAAAATTGTGGAAAGTGTGAATGTCAAAGTTGATGAGTATGCAGAGAAAAATGAAGCTGACAGTAATAGAGTACTAGAAGAATACATATCTTTTGTGTATATAGAAGAAGAAGAGGAAAGTGAAAGACCTGCACCTAATGTTGAGTCTCGAGTAAGCAATGTAGAGCATCAGGATAACAATGCTGAGAGAGAAGAAGAATGAGTCGAGTGACAGGAAGAAGCTACCGAGTATCAGGAAGAGGTTGGTGAGCATTCAAAAGATGAATTTGGCAATCTTGTTGGTGAACCTGATGAGCCAAATGAAAGAAGAGCATAACCTGTTCTAGCACAATATGTAAGGAGACATCACAAGCCTGAACAAATTATTGGAGATAAAGATACTAGAATTCAGACAAGAAGCAAGGCAAGAGATCCAACATGTTTAATATGTGAATATGATCCTAAGACAACAAAGGAGGCATTAGAAAATGAAGACTAGATAGAAGCAATGAATGAAGAGATTGACCAGATAGAGAAGAATGATACCTGGATTCTGGTGCCGAGACTAGAAGATAAGAATGTCATTGGGACAAAGTGGGTATTTCATAATAAGCTGAATGAACATGGTCAAATCACAAGAAACAAGGCTAGGCTGGTATGCAAAGGCTATGCACAAGAAGAAGGAATAGATTATGGGGAAACATTTTCCCCTGTAGCAAGATTGGAAGGAGTTAGAACTTTGCTTGCATATGCTACCTATAAATGTTTCAAGGTATACCAAATGGATGTCAAGTCTACATTTTTAAATGGTATATTGGAAGAAAAAGTATATATTGAACAACCAGAAGGATTTGTTGATCCAAATAGAAGACACATGGTTTGCAAATTGAATAAAGCACTGTATGGACTAAAGAAAACTCCCAGAGCATGGTATGAGAGATTGCACAACTACCTAATACAGATTGGATTCTCAAGGAAAAATGATACAAGCAATCTGTACATGAAAGATGAAGAAGGTAAAGGAATCCTATTAGCCAAGATCTTTGTAGATGATATTATATTTGGTGGACAAGATGCCTTGTGTAATAAATTCTCAAATGAAATGCAAACTAAATTTGAGATGAGTATGTTTAGGGAGATAAAAAAATTTGTTGGTTTGCACGTATATCAGATGGAGAAAGGAATTTTCATAACCCGGTCTAAATATGTTCATGAGATACTGAAAACCTTTGGTATGGAAGACTCAAGGCCAGTAAGTACTCCCATGGCTACTGGACAGAAGTTATCTAAGAATGATGATGTTGTAGAAGTTAACCAGACTTTGTATAGATCTATGATCAGAAAGCTACAATATGTTGTACATAGAAGACCATATATTACATTAGCTGTTGGGATTATGGCAAGATTTTTTGCCAAACCTAAGGAAACTCACATGATGGTTTTTAAAAGAATCATGAGATATTTGAAGGGAACTGATGACTATAGATTGTACTATAAGAAGCATGAAAAATTTGAACTGAGAGTGTATACAGATGCTGATTGGGTAGGAAATGTAGATGAAGGAAAGAGTACTAGTGGTGGAGCTTTCTTTCTTGGATAGAGATTAGTTTCTTGGACAAGCAAGAAACAAAATTGCATTTCCCAATCTACTAGTAAAGCTGAGTATGTGGCTGCAGCTGTGAATTGTTCAAATTTGATATGGATAAAGCAATTGTTGGTAGGCATGAAAGAATAAATCACTGAACCAGTTGTCATCTTCTATGAAAACACAAGTGCTATCAACATCTCTAAAAACCTATTGATGCACACATAGACCAAACACATTACCATCAAGTATGATTACTTGAGAGAACTGGTACAAGATAAAGAGGTCTGCATAGAATATGTGAATACCAAGTAACAATTAGCAAATATATTCACTAAAGCTTTACCTAAAGAAGCTCATGAATACCTAAGAATTAAATTAGGCATCCTTCCCCTAACTGAGGCTGCCTAGTTAATCTAGGAGCACTGCATCAAGTGTGTTGCAAAGAACATCTAACAAATTGATGCAGAGAAAGGTCACACTTTAGGATCAGCCTAGAGTTGTGAAGACCATAGCAAAGTCAGAATCAGTCATAAGCAAGATGACAAAGGGAGAAATATTCTACTAAACTAAAAGGATGATATCTACATCTATAGGATGTAAGTTTTTGTTGCTTCTTTGGCATTTTTGTCAAAGAGAGAGATGATGATAGATGAATACATAGAATGAGAAGATCAAGACAGTGGAAGAAATTCAGTGGATGGTCAAGCATGGCTAATTGATTCTGTATCAAAATGAAGCTAAGGATATTATAAATTTCTTTGATGGACAGATATTTTTTTGGATTGGTTGGTAATTCATTTGATATTCATATGGTGTTGCCATCAATGCCAAAGAGGGAGATTGGTGGAAACTTCAATTGAAGCAATTGTTGTATTGTCATTGATGTCAAACCTTAACTGGTAAGACTATTGCTATTTAAGAAAGTACTATATCTGTTTGAGTGTTGCTAAGGGAATAAGCAAGTTTGGTAACAACAACACCTAAGGAAAGGTTTAGTTATCTTGATAATTATATGAGTACTTGATTATGTGGCACAATGATAAGATAGTGTATTGTTTATTTAAGTAAGAATGAAGACTAAACTAGTAGGCTTAACCGAGCAAAAGTGAAGAAATCTAGTTTAAGCCGAGTGTTGTTTGTGTCAACCGAGCTAGTATGTCCCAAGTAAATTTAGTGTTGACTGAACACCAGTTAATTGTCAAGGAAGATAGTGTTAGCTGAGGAAACAAATTATGTGGTGATCGAGCTTTCCAGAGAAGACCAAGAAGTTGGACACAATATTGATTCAAAGTCAGTATTTTACATTTGATGGAGAATTCAGATTTCCAACTGACATCATTGAATTCCTAGATTATGTAAAATGTGTTGACTTTATTTATTGTTTGTATGAAAGCATTTAATTCACTGTAAAACATTTTATTGTAAATCTTTAAGAGATTTGAGATATTTCAAAAGGATAGCTGAAGAACATAATGTAGGATGGATTCAATGAATCTAACCTAATTCTAAGATCTATGAAGGAGATTAAGCGGCAAAAGATGTATTGACCTAATAGAGGTAGTATTAAGGAAACCTAAGCGAGAGGTTGAAAGAGAGAGAGAAGTGGATGCTAGAAGTATTGTTGATGTTATTGACTGTCTAAGAAGAAAAGGTTGAAGGAGAAATGTTGTGATCACTTGAAGGGTTCTGAGCAGATCAGTGATGGAGATGGAAAAGGTTCATAGTCAGTAAGCTAGCATATGTTTATGGAATTGGATTAGATATTTGCAAAGTGAGTTGTATGTTTCTTAGATCAGTATTACTGCTACTTTCTAACCATTGTAACAGTCAAAATCCTTTTAATAGAGGTTGACCTAATAGTCACAGGTATAAATCCTTTGAACAAGGTTTCATTCTAATGGAGTGTATGTAAGTCCTATAACAAGGTGCACTTTTAACGGAGTGGTTTAAATCCTTTAACTGGGTCACACTTGACAGTGTGTTTGTAACCTTTGATAGGGTTGGCTTTTCACTGAGCTCACTTCAGAAGAGTGAACATAATAGTAAAATGTTACAAAGTGGTTTTTCCCAAATTGGGTTTCCATTATAAATCTAGGTGTTGATACTTGTGTGAATGTTTTTCTTTGAACATCTCTATGTTTTAGAAGTTAGATGCTATTGGATAAGTGGACTACACTATTATATGTTTCTTTTATGCAATCAGTAATGACCGAGTAGGTGTTGGTTATTAGATCTGATTTGTTGAAGAGTTTAAAGATTGTTTTTATACATCTGGACCTAAGAACAACTGATTCACCCCCCCCCTCTCTGTTGTTCTAAATCATATTAACAACAAGTAGTAGAAATCTAGTATTTTACAAACTGAACAAACTTACAGTCTTAAAGTATAGCATCATAACCCATGGGTTGACCGTTCATGGGATTTAAATCATCGAACCAGTAAAGATGTTCAAATATTTGATGTAGTATACCCCAGTTCTATGCATGAACATTAATAGTTGGATAGAGCTTATAAGTGGTTTGGGTCCATGTAGGTATTTGTTCCCTTATGATCTTTTGTATACATTCATGTATTGGTATAGTTAAGTAACAGCCCTATGGTCCCCATCTTTCTATGACTTGTTTGTTCCACAATGTGTCTGAGCTTGATGCAAAATGTAAGTGATACATTTGACTATGATAGAAAAGGTTATGTAAAGTAGTTGTATTACTTTGTGGAGTTAAAAGTAGTTTCTTTATCCATATTTCACCTGTAGCATTTATCAAAGAAGAGTATTCAATGTCAGATGCTATTGATGCTAGTTGAAACCAAGTTTCGATTGGGATATGATGAACCTATCTTGGATTGCATGTGTCACAAGACTGCAATTCTATAATATATGGATCTTTGTAAAAGTGATCAAAATTTCTTAGTGATATTGGATGAGATGTTATTAATTGATTTTCTTCTAGTAAGCTTTGCGCTAGCAATCATAAAATTCTATCTTCTTCATGAATTCTTTAAATGTTCATGTGTTGATAGAAGTCATTAATGACAACTATTCTCTGTCACAACATTTTTACAATGTAATTCATAAACTATTAATAACCAGATGAAAACCATCCAAAAAAAATTTTTTTATAACCAATCACTAATTTATAAGAGAATAATGAATTTTTTTGTACTTATTTATTAGAGAAAGAATTTTTTTCCTATATATCTTAAAACAATTCAGAATATTGGTAAAGGTAGAGCATTCGATTTAGAACCCTAGTTTTCCCGTCTTGAAAATTTGGAACACGAGTTATCAAATTGTTTTATTTTTCAGTCATTTTTATGGTTGTGGAGTTTCAATATTTATCAAATGAAGACATGTTTACTTAGCTAGAGATTTTGTTCAGATTATATTGCATCAAATCAATTTCTACCAATTGCTAGCTATCTATATTATTCTATTTTTTTTTGTGAATGAACTTTGTTAGATAGTTTTAGGTATTGAAATAAAGAAGATATTCCAAAAGTGAAAAAGGTTAATAATTTTAAAAAATGAATGTAAATACCATAGCTTAGTTTAAATACCAGATATTGATGTGACTCCCATTTATCTTCTCTTATATTCTTGGCTTTTGTTCATGTTTCCTATATAATTTGGTACTTTATAAAAGAACAAGGTGGTGCTGTTGAGTGCTTTGCACTCATAACATTAATTCAAGGAGATGATATTTTGAGAAGGTCATTATAGTGATGTGATGGAGTTCTATAGAGTGAGTTTTATAATAATTATCTATGTACTACAATGAGTTCAAATAAATCAGTGGTGGGTTAAATAAATGATATGTCAGTGGTGACACATGCAGAATGGAAAAAGGTTCTCTTATTTTGATGTTCGATATGACAAACTTAGAAAATATCAAGATATATCACACAAATTAAGAATGGCAGATTTGGTATTGGATGAAACTGATATTATATATAAAATTAGTTGACAAGAATCTAAATATTGAATGCTCATCCTTGAGATATCTAAGAAAGATTTTGTTCATTAATACTCTTAGAAATAGCGTCAGTTGGGGTGCTTTTGTTGTGATCTAATTATTATATTAATTCATAACTGTAATAGTTATAATGATATTAATTTGTAACTATCGCCACTATTTAATACTTAGAATATGTAAATGTATACTTAAGGTATTTTTTAATTTGTATTGTAATTTATTTATTGATAAATAATATTATTTTGATTGTATTTATTTAATGTTAGTGATATTATAAAATATGAAACATTATGAAATAATAAAGTCATTTGAAGTAATAAAATAGATATTAAATAAAAAAATGAAGTAATATTAATTAACGATATATTTATTATATTATTTTAGTTTCTTTTAAGAAATAAATTTTGTTTTTATATTTATATAATGATAAATGATATGTGAAAATTAATAATAATATTTTACAATACATATTCAATATTTTATTTTTATAATTTGTAAAAGATCAGTATAAAAAAGCCAAAGTGGTGATTAGTGGTTTATGCATATGACAACAGCTTCATTACAAAATTGTGACACATAAATGATTATATTGATGAGAAATAGACAGGATTTATATCAATATCATGTATACAAAATGCTTTTAAATGCAATTGTTAACAAAATAGATTCATTATAAGATATGAAAAATAGAAGTAAGGGTCATACTTGAGAATAGTCCTAATATAATTGACTTTTAAAAAGTGAAAGGATGAGAAAATTTTTTGTTAGGTATTGAGTGACATCAAAATGAAATTCATGTAGGAGTCAAGGAATGGATACTGATTCTTTGAAAATCCTTTAAAGAGATTTTATATCTAGAACATATTCTATGAAAGTGCAATTTTCAAGGTATTGACATACAGTCTCAAAGTCTAAGATAAGCTACATTATTGTAGGCTAAAATGATCCTGGTTACCCATTTTTTAAAAAAAAAGGATATATAAACTTAGTAACAATAACCATTTTATGGGAAAATGTACTTTCTGTTCACACTCTCAAACTACAGTGTATTTTGTTGTCACTGTAAGATTTATCATCTACTGATTTATTTAAAATGAAATACAATACAAATTGTTTTTATAAAAATCATAATAATTGACAAGGCTTTAATAATTGATTAACCTTAACCACGAGTCTGCATAGATTTAATCCTAAGCTCAACAACATCAGCTGTAGCATGCATTTGTGTAATGTTAGGTTGAATGTATTCTAAATGTATGATATTGAAATTGTCATACAAAAAAAGATGCATCAACAAACAGTTATGCATAAATATTGGACAAGCCTCATTCTTTCAAATAGATTCAAGACCTTCATATATCCTACTTATAATATGTGTTCTGTACGACATGTGTTGTATATGTGAAGGTTACCATGTCTACATCACTAATAAACAAGTTAGTAGGCTAACTTTTGCCAAATTGGTAACACAGATGTTCAGATACAGTTCCGCTCTCTTCTTACAAATCTGAGAAATGCAAAACCAAGAACTGAAGATTGGACTCTACTCATGTCACAGACAAGTACTACTCTTAGTAAAGAGGAACAAGAAGAATTTCATTCTAAGGTACACCTTTTTGCAACAAATGAAATGGTAGCTCTTCATAATAAGTACATGTTATTATCTCTACATCTTTTACAGCTCTTTCGAGAGTTCATGAACTATCAAGACTACATATTCATCCAGCTTTCAGTTTTGAAAGATGTTCACACATACAACAAAATCCAAGTGTTACAAGGTGAAAAGAAGAATAAAAATGCTTAAATGCATTAACATAATATTAACTCTTTTTGTTTTATCATTATTGTATATTCTTCACTGAAATTACAAATATGTATATATGATTCTCAGATTTTGAACACTGAACTTAAATAACAGAGTCCTTTCAAAGAATATAAAAACTTAGTTTCAATAAGCATTTTATTAGAAACTGTACTTTCTATTGACACTCAGCAACTATAGTCTATTTTGTTGCTGATGTAAGATTTATCGTCTACTGATTTCATTAAAATAGAAATCCAATATAATTTTCTTTTATAAAAAGCATAATAATTCTATCCAGTAACTTATGGGTTCAACAACCAATGACAATATAAAATACACAACTTTCAAACATCAATTTCAAAAAAATAATATGAAAACAATATAGACAAACCAAATATTGTATATCTAAAAGATATCTAATGAAAACTAGTTTTCCTATAATTCCATGAATACTACACATGATACCAAGTTTAGGAAACCAAACTCACAGAAAAAAACAACTAAAATAATGTATTTCACTTCATCAATTATCAATAATTAATCATACTAAAAAGGATTCCATAAAAGCTTCAGATTTTTTGTACAAGAAACAAAAAGGTTTTCAGTGAGTAAGACAAAAAATGTAAATTTAATAGTTTTTTGTTGCAATTTTACAAAACTGATATCTCAAATGAGTGACCAATATTTGAATAACTTGCAGGGTTGCTTCAAAATATGCCAGCTATAGCATCCTTTCTTGTTGTTAATGTTTGAGGTTGCTAGTACTGTTTGTTTTTCTTTCAAGGTGTTGCAGCACTGCTACTGGTTGCTTCTTCAGTGGATGTCTCTTCTTCATTGGCACTATCCAAAGGATATGTTGCTTCCCATGATGAATAAGTATCTTCAACTAGCCAATGAAAGCCAACAACTTCATCTCTTTTAGGCAGTAATTTGTCCCAATCTACAATTATCTAGTGTATCTTAGTTCTTATATTAGTGAAATGTATTCTGACATCTTGTAAAATTTCAATTAATTATACAAAGGGGGTATTGTCTTCTATATTTAGAATGGTATCTATTAGATTTGACACTTCATCTTCAATTTTTTGTAACCATCCATCTCTGTCCCTTATAGTTCCATCTGCTTTGATAAGACCAGGAAACATTTGAAAATTGTCCAAAAAGTATCTTACTCTTAACATTTCTACCCTCCTCTTTAAACTTTCCCTATTGACTTCAAATTCAAAAAGGTCTTTAACAAATTTATATGTATTTGTCAGTTGTATATCAATAATACATCGATCATTAATCAAGTAAAACATTGATTTCAACCTATTCTTTCTAGCAATCCAACATTTTAAATTTGGGTCTAGAGTGGTTATCTCTTTCTTAAAAGAGATCAAAATGGCAAACAACTGCTTAGCACTTTTATAAACTTCTCTTAGTTTTACATTTGCAACAAATTGTAAAATGGTATCTTTTATTCTTTTTCCATACCTTAGCTTCTCTCTTTGCTTTTGCTCTTCATCGGCCATGGAAGGTGGGAGAGGGGAGTGTTGGCATTAAGCAGAATTGCCACTAGTGACAACACCTATTTGCATTCTGGATGCAAACTGAGCAGGCAGTGCAAACCGAGCAGACAGTGCAAACTGAGCAGACAGTGCAAACCGAGCAGACAGTGCAAACTGAGCAGACAGTGCAAACTGAGCAAACAGTGCAAACTGAGCAGACAGTGCAAACCGAGCAGACAGTGCAAACCGAGCAGACAGTGCAAACCGAATAGGACAGTGTAAATCGAGTAACATCATGTCTACCGAGTCACTAGTATTTACCGAGTTCAAAACCTACCGAGTGATCAGTATGAACCGTGCCTTCACTTCTACCGAGTGCATGACGATGCCGAGTAATGCAGTGGACGCCGAGTATCAAAAAGTCACTGAGTCAGTTTGCAGGAACCGAGTAACCATACTTGGGCCGACTTAGTAGCACTTATGTTTATTTGTCAAGCCGACTGTGTAATTGTAATTGTAATTAATTGTTTAAGACTTGTATATAAACAATGTTGTAAAAATAAAAAAAATGTAATGAAATGTATGAAGTATAGAATATATGTGAAAGAAAAAGAAAGACAGAGATAAGCGAATTACAGAAGGCTTCAGAAGTATAAGATACAGCAAAGACAAATTCATCACAGAAGGTGATCAGTACATCAGTGAATCTCAATCAGCAATCCAGTTGCAAAGCAGAGATCTACTGTTTCATTCTAACAGGTGAATCAGTACTAAATCCTTTAACCGGGTAGACTTAATAGTCTTTGTAAAAATCTCTTTACCGAGTGCATACTTCATTGTATGTTTGTAAATCCTTTAACAGGGTGGATTTAGCAATCCTTATTGCTCCTAACAGGGCAGATCATCAGAAGTGATCAAATTGTAAGCCTTAACTGGCCAACTTTATTCTGCAGTATTAAAGCTTTGTGGGTTTCATCCCCACCCCAGTTTTACTTTCTTTTGGAAGGTTTCTGGGTAACCAAATCTATGTGTCATTATTGTGAATGTTAGTAAGCTTCATGCTTTCTGTATGCAAAGGTTAAAAAAAAATAAAAAATTTCATGATTAAAATTGTGAGAAAATTTGGAGTTACTGATTCACCCCTCCCCTCTCAGTAACTCGGTTAACTCCTGAATATTTCCAACAATTGGTATCAGAGCAGCATTGGTTCTCAAGATAAAGCTTAACTAGCTTGAGCAAAGATCCAGGACAATGGAGGTATTCAAACTGAACAAGGTAATTGAAAATGAAAAGCTAGATCTGGAAATGGCCATAGCTAAACTCAAAGAAGCAAAAGAACATCTTTCCCAATCCCTAAGAAGAAGGAAGGAACTTGCAAATCAGATGAATGATCAGAATTACATTGAAGAAAAGATTGAAGATCTTCTTCCCTCAAATAACTCAGATGAACAAAACAATGTTGTCAAAGAACTCCTAGAAAAGAATGGGTCTCTGCAGGAAGAAGTGAGAAAATTGAAAAGAGAACAAGAACTACACTCTACAAGATTCTGTGAGATCTTGGAACAAAGAAACAAGTTGAAAGATGAATTAGATGGAAGAAACATTGAAGTCCAAAACAAAACCCTTCAGCTAGAAAATCTAATTGATCAGATCTCTCATACAAATGAAGAAATTCTAAATTTAAGATCAGAAATAGAAAACACAAGAGAAGAACTAAGATCTGAAAAGGAAATCAATCTAAGATTGGTGGATGACCTAAACGCTGAAAAACAAATCAATGAAGGAATGCTGAAAAGTCAAGAAGACTTGAATCAGCTGTATGAATGAAATCTTCATAGGCAAAAAGGAAAAGCAGGACTTGGATACAAAGAAGAAGGCGAATCCTCTAAGCAAGGTACTCAAAGAAATCAAAAACCTACTTGTAATCATTGTGGTAAAATAGGACATACTTCAAATAAATGTTGGAACAATGAAAAAGTAGAATTCAATGGAAAATGTTATAGCTGCAATCAACCTGGTCATAAAGCAAATGAATGCAGGGAAAAACCTAGATTCAGAGGTAATTGTCACA
Source organism: Chamaecyparis obtusa (assembly GCA_027943335.1). NCBI lineage: Eukaryota > Viridiplantae > Streptophyta > Pinopsida > Cupressales > Cupressaceae > Chamaecyparis > Chamaecyparis obtusa. The sequence goes on along the minus strand of BSBK01002820.1, from coordinate 490,092 downwards.
AGTGCAACAAACAAGGTCACAAGGCATCTGAGTGCAGATCCAAGACATTTAATCCAGCAGAACAAATTGTGAAAGCAATGTTTGGATGGGACTACAACACCTGGTGTAGATGTCATTACTGTGGAGAATATGGACACATTGGCATGAATTGCATAAAACATCATCTAAGGAAAAGAGATACTACCGTAAGATGTTTCAAATGCACTAAACTCGGTCACATAGCCAGAAACTACATGAATGCTAACGGAATTGAAGAAGGAAAGAAGAATGAAGCAACTAAGGTCAGGAAATAGGTGAGACAAAAATGGATTCCTAAAGCTACCAAGCAATCCACTCCAAGTAATGGAATGGATGGCTCTACCAACTCTAACTAAATTTCCAAGGAAGCACTGGAACTGTATTCTCATAGATCAATCTCAAGCAGTTCCAGAACTGAAATTAAAAGAAAAATCTAAATCAGCATGCAAGATGCAGTGAGATCACAGGGAGGTCGGTATAGTCTTCACCGAGCAAGGTCGGTACCTGTCTTTACCGAGTGAGGTCGGAGCATTATGAATTCTCGAGTTCACCGAGTTGCAAAGTCTTTTCTGAGCAATTAATTCTTAGTGGGTGACAGTCTGTCAGAATTCCTACCCTAATTTGAAATGAGCATTAATGACAAAATTGTAAACAAAAAGCAAGTAATCGAACTCATTCTTCACCGCGAATCTTTAGCACTTTGAGAGCAGAAAATTTCAAGAGCAACCCGGTGATTTAATACTTTTGCGAAAGGAATTTTCTGTGAGCTACCATGGCATCATCCAGCACTTCAGTGAAGAAAGGATCTGATATGTTAGTCCAAGGGGAGTGGAAAGCACCAGATTTTAAGATCGTGCCCACAATTGCAGCAGCCCTAGATCTGAACGGAGCTCAATCTCAGATTCCTCCTAAGGTACTGCTTATTAACGATATCCGCAATCATTTTAACTATTCAATTCATGAAATGGGAAACCTAGAACTAGACATTGTGCATGAGGAACTATGTGTGGATGGTATTCTGAAACCCGAGCACAAACATCTGGAAGATAAGGGTTTAGTCCACATTGCACGTCTACCTCGAAACTTTCGAGATAAATGGGTTAGGTACATTCTCAGCCGAGTACATGATGGCAAGATTTGGCTTGAGCAACCTATTGAGATCACAAAGAAAATGATTCAACAAGTCACCGATCTTCCCATGTTGAACAAAGCTAAAACTACCAAAACCCTAGGTCAGACAGAACTAGAGAAGAAAACCCTAGCCGAGTGGGACGGTAGAGGCATGAAAGTTAGCAGCATTACCGACGCTGAACTGAAGTTTGGTACACACATCATTGCCCATAAGATTTATAGTTCTAGTCGACAGAACAGTGTTTCCTATGAAACTATTGACCTAGCATACAAAGTGGTCAAGAATAACTTGACATTTGACCTAGCAGACTTATTATTGAAACAGTTTAACAAGAACATGGAAAGCATCAAAACTTCCAAAAACAATCCATGTAAGTTTGGATCCTTGTTGGTCTGTTTATTCTTCTATGTTCAGAAATTCTTCCCTTCTAAAGGAAAAGTTGTATGGAGAAAAGATGTGCCAGTCCTCTATGAAATAAATGAATACATCTCAGAAATGGGTGAAAACTTTGAAAGCATCATGGATAATTATTTTGAGTCTTTCAAAGAGAAAATGAATGACAGATTCCGGATTCCATAGAAGTTGGTGGAAGATTACAAAGATGACATCTATTTTATGATAGATTGTGATAATGTGTATATTCAAGCAGTTAAACCAAAAACTGTATATGTAAAACCTCTTCCTTATGAGGTAAATATTGATGAAACCAAGAATATCATTGAAGCTCTTCTAAATCAGCCTGTCAATCCCAAAGCTCCATATTTTGGAACATATGATGAAGCTAAGGTGAGAATTGAACTAAGCATAAAGCTTCCACAAGTGGTAAACAAAGGAAAGAAGAGGATAGCCAAAATGCAAATGATAACCGAGGACAAAGAAGAAATAGATGAAAAAGAAGAGGAAAAGGATGAGAAAATAGAGGAACCAGAACCTGCAAAGAAGAAAGGAAAAGTTTTCATCACTAAGGCACATGTGCCTCCCACTGCTGTGTTTACAAGGAGAAATACAAGAGATAAGGCAGAAAAGGCAGATAAAGACATAGTATTCAAAAGGCCTCCTCTAAGCCTTCAAGAAAAGCTCAAACTCTTTAGAGATGGATCAGGATTTGGAGTAAGTAACATAAAATCCTTGAGATATGAAACCAGATCGGAAGCAGAACAGAAGGAAATAGAAGATGTTGTTGTTGAGAAGATGGGACAGTGGAAATACTCTCCTGAAGAAATTGCCCTATAGGTTCCAGCAGTTCTATTGAATCCAATAAAAATGAGATGGAGCAATGCAAGGCAAACTGTGATAGACATATTTGATCAAAACCTGAGACAGTTGATGCCGAGCTTGAATAATGATGAAGTAAAGAAGGCATTAAAAGAAAATGAAAATAAGATGACATTGAAATTCAATACTTGTTTCATTTTGATCAACAATATTGAATCGGTTGTGAAGGCTGCAAATGCCACATGGAAGAACATATACCACCTTCACCAACCGAGCATTGAAACTGTAATAATAAAAGATATTGAAGATGACAGCGATGAACAAGAAGAAGACACTGAGGTAGATGATACTGTAAGGATAGCAGCAGAAGTCATTGCATCCCTTCCTACCTCTCCAGTGAAAGTTTCTACATCCAGCCCAGAGACACCTTCAAGCATGGTTGTGACAACTTCCACATTTGTCCAATCATCCCTAGCAACATCAGAGGCAGCTACCATTTCTTCTACCGAGCTACAGTCTCCTGCACCATCAAGTTTTCCAGCAGTAAGTTTTCCAGCTTTTGAATCCTCAAGTGTAAATATTTTAAGTTCTCCAGTAGAAAGTATGCTAGTATCTATAGCCAGCCCTACTTTATCTACTGTCACTACTACCAAAGCATTAAGTATAGATAAGCCTAAGGCTCTACCGAGTATAAAAAATTTTCGGTAAAAATGTAGTTGAGGATATAGACCTAGATGAAGAGATAGAGATTCCTACATTAGATTTTGCAAATCTCTCAGCAGACCAGATGCAAAATATAGGTGAGATCCTCCAAAGGAAAGCAAAACAAAAGAAGCTTAAAGAGGAAAGAGACAAGGAGTATCAAATCATCAAGGATGCTAAGGACATTTTGTCTGATGCATTAGGCATTAAAGTAGACTCCTCCCAGCATGTTTTGTTACAATTAGCAGAAGCAGTTGAGAAATACAATGAGGACTCATCCGGGACAGAAAAGTTAGTTGAAAGAGCCGAGAAGAGATTCAACAATAAAGTGCTTGAGCACATTGCTCAGCACATAGCTATTAACCAAGTGGAATTGTCTTCAGTTTTGTCTAACATAGAATCTATCTATTCGAATGCTACCTCTCTTTTGGCCAGACTGTGCAATATTGTCGAGTTCACAAAGGATGTCAAAGATAAAATGAATAAAATGGATGAGGATATGAAGATTAGCATACAGAAGCTGCAACTTGAACCAAGTTCAAGCTCTGCTCATCACATGAAAATTTCACACCTATCTAATATGCAGTCTGATCTACTGAAAGAAGACTCAAGGATCTGGTCCACACTGCTAGACATCCAACACATGATCCTTCCCATCATGAATACAATGTATAAGCACATTGAACATTCCAAAACATTGATTCATGACAATCAGTTCTCTATAGCAGATCACATGATTGAACTCTCTGTAGAAGTCCAAATTGCTATACAAACATGTAAGATCCTGCAAGAAAGTTGGGACAGAACCCTAGCACTAATAATGAAGGTACATTCTGATTTCTTATCAAATTTTGGATTCTCTCTGTAAATAACTTGTATATGCACCTTTGGCATTATCGTCAAAAAGGGGGAGATATGTATAGAAGGAGAGATATGTATACTGTATAGATTTGTATAAGAAACAGTTAGCACATTGAAAGGGGGAGACAATGTATAAAGCCCTATAACAAAGACAAATTTTGAAAAATCAAAATAAAACTCAGCATGATTCGTGTATATAAATTTTGGCCAATAAGTGTTTTTGTCACTAATGCCAAAGGGGGAGATTGTTGGCATTAAGCAGAATTGCCACTAGTGACAACACTTATTTGCATTCTGGATGCAAACCGAGCAGACAGTGCAAACCGAGCAGACAGTGCAAACCGAGCAGACAGTGCAAACCGAGCAGACAGTGCAAACTGAACAGGACAGTGTAAACCGAGTAACATCATGTCTACCGAGTCACCAGTATTTACCGAGTTTAAAACCTACCGAGTGATCAGTATGAACCGTGCCTTCACTTCTACCGAGTGCATGATGATGCCGAGTAATGCAGTGGACGCTGAGTATCAGAAAGTCACCGAGTCAGTTTGCAGGAACCGAGTAACCATACTTGGGCCGACTTAGTAGCACTTATGTTTATTTGTCAAGCCGACTATGTAATTGTAATTGTAATTAATTGTTTAAGACTTGTATATAAACAATGTTGTAAAAATAAAAAAAATGTAATGAAATGTATGAAGTATAGAATATATGTGAAAGAAAAAGAAAGACAGAGATAAGCGAATTACAGAAGGCTTCAGAAGTATAAGATACAGCAAAGACAAATTCATCACAGAAGGTGATTAGTACATCAGCGAATCTCAATCAGCAATCCAGTTGCAAAGCAGAGATCTACTATTTCACTCTAACAGGTGAATCAGTACTAAATCCTTTAACCGGGTAGACTTAACAGTCTTTGTAAAAATCTCTTTACCGAGTGCATACTTCATTGTATGTTTGTAAATCCTTTAACAGGGTGGATTTAGCAATCCTTATTGCTCCTAACAGGGCAGATCATCAGAAGTGATCAAATTGTAAGCCTTAACCGGCCAACTTTATTCTGCAGTATTAAAGCTTTGTGGGTTTCATCCCCACCCCAGTTTTACTTTCTTTTGGAAGGTTTCTGGGTAACCAAATCTATGTGTCATTATTGTGAATGTTAGTAAGCTTCATGCTTTCTGTATGCAAAGGTTAAAAAAAAATAAAAAATTTCATGATTAAAATTGTGAGAAAATTTGGAGTTACTGATTCACCCCTCCCCTCTCAGTAACTCGGTTAACTCCTGAATATTTCCAACAGGGAGACTAGGTACTCAATAATAGGGCTTGAAGAAAAATATCTAGCAGGTGAAGAAGAAATACACAATTGTGCTGAAGAATGAATTGGGCCCTACTCACCTAACTTTTTGTTCAAGTTTTCAATTAATATATCCTTTTATATAATGCTTGTTTCAAGTCTGCATAATCCTTTAACATTGTTTCAAGTCTTATTGTGAGGTCTTCTTTTTCCTTGGCCTCCTTTTCTATGACTCTTGTTGTAAGTTGGGTTGATGCTACCACCATTTCTGATGCCTCAAGTACAGAAGTATCAGTGACCCTTTTGACAATCAGGCTACCTATGATATCACCTTTGCTAATTTGTTATCCTTTGTTATTGTCATTTTTTCTTAAAGACCGCATCACCAAGGCTTGATGATCATTACTAAAAGTGACTCCCTTAATTACGTGCTCTACCTCCTCTCTGGTCTTGTGTATTGGTGTGGTCTATTTTCTAACTCCATCGAAGACCACTACATCAGCTATATCCCACTCTAGGAGAATAAGTACTCCTGAATTTCTTATCAAGTCTCTCCCCTATTCTACAGTAATTGTCTCAAACTGCTTAGTCATCTCTTTTGTCACATCACTTTCTATGATCTTTAGATCTTTATCTAGGATCTCCTCATGCCTATTTTCACAATTTTCTTGAAATTGATGAATATTTAATTTCCATAAAAATTGCATGAAGGCTCTCACCTTTACAAAGTCATCATTAGTTAAGAACTCATCACATGCTTGTTTTATTACTATGTCTATCTTTGTACCTTCCATCTCTCCCACTGTCAAATCTAATTCAGGGTCTTTTGGTGGTTCAGGAACCCCCTCGTTTATCTCTTCATAAGTCATAAAAATTTGACCTAGGGCTCCCAATTGTTCCATTTTTTGTGTCACCTCTTGATCATATATTATGTTCAAAGGTGACTAGGATGGAGAATAATCATCTTCTACATGTACAGGCCTTTCTTCTAATTTTTGTTTCTTTCAAGGAATTGGACAATCAGAATTATATTTATATGCTTGATCCTAAGGTGACTGTGGAATGTCTAAAATCTCATGTTTTTCTTGTTGCTATGATGTGGAAGGAACATCCTGTTTCCTTTTCTATTCTTTGTGGATTTGAGATTCTAGTAAAACCACATTATAACCAGTTTTCTTTTGTACCATGTATTTTCCTGAAGGAAATACTTGTGCAAATTCAAGCTTGGTCAATATTGTTTGAACCATATCTGGTTCATCTTTTATGGCTTTTTCCTTTTTCTGATTTAGGGTTTGAATAATATCTTCAAATTTATCCATAAGAGTGTCTATTCTATTTCCAACCGGATTGATACTTTTTAGGGGATCATATTCCTTCTCAAACTACTAGACAAAATTTAATGTCTTCTTGTATATTAACCACTTTTCCTTTCTTATTTCTTGTTCCTGTATATTAGGGATATTTCTAATAATATCCTCAGGGAAATTAAAAATGTGATGTATTGAAGAGCACCTTACTTTCTTTTTGAACATTTCATTATAAAAACCCTCGCGGTCTACTATTCTAGAAATTGATGTAGCCAAGCCATCATCCCTTTGTGATTATAAAATGGTGGGCAATTGTAACATTTGGAAATAGAGTTCCTCTAGCTTTACCTGCAAGACTGTTCTTTTCAATATCCCCTAATTGTCTAATGAACTCTGCAACACTGATATTGAGAGGTACTTGATATGGAAATATGAATGGAGTCCCAGTAAAACCATATATTCTGATAACAGTAGAAACAAGATAGAAAATGAAATCCTCCCAATTATGGACAATTTTAAGGCTCTTGGAAAATTGTTTTGGTCTGACAAGTTGCATCAAGGTCATTGGGATTCATGGGATTTCATGAACAAATAATAGCCTAATCCTGGCTTCAAAATATCTATCAAAATTTATAAAACTACTATCATGTCTATCCCATGTCATATTAAGGTTCCACAATTGCACTGGCATATCCTCATCATTGTTATGTTTCATCAAAACCATGTGCTTCTCAAAATAACTTGCACCTTTAAACAAAAACATATACTTATGAAAGAGTATCAGTAGAAAGGCTTCTCTACTTTGTTCTTTTGGATAGCTACTAATCCATTATGAATTAAATCAGCAATGAAGGAAGCAAAGTCAAAAGAAACTGGTACGATAGGGTGTAAGATTTGGATCATCATGTACATTAAATGTACTAGCATTATTTCTTGAACATCTTCAACAAATATCTAACATAGCGACCAATATGCAATTCTTGCTCTTAAGTTAAAATATTCTATTTTGAAAGGTTCATGTGTATTTGGTGCTAAGATAATCATTCCTCCAATATTGTTGCATAAGTTTTTTAAGGGGTTAGTCCTGAAGTAATGTCTCTGAGCAATGTACAGTTGGTTTAGTTCCTCAAATTCATTTTTTTGTAAGTCATTTGAGGGTTCATGTATTCTAAAAACCCTTCTGATTTCTTCAGCTGAGACACTTACGAGTACATCTCCACTTACATTCGTAATTACCCTAGTAATGGGATCATAATTCCTAGCAATTTGAGTAATAAAATTTGTATCCATGAAAACACTAGGCACGACAAGCTTCCCCAAGTCAAATTGTCATACATTGCTGCTAGGTGGGAGGGCATTTCTCTGGCTAAACCCTAGTTTGAACAATTCTAGACCAGTGATATCAGAAGAGCCACTTGCATTAATCATGCCAATTTTGGCATATATTATGTAATTATCCTTACCATAGAGACCATCTCCAATTTGTAGCGTAGGATTTTTTTGCATCAATTCCTTGGCTTTCACTAAATTTGTGGTTGACTGATTTAGTAATTCTAATAAATCTTCATGCAAACCCCTTTCACTATACTCAATTTTACTAGTTAAGATTTTTCTTGGCGGCATTTGAGGGTAAATATTTTTTTATTGTTTATGCAAGAGAATTAACACAACCATGTATAAAGGTTTGAACATGAAATGTCCAGATATTGGCTAACCTTTTTAGGGAATCCTTCAAGAAACAATAACCAGGTCTGCTAATTTTCTTGTCTAGCCGTCTGTAAATTTATTATATTTGTTTTTGTGAGAATGCGTGAACATCTTTTCAGCAATTTACTTCACATGATGCAAGTATTACTTTTTTGATAAATTAATCTGTCATCTGTGAACGGGAAAAATAAATTTCGTAGTAGTACTATTTGAAGTTTGAATCTGGATTGTTGATTTTCTTTATAACATAATTTGACAGCTTTCATATGCTTGTAATGGTTTGAAAGTTTCTATGCGAACATAGGACTATTTTTTGATTATGATGTATCGACGGTAAACCCTTAATTGTATCACTCAGTAGGCAGTAATAATTTTACTTTATGATTAGACATGAAGTAACTCACTGAGGTCTTCCTTCTAAATCAATGCCTATCGTATGATCAGAAATATTAGAAAGCTTTCGTGCAAATAAATGATGACTGTAAGATCATTCATGAGGTGTTGAATCCTTAGATAAGCACTGACAGGTAGATTGAAAGTAATTAATTTCGGATGTAGTAGTTTGTAATGGTTAAAGTGGATATGTTTTAATAAGATAGTAGAGCTAGGTATGTCAGATAGTACTTAGTGGGATATTTTACCTTGATCAATTTAGTAACCTAATTAGAAGTTTAAAATTAATTTCTAATTGTGAAAATTGTTATAATTTAGATATGTCTATAGAATCTATTTTGTCGAATAATCATTAAAATGTTACATAATTGTTTAACTTTGTATAATCGAAAATATGATTGTAATATACTTGTAGTTAACATATCAAATTTAGATGTTAATGACCTTAAAATTCATATTAAATACTAATTTGTTTAATAATTATTGCTTTCGAATGTCGGTTTCAAATTTTTATGTCAACAACTATTAAATGCCACATTTGATCGACTATCTTTATAACCAGGACCTAGTTGGCATCAGTGCTGAGTTGTATACAAAAAGAAATGGGTGTCACATGGTTGCTAATGATCAAAGGATTCATTATGAGCTTTCAAAAACTGTAAGATCTCATAATAGTTTCAACAGAAAAATATAATGCCGAAACATGTGTGAATTAAGTTTTTAATTCGTGAGGAAATAATAAAATCTCTTCGCCTTTTAGAGTTAGGAAAATAAAAAAGAGGTCGCTTGTAGGAAAATAAAAGAAAGGTCACTTGTAGGAAAATAAATATTAGGAATATGAATCAAGCGGATGATAAATTCAAACATGTGCATTTGTAGGAAGTTAAGCAAGATTTTAAAAGACCGAGGTAGGGTTTTTTTAAAAAACCAAAGGCATTTAGGGTTTTTTCATCATTGGTTATTTAATTAGGGCTTATATTGAATACAAACATTTGAATTTGTATACAATCTGGAATAGTATTAATTAACTGAATCTTTCTTAGATTTGTAACAGATATGTTTTCATTGTGGTGGCTATTGTCAGTGAATTTTCTAAAAAAAGGCTGACAGTCTTCTTTTTATCAGATGGTTGTTGTTGATCTACAAAGAAAACATTGTTTTATTGGGATCTTGTGACAAGCATAAATGCAGGGCATATCTCATTTGGTTCATTGTTTACAGCAGAGAAAAATGAGCATATGGTGTTTCAAAACCGAAATGGGAAACAATGGTGATGAGAGTTATTGGGTGTTGATGAAAAATTGGAATTTGGGCATGGTCAAATAATATAGATAAATTTGTATGGCTATCAACTAAGTCATTTTGCAAATATCAAATACATAGATAAGTTTTATTTCTATGTTCATATATTAGGAAATTTTGTTATCTGAAAGATATCAGTGCAGATAACAAAGTTAGCTTAAATGATAGACATTCTTGTACAAAAAATGTGCAGTTTGTATCAAGCAATGAACAATGTCTTAAATCTGTGTATGGGTCAAATCAAATATAATCTATTTTTTTGGAGAAATGCTTTGTCTTTGAAAGAAATCAGGTTTTGTTATTCAATGATGAACTTATTGCTTATTGGTTGATTCAAACTGCACATTTTGGTACAAGGGTGTCTCTCATCTGAGCAATGTTTGTTTTCTGTACTGGTATTTTTCACAAATTAAATTTTTCAAATATTTGAATGTTGAAATAAGACTTAGTTATGTACTTGATGACAATAAATTGACCGAATTAGAAGTTATAAAATTTGGAAAAAAAATTCAACCATGTTCAAATTTGACTTATTTATCTTTGTTGTGACTGGTGTTACTTAATTTCAAGTGCTGGTCCAGATCAGTTCTATATGGTAATTTAGAAGTAAAATAATCCATGGTTAATGGTTAATAGTCTTTTTTAACTTTAGCCTTGATCTGTTAACTGATCATGTTGATTGTTGTAATTTGTTGCTGCAAAAGGTTGTTTAGTTTTATATAATTGATGCACTTTCTGCTCTATTTTTTTTCACTCTTTAGAAGGTGTCACTTTTCTTATTTTCTAGCTACATCTATGGTCAAAATTATATATGGTATGTGATCTAATGTCCTAGAAAATAAAAATAGAAAATTTTTTTTACAGGTTTTAAAGATCAGATCAGTTGCAAAGAATGAAGTTTTCAGTCTCCGCTCTTCTCACACCATTCAACTATTTCAAATGCATACTTCAAATTTAGTTTTTGGTGAAAAGTAGTGGCTTATATGAATTAGTTAGAGAAATAAAGGCTAATTCAGAATCTCCATGAGAGATAGGTCAAGGTTATGCTCTCTTCGCATGGCTCTTGCCTTCTTTGTCTGTTTAATGACATGATGTCAATGGACCTATCATGCCTCTATTTTCAAATTTATGGAGGTGTTTTCTATTGTTTGTGTTCATGATTCTTAGCCTCTATAGTTGATCAGTTGTATAGAGAATTGAAAAAAGTATTTTCAACCACCAGTTTATTCTTGCATAGTTGAGTAGTGTTGATAGAGTCAGTCATAGAGATTTGACTGTCATATACATGCTGGAACATCCCTGCTTAATTGTAACTACCACGGCTGTGTTGGAGCCTTTCCTTGAAGGACCAAAATTGAATAAATATGTGGGCTTGAATCTTAGATTATGAACTCAAGTTTGACAAGAAACAGTCCAATTGATGAGGATTGAAAGGAATCCTCCTTCTTCTTTGAGCTCCACATCACTCGGGTGGGTATTGCCTTATCTGCACACTGAAGACACCTCATGACAAATGATAGGCCTGCAGATATATTATTATGGAATAGTTTCTAGACCCCTATGGGTATCCAATACCCCAATGAAACCAAATCTTATGCAATAGCCCTATTTGCATAGAATGAGTCTGAAAACTAGAAAGGACCTCCTACTACTACTACCAACATGAAAGGGAAAGGTATTTGACTTGAATGATTGATGTTGGGTTGAATGGACCCCTGAAATACCCTAAGTCTCTCATAGACTAGTGCCTTATCCAATGGGCATCAGAGTCAAATACATCATTGCAGTAGAGCTATGAAACAAGGAGATAAAACATTCTAATATGTTGATGCCTTACATCAACATACACCATTGATCATATCATACATTATCAAACCACTTGTGTATCCAAATGTGCTATCACTCATTCAAAGGATTTTAACCCTCCCCTTAGAAGAGACCTATAAACAAGTAATACATTAATCAACATCCACTGAAAGACAAGCATGAAATACCCTTGATACCCTAGCTCATACACATCTGAAAACTACTCCTAGACCTAGTTTCTTCTGTGAAAACAACTATATTGCAGAAACATAGGAAATGCAAATAGAAAGCTTGAAACACCCTTGATGCTTCAATCAATAAGTCTAAAACTCAAATGGGAACAATCTGATAGTTGTACAAATATATTGAAAACTCATACATAAGACATCTATAACAAAATGTATTCTATTCCCATAGCCAGAAAGGAAAGAGGGAACCCTCTATGTAGAGAATAAGGAAATATTTACAAGTTAGAACATTCATGGAACCAGCTCTGGAACCAGAAACTTAGGACCAAAAATTGTGAACCCTTCTAAATGATCCTAAAAATCCTTTTATAGGAACAAGAATTGCAACAAGCTATGGATCATTTAGGGAAAAATTAGGTCTGCAAGAACCAGTACAACAAGAACTAAAGAATGTAGATAGACCTTGTAACCATAGAAAATTAGATAAAATCTTATGTACAATTATTTGGTTTCACATTCAAGGCAAACTGCATATACAAATTCAATCAATAGCTTGTTGCAGGAAACAAAATTAATGCCAGAGCCAACACTGGAAAATCTTGCATGTACAGGTCATGGAAATCTCTTACAAACACCAAACCCTAGCCGCCTGTAGTCAAATATCAGTCTTTTACATTTACTTGGCATGGCACCCCAGGATGGCAAAATCAAATCAAGATGGCCACCTATGTCCCCTACATCATTCTCCAACTACAAATGTCCTGGTGCAATTAAATCTAAACCATCACTTTGTATTATATGGCTTACTGCTTCAAACCCTAGCAAAAACTCTGCAAAAGATATGAATTTGAAAGAAAATGGCTAACAAGCTCAGGTTTAAAATGTGACCATTGATCTCTTTATTTCTCGATAGATTGGGTAGTTCACATTAATCCCCATAATAGTCATGAACCCTTGAAAAGTCCTCGACCACGCTCACAGTCAACAACCAATGAAAAGTGAGCACATCAGCATCATGTAGTACACTAGATCCACTAAATATAAGCCTTTTAATTAGATGGCTATCTTAAGATCACATGGCCCAAAAAGATTCCATGCGAACTTAAGACAACCATAGATCTTGAATCTGCAATCCTCCTAAAAGATTTGGGCCCACTGAAACATCCAAGTCACCGACCGGCTGACCAATCAAAATAAGACAAATCAGCACACCTGGCAACACGGTCCCACTACACCTTTATCTCTTTCACCAATGAAAAATGTGCACATTAGCTCTAACTATCAGAGGACCCACCCTTTGTTTGTCACTTGAGAAAAAGGTAAAATCGATGGTTGGCGTAAGATCTCATAGCTCTAATAAAACCCATGAGAACTTATGCCAACTGTAGATCTTCTACAGATGTCAAGACACTCAAGGACACACTAGCAACTAGGTCCCACTAACACTTGCCAAATCATCAGCACCTCGACCAATCAGGAAAGAGCATGGTGGCACTACATGGCATATTGGACCCACTTTTATTTGGCCTTAATACACTGGAAGATCGGATGGCTAGCACATAATCTTAAGGGCTCAAAAGATTCCTTGAGATCATGCACCCACCGTAGATCTCATTGAAACTAAAAACTAGGCCCTACTGATAATATACAAGTCATTGTCCTCAACCAACAACCAATTGACACCTCAGCATCCTCTCTGACACCCGGTCCACATGTATCACCTCTATGAAGAGGGCCTACCATTTCACAAATCAGCAACTGAAGGAATGATCCAAGCTACTTACGGAGTCACCAAATGTTAAGACATAACCGCTAGGAACTTAGAGAATAAGCGACAAACTAAAACATACATTCATGGGTTCACTGAATATATTAAGGGCATGAAAGAAGACTATGTGATTCAGTGAACACAAAGGGGAAAAATAAATCATGTGCACAAAGGGGAACTTAAGTGGTTGAAAAAGGTAACGAAGAATTAGAACATGCTGAGACCAACTTAGGGTTTTTTACATGCAATGACTAGAATTATGAATTTTAACCTAGGGTTTGAGCTAGAAACATGGAAAATATTTGCAGAGACCAGGGAAAATTGAATGAAGCCATGAAATTTTTTTAGAGATAGAGCATTTTCTGAGGGTTTGTCACTATGACATGAAAATGGGCTAACAGTGGCTCTATTTGGGGATGCATGCCTCTTGCAGGCATGGAAAGAATTCAGATTTCTGGGAGAACAGACCACCCACAAGACAAAAACATAGGGACCTCAAAAAATTGCAACCAAACCAGGGACACAGGAAGGGAAAAACACAACAGGAAAGGAAAAAAATATCTACAAATATTTACAAAATTTTTACAATTTTATTTAGTGGCCCCAGGCCACCAGAAGAAAATAAGTGACCCTCTAGAATCAAAAATCTAATTTTCATCTACATATGTGACCAAACATCTAAAATTATCTTGACCACCTTGCTGCCAACATATGTGAATATTCATGGGCAAAAAAATGAAACTATAATGATCACTACCCATGTCTTTCCAGTCATAACCATTTTCATACTCATACTCCAAGAAGTATGGGGTATCATTTACTTCTTCTTGATGACTGGGAAAGAAAATTTCATTTAATAATGCATGAAAAAATAAAACATATTGTTCACCATGCATTACTACAAAAATACCTGGCTAAGGACTTGGATCCTCAAATTTACCTTCATACATTACATCAACCAGTAAACAACTTGGTTCCTCTATGATATCTTCATGAACTGGATCGTGAACCAAGTGAAGGTCTTCTTCATAAATATTGTGATAGGGGAACAACTGATCTGCATCATCATTTTCATTAAAAGAATTTTTGTCCCAACTATTGAAGACTAAGTCCTCAATACTATCACCATCATTGTCATATTTAGCAAAAGAAGGAAAAGTACTTGAACAAGAAACTTGTTCATCACTGCAATCTCTATGATAAGGGAAACACATTGTCATGTCCTTCTACCTCTTCTTTTGTAGGGTTACTACATGAGGAGGGCCTAAATATACATGGGTCATTCTGATCACTTTGAACACTGGCCTCATTATCAGTGTCAAAGGATATGTCAAAGGGGAGTTACAAATCAAAGTCCAAGCAAGGTGCACACCTCTGAAATTCATCAGCCAAGAGTACTAAAATCTCTTCACTGCTCAATGGACTTTGGGCTTCATTATCATCTTCCTCAGTTTCATCCCTAGTGCCACAAACTTCATCCTTGTCCAAGACAAGAATGGACATCTCTAGCCTTAGATCATTTTGTGTGAGTAAATCAATGTAGGAATCATCATCTACATCATATTCAATATTCTACCCTTCACACAAAACATCATCATACCGGGACAAGAAGAAAGAATCCTGATATTAAAAAGAAGAAAAATCTGTAGACAAATTGGAAATGTTATCAGCCTTAGATTCATCTTCAACACTCTCATATACACTGACCTCAACATCAGCTTCATAGTCAACACTTTCTACATAATGAGACTCAACATCAGAAACACTGGCCTCCTCATGATCAACATAAGGAACCACCGGTCTTCTCAATCTCTTGTCCTCCTCTAACTGAAAGATCTGAACTTTTCTCTTTGTAATTTCCTTCTTGAGAGCAGCAACCTCATCAAAATGCTCTATAAACTTTTCTCTCAATACATCCCAAGAAGGGATTGAACATGAAGGCAAGGACACAAACCAATTCCTTGCACCATGTGATAAAGTTTGCACAAATAACCTCATGGCAACATCTTCATGTTCAACATCCATTTCACCAAAAAGACCCATGACATCAAATACATGTTGGCTTGTTGAAACTGATCCATCAACCATGAATCTAGGCAAGCACTCCCCATCCTCAGTAGAGAACTCATTAGGGGCACCTTCAATGCTATCAAAATAAAAGGTCCTAGATTCCTCCATAAGGAACTACCCACTACTACTTATCCCTTTACACTAGTTCTTAACACTAATTTTCATAAAAATGAGACATATGAAAACCAAAATACCTGGAAGTTTTGCATCAAGAACTTGTTGACTGGAAGGCAGGGCAGATCTAGAGCTCACCATGTAGCTCCATTAGGTTCTTTTCTATGTAGAGTTGCCACCTCCTTGAAGAGGAAAATATCACACATTTTTTTCTTCCTCCAATCAACCAAAATCTCACCAGGATTTACACACTACTTATCAGGAACTGCACTAATCAAACAGAGAACTCAGAGTCACCACTCAGTGTGCAGTGAGAAGATTTTACAAATGTGTTTTGTTTATTTGAATCTATACTATCAACCAAGACCCTGGGATTATCCAAGCAAGCAAGGAAGCTTGTTGTCTTTTACTTCTTCCCCAGTAGAGTCACCAATTTATTGGTGACTCAGATGGGAAAATCAACATGGTCTTGATAAGATATGGAAAGTATGTACTGCAACCAAAGATTTTCAACATATTTTGCTTAGTAATGTTATCCCCAGTAGAGTCACCAATTTGTTGGAGCCTTTCCTTGCAGGACCAAACTTGAATAAATATGTGGGCTTGACTCTCAGATTATGCACTCAAGTTTGACAAGAAATAGTCCAATTGATGAGGATTGAAAGGAATCCTCCTTCTTCTTTGAGCTCCACATCACTCAAGCCGGTATTGCCTTATCTACACACTCAAGACACCTCATGACAAATGATAGGCCTAGAGATATATTATTGTCGAATAGTTTCTACACCCCTATGGGTATCCAATACCCCAATGAAACCAAATCTTATGCAATAACCCTATTTGCATAGAATGAGTCTGAAGACTAGAGAGGACCTCCTACTACTACTACTACCAACATGAAAGGTAAAGGTATTTGACTTGAATGATTGATGTTGGGTTGAATGGACCCCTGAAATACCCTAAGTCTCTCATAGACCAGTGCCTTATCCAATGGGCATCAGAGTCAAAAATATCATTGCAGCAGAGGTATGAAACAAGGAGACAAAACATTCTAATATGTTGATGCCTTACATCAACATAAACCATTGATCAGATCATACATTATCAAACCACTTGTGTATCCAAATGTGCTATCACTCATTCAAAGGATTTTAACCCTCCCCTTAGAAGAGACCTATAAACAAGTAATACATTAATCAACATCCACTTAAAGACAAGCATGAAATACCCTTGATACCCTAGCTCATACACATCTAAAAACTAGTCCTAGACCTAGTTGCTTCTGTGAAAACAACTCTATTGCAGACAAATAGGAAATGCAAATAGAGAGGTTGAAACACCCTTGATACTTCAATCAATAAGTCTAAAACTAAAATGGGAACAATTTGATAGCAGTACAAATATATTGCAAACTCATACATAAGACATTTGTTACAACATGTATTCTATTCCCATAGCTAGAAAGGAAATATTTACAAGGCAGAACATTCATGGAACCAACTCTGGAACCAAAAACTTAGGACCAAAAACTATGAACCCTTCTAAATGATCTTGAAAATCCTTTTATAGGAATAAGGATTGCAACAAGCTATGGATCATTTAGGGAAAAATTAGGTTTGCAACAACAAGTACAACAAGAAATAAAGAATGCAGATAGACCTTGAAACCCTGGAAAATCAAATAAAATTTGATGTACAATTATTTGGTTTCACATTCAAGGCAAACTACATATACAAATTCAATCAATAGCTTGTTTTAGGAAACAAAATTAATGCTAGAGCCAACACTGGAAAATCTTGCGTGTACAGGTCATGGAAATCTCTGACAAACACCAAACCCTAGCCGCCTGTAGTCAAATATTAGTCTTTTACATTTACTTGGCATGGCACCCCAGGATGGAAAAATCAAATCAAGATGGCCACCTATGTCCCCTACATCATTCTCCAACTACAAATGTCCTGGTGCAATTAAATCTGAACCACCGTTTTGTATTATACAGCTTACTACTTCAAACCGTAGCAAAAACTCTATAGAAGATTTGAATTTGAAAGAAAATAGCTAACAGGCTCAGGTTTAAAATGTGACCGTTGATCTCTTTATTTCCCGGTAGATCAGGTAGTTCACATTAATCCCCATAATAGTCATGAATCCTTGAAAAGTCCTCGGCCACGCTAGTAGTCAACAACTAATGAAAAGCAAGCACATCAGTGTCACATAGTACACTGGATCCACTAAATATAAGCCTTTTAATCAGATGGTTGTCTTAAGATCGCATGGTCTAGAAAGATTGCACGTGAACTTAAGATAACCATAGATCTTGAATCTACAATCCTCCTAAAAGATTCGGGCCCACTAAAACATCCAAGTCACCGACTGACCGACCAATCAAAATAAGACAAATCAACACACCTGGCAACACAGTCCCACTACACCTTTATCTCTTTCACCAATGAAAAATGTGCATGTCAGCTCTAACTGTCAGAGGACCCACCCTTTGTTTGTCACCTGAGAAAAAGGTAAAATTGACAGCTGGCATATCTTGTAGCTCTGACAAAACCCATGAGAATTTATGCCAACCGTAGATCTTCTACAGATGTTAGGACGCTCAAGGACACACTGGCAACTAGGTCCCACTAACACTTGCCAAATCATCAGTGCCTTGACCAATCAGGAAAGAGCATGGTGGCACTACGTGGCATATTGGACCCACTTTTGTTTGTCCTTAATACATTGGAAGATCGTACAACTGGAACATAATCTCAAGGGCTCAAAAGATTCCTTGAGATCATGCGCCCACCGTAGATCTCATTAAAATTGAAAATTGAGCCCCGCTAATAAGATACAAGTCATTGCCCTCGACCAACAACCAATTAACACCTTAGCATCCTCTCTGACACCTGGTCCACATTTATCACCTCTATGAAGAGGGCCTACCTTTTCATGAATGAGCGACTAAAGGAATGATACAAGCCACTCGCGGAGTCACCAAATGTTAAGACATAACCGCTAGGAACTTAGAGAATAAGCAACAAACTTAAACATACATTTGTGGGTTCGCTGAATATCTTAAGGGCATGAAAGAAGACTACACGATTCAGTGAACACAAAGGGGAAAAATAAATCACGTGCACAAAGGGGAACTTAAGTGGCTAAAAAAGGTAATGAAGAATTAGAACATGCTGAGACCAACTTAGGGTTTTTTACATGCAACAGCTAGAATTATGAATTTTAGCCTAGGGTTTGAGCCAGAAACATGGAAAATATTTGTAGAGGTCAGGGAAAATTGAATGCAACCATGAAAACTTTTTAGAGATAGACCATTTTCTGAGGTTTTCTCGCTATGATATGAAAATGGGCTAACAGGATTTTAATTTCATATTAATTCATGTGAACTGATCATGTTAATTAGTGTGCTTTGGTCTTGGAAATGATAGTTTACTTTATATAAATCATGCACTCTGTGCATATTGTAATAAATTTGCATTATTGAATGCTGAAATGAGATATATAATATCAATGCTGAAGTGCTCTTTTTTAATTCTATTTTTGCAAGCTGTCATTTTTGTTATTTCCTAACTAGATCTATATTGAAAATTCTTCAATTTTATGATCATGTTTCTTTTATCGCATATACTAAATTTTAAATTGTTATAGGTAATTTGAAAAAGCTAAATAGTAAACTGACATTGAAAAAAAATGTTGTAATATGTTGTAAAAAAAGTTTATATACCGAAAAAACAAACAAGTGTTAAATTAACATTTTTCAATGATAGAAATAATGAACCGTAAACCTGATGGAGGTAGTTTTTAACTAACTGTAGTTATGGTTACCATGTTAATTATTGTTACAAGGGTTTCTTGTAACTATTTTTCAAGAAATTTGATTGACGATTTCTTGTGATAATTATTTTTACACATTTTGTTGTTGTTGAATGTGAATGGGCATGTTCCTGTAATTATCATTGTATTTAGCATCAGTCAGATAAATAAAACTGATCCTGTGTATATAAAAACTTTTATTTATTATTTTAATAATAACTAAATTTATTATTGTTAGAGGTAGTTTGAAAAAATGAAATAGTAAGCTGACATTGTAAAAAAGTGTTGTAATATGTTGAAAAAAAAGTTCTTAAACAGAAAATACTAACAATTTTTAAATTAACATTTTTGAATGATAGAAATAATGAATCATAAACCTGATGGAGGTATTTCTTAACTACTTGTAGTTATGGTTACGATATTAATTATGGTTACAAGGGTTTGTTGTAACTTTTTTTTTCTGAAAATCTGATTGAAGATTTTTTGTGGCTAATTTTTTGAAACATTCTATTGATGTTGAGTTTCAATGGACATCTTCCTATAAATGTTGATGAATGTAACATCGGTCAAATAAATAAAATTGATACTGTGTGCTGATTTAGATCACCTTTATAGTGTTAAAGATATTCAATAAATGTGATTAACATGTTAATAAAGTATACTCTATTTATTTCAAAAGGTAAACATAATTATTACGCTTTTTATAACAACAATTTTTATTGTATTTCTATTTTTATTTAATCAATTGATGATAAATCTTACAGCGACAAAAATATAGACTATAGTTTCTGAGTTTCAACAAAAAGTATAGCTTCCCAAAAAATGGTTATTATTACTAAGTTTATATATCTTTTGAAAGAATTGTATGTTTTGTAAGTTCACAGATCATAATTTGAGAAACACATATACATATTTGTAATTTCAATGAAGAATATACAATAATGGTAGAAAAAAAGGGTGAAAATTCTGTCAACACATTTAGGTGTCTCTCTTCTTCTTTTTGCCTTGTAACATTTGAATTTTGTTGCATGCGTGAATATCTTTAAAACTAAAAGCTCGATGAATACGTAGTCCTGATAGTTCATGAACTCTGGAAAGAGCTATAAAAGTTAATCCTTGATGCTCTATGGTTCCAATGTCAATTGTGGCTTTTACAAGAGACAAACCTTGTGATTTGTGTATTGTTAAAGCCCATGACATATGCAGAGCAATTTGACAGCGACAAGCCCTTTTAATTGGTGTGATAGGAATATTTTTGGGATTAGTATCATCCCAAGGAGGACCAATGTAGTTAAAAAATTCAACCACAACTATCAATGGTAGTTGAGGAGGCATTTTACCATTGTTATATACAATAGCTTTGACTTCTCCTATAGCACCATTAACCAGCCCTGTCTGGACACATAAATTACTACATAGCATAACTTGTTGTCCTATACATAAAAGAATGTGAGATTGAAGTTGTTCTTCATCTACATTTGAACTTTCAAAATCTTTTTGTTGTTCTGCTATTGAAAGAGCCATAGGTTGATGTAGAGATAATAACATTTTCTTATTATGAAGACCCACCATTTCATTTGTTGCAAATAGGTGTACTTTAGAATGAAACTCTTCTTGTTTCTCTTTACCGAGAGCAGTACTTGTCCATGACATGAGTAGAGTCCAATCTTCAATTTTTGGTTCTACATTTCTTAGATTTGTAAGAAGAGAATGGAATTGTACTTGAACAATTTTTTTGCCAATTTGGTGAAATTTTTCTTCTAAAGTGATTACTTTTCTGAATGACTGCCATAATTGTCCACCATATGAATTTGAAGCATACATTGAAATATCTTTAACTGGAGGAAGCTGACCCAAATCACCAAAGAGAATCATTGAACAACCTCCAAAAGGAATGTGGTTACTATTTGGAAATGTTTGTCTCAATCTCATATCAATTCTTTTAAATAATTTAGGACCAATAAAACTCATTTCATCTATTATGATGTATTGAACATAATACAAATCTTCCTATAATTTTGCCAGTTGCTGACCTTGTAATTGTACCATCTCTTTGATAGGAATACGTAGAATTGAATGAATTGTAGATGCCTTGATGTTAAATGCTACAACTCCTATTGGTGCAAGAAGTAGAACAAGTGATTGTCTATTGGATGTTGATTGAGTAAGACTAGCTTTGATTTGACCTATCAAATGCAATTTTCCAGTGCTAGCAGTGCCTTGTACAATTAGCTATAATGGTTGTTTTACAGTAGTTTCTTTGCTATATGATATAATCATATCATATGCTTTTTGTTGTTGGATAGACAATTTATAAAAAAGTTGTTGATGCATAACTGGATTCTCTTGAAATATTTCTTGATTTGATTGAATGAAATTTGTAGCTGTAGTTTTTTGTAAAGGAGTAATATCATATTGGAACCAATGTTTTACTGAGTCAAATTCTTGATATCCAAGCATATCTAAATCATTTAAATGTATAGGCATGCCTGGATATAAATGAGCTAAAACTTGTCATTCATCTGGTATACTATCTTGCATTGCATCTGGATCTGCTATAGGACTTGTAAGATCATATGCTTCTTCTACATCTGAATGTGTTATACGTACATGCCATGCTTCATATGTTGATGAAAAAGTTTCCCATTGTTCTATTATTCCTTCATCTGAATCTGAAAATTCTATTTCAATATTGCGGAATGGTTTGTATAACAAAAGTTCACTCCAACAAAAATTTGGATAAGAAATGTCTTCTCTAGAAGGAATACTATACAAGGTGATTTTCTTTGTTTCCATTTTTCTTTCTTTTGGGTAGCTCTAAATGTCCATCTTTGGGTTATGTCAATAAGACAAAACATTTCTAAACTTGGTGGCCATGCCATATAATTGTAAATTTGGTTATGGCATAAGCTTATTGGCATGTCTAATATAGGTAGACGTTGAAGATTTTTTTGGTTCACATTCAAAGATACAAATTGTCTACTATAGAGGGATAAGGAAAGCTTTTGTAAAAGATGGCAGGTTTCTTGGGCACCTATATCACAGTCAACAAGATTTTTGAGAATCATTTTCTGAAGTGTAGCTGGAGCAGGCATTGTACCATTCAAACTTGAAGATATTCTACTTAACATTGCATGATATGTTTCAGATTTTTGTTTTGGTTTTGCTCCATACTTTGCTATATACTTGATAATTGCATCAATTGAAAGAATAGGTTGACAATCTATATTATCTCTTCATATCAAAACCATCTCTATGTTATATAATTTTAGCCGATCATCATTACATGATGGTGTATGTTTAGGCTCAACTTTATCTGTAAGTATTAATTCAGATTTTTCTTCTATTTTCCATGGAGCTTTATAACGGCATGAAATAGCATCACCTTTTCTTCTTAAACATGTCTACAAAGAGAATTTTGTGTGATGCTATACATTATTAATCAAATCACTGTAATCAGAAGCCATGTCTATTGCATATATCATCTATGTAGTCATCAGAAAAGGATCATGAAGAGATCTAGAAAAAATCGCTTGATTTCTTTGTTGAATGCTTTGTGGATTCCATGCTGATACATACTGATCTATGTAATCTAAAGCTCTCTACACTGATAGATCATTATTCCATTCTAAATTTTTAAGATCAGGTGCATTTGGCAACCAAACAAATCCATGAATATGTGGAGAACCTCTACTTTGCCATTCAGTCCTGATATAAATTTAAGTCAGTAAATCATATTATTGAACAAGAAAAAGTGGCAAATGGATAGAAAGCTAATCAAAATGGATTGTTATTTGTTTTATTGAATAACATTGTAGATAGATTATTTACCTATACCATAAGTTAGTTGCACCAAGCAATTTCTCCAAGACTTTCTCTCAAAATGCAGTGAATCTATGATGCATATATACAACTGTCAAATGTGGATTTTCAATAATATTTTGTATTCGCCATCTTGTAGCCATCGATGGATTTTTTGGCATGCTGGATGGCATGATATTGTGTAAATCAGGCCATTTGGTATCTACAGCACTGAGGGTAAAGAAAAGTCTAGGACAATTGATCTGAATAACCATGTCTATCAATTTTTCTCTTCATTGATTCCAAAAAGGTCTAGTTCCACATACAGAAGAACCAAATCTCATCAACTGATCTGCTAATTTATCATCAGGTACATCTCGTAGCTTTTGATGAAGATCTGCAATTGTTACAGGTAAAGATCCATCTAATTGTTTGTGAAAAAACATAGATGTTGTGGCTTGGCTTTGATGGCGCATAATAATATTAAATATAAAATACCTAAATCTTTAATGCTGCCCAAATCTATTATCATAGTACTGTAGAAGGTGAAGAGCATAATCATGGATTTTGACTTCTTTGATACATGATTGTTTGAATGCTCCCATTCCATTGGGGAACAAAGTTGGAAATGCCACCACAAATAAACCTTCAGTTGTGTATTCATTAATAGGAGAAGGAGAGATAGGAGGCCACGCAATAGATTATGTTGTCTAACCTTCACCTAAATGAAACAAAGATCGTATTTCTTCTATTTCTCTACATGGAGCAGGTAGATTACAAACAAATGAGCTGTTAAATTCTAGACTTTAATCAAACTCATTTTCTTCTATCTCATCTAACATAGATGAGTTATCTTCAATAGGATGACTATTTTCCATTGCATTAAAAATTAGGTCTAAAAAATTAGTATAGTGTAAAGGCAATGATGCTAATGCATTTTCATCTATCCATACATCCCTATAGTATGGGTCATTCAATGTTTTATATTTCAGTGCTTCATAAACATGAGATCTGGTAACATAAAAACTACATTTTTTATTTCCTATGCTCTCTCTCTTAACAATGATTATATCCAATGCATCTATTCATCTAGGCAATAACATTATGATACTGGAAATATTTTGAGGAAAACAAATAGTATGACCACTATATCTATGTTGACCACCTTTTGCATAAGTAACTTGCAAAATAGGACTTATTTTGGCTATTAGCATTTGTCCAATTTCTGTTAAGATTTTCAAACACAATGGTTGTTCACCTGGATCCATATTGTTCCACTTTGAGAATTGATGCCCATCTTTTACTGAACTGCATCTACAACATATCAAAGTTTCATCTACTATGTGCATTTCAATTCTAGGGTATCTTTCCATACATATAGAACACCTTCTATAGTTTGAAATATCATCTATCTTTGTACGAAATTCTTTTCTGGCATTGTAATAATTTTTAGAGAAAGGTGAAGTATGGATATGGTCAGCTGTATTCATGGATATTGTATGATCTTCAATACAATCAGGTATTTGAAGTTCTAGGAAGAAAGGATTTTTAATAATTGAATTCGGTAGAGGATATGAATCTCAAAGTTCAACTAGTTCTAAATGATATGAGGTGTTCAAACTATGTAAATTTGATGCAGAAATTGCAAGTTCAATATTCTGAGAGGTTTCTCATCTTCTTTTGTTAATAACAGTTTTTTTGACATCATATCTAGCTCTCTACATCTGATTTCTATGATTGCGCTTAGCCTCTCTTTAATTATTTGCATTATCCATGACTGCATATAGAATTTTTGTTTATACCTGTAATAATTGAAAAGTGGTAAGTTAAAAATAATATTCAGATATGGATATATTTCACAAAAATTGAACAACATAACATTAACATGACACAGTTTATTATCGAATATAAATAAACATTGATTAGATATGTTCATTATTAGAAGGAAACTACTGTCTTAAGCAAGCTTCAAAGTAAGAACAATTATGCTTTCAATTTATTGCTCGGCAAAAGAAGAGGTTTACATTTTTTAAAAAAACTTCTTGATTGATCTGAAGACATGTTCTACTTTGTAATATATGGAGATGTACTTTGTTGTAATGGCTTACAGTGCAAAAAATGTAAATGATCTTTTTTATAATCTATGAATATGTTTTTTTTTTGCAATATGTATTGCGGTATTTGTTATGTTTAAATATCTATGATTTTTTGATATCGATGTAAATAGCCATTTCATGATTTAGAATGACTATTTATTGCTACTAAATTACTACATGTCCTCACTGTATATGCAATTTTTCCTTGTATACGTGAGATTTATTGCAAATGCATTAAATTGTATTCATTGTTAAATGGTTTGGTTGGTAAGAGTTTTTTTCTTGTGGTGTTAAAGATGATTGCCTTCATTGATCGTCATCATAGCCTATATAAGAACTGCTATGGTAATAGTTTTCTGAACTAGTAACATATTTTACAAAAACATTTATACAGATTTCAATATATACATTCACCTGACCATCAAGACATTTCAAGTTCATCATTATGGAGGCATTGTTATCATAGGTTATTTTAAGTTTTATTTTTAGGGTTGTGCATTTTGTTCATTTCTTAGCTAGTTAGAGCAAATACAAAGTCAAAACCATAAAGATCATCCAAAAGTTGTTTGATGAACCAAGTTAGTGAAATATTACTGAGATATGGAAATGTTATATAAAAAGAATCATGGTAAATATGGAAATATCAATTCTTTAGAAATATATTATACAAAAATTGAACAACATAACATTGACATGACACAGTTTATTGTCGAAAATACATATATATAAAAACATATGATTACATATGTTGAATATTATAAGTAAACTATTGTCTTAAGAAATCTTCAAAGTGAGAACAATTATTCTTTGAGTTTCTTGGCCGCCAAAAGTAGATGTTTTGATACTTAGATCAAAGACAAAATCAGAACCATAAAGATTATCCAAAAGTTGTTTGTCTACACTGCGTTCAGCAAGCAGTAGCTAAAAATATTCTGCATCCACACCTAATAAATACTTTGCAAGGCCTTCAAAGGTAGTAACATTATGATGCTCACCTAATGGATTCTGCAAATCCATATTAAGCATGTAGTTGAAATCACATATCGGAATATGAACACAAAATTTAGGACATTCATATTTCCCAATATGATTTTGAACAACTTTTTTTTTACATTTTTTGCCATCAATGATTCAAGGACATGAAAGATAATAAAAGTTATCCACATCAAGTCTAGAAATTTGTGCTATTAAACAAATAGGAATCGTGGAATGGAAGTCTTTTGTACAGATGGTAGACATTGGCTATTGATTTGTAAATCTGGCACTTGTATTGTTGGCTCTTTAGTTAGAGAAATAGAAGACTGATCTTCTCCTATTCCTACAGACCATGTCAAAAGACAAGTAGCCTCAGTTAAAATTGGATTGATAACAACATTGGCTGAAAAAAGAGTATCCAATGACTTACCAGACCATGAAAGCAAACGAGGAGATTTAATTAAAACAATAATTGTCTTACACTCCCTGAACAAATTCAAAATTTTTTGTCCTTCATTCTCACAATGATGTCCCCATAGAGTCACTTCAATAGAGTAGCTAGAGATTTCTTTGATACGCATATTATATTTTTTTATTTCTGTACCATTTTTTTTTCTAATGGTACTTGATGTATTGATAGAAACAACAATTCCAATCACATCCACTAGTGAATTAACAGGAATCATGTTCAGGAACTGCAGACTGAACACATGTGGAAGGTATGATTCTTGAAGAACTTTGAAGGACTATTTCATAGGGATTGGTTGAACTATTGAATTTTGAAGTTGCAACTTTTACAGAACCATTAGAAATCAAATAAAGATTATTTGATTGAATAATTTCAAAAAAATTGTCAACCAATTCATTGAAACAAGTTATATGTATACTAGTTCCTTCTTTGTCTATGAAGTCAAATTAGAATACTTTACCCTCTTTAGACATTTTTGTAAAACAATGGATAGGTGACTTTTGTAAAGCACGACCCTCAATAGTCCATAGCTTGTGGTATGGAGTGAGCATTTTTATGCCAACTATGCTACATGAAGAATCATCTAAAACTCCATGACTACTAGACAATGCTATTTGTTTAGTACCTTGTACTATAGGTACTGAAAACCCAATAATTTCTCCATGATTTGACACTATATCTAAATTATCAATTAGAATAGCCATGTAAACAAAAACAAAATAGACATTTAATAAAATTTTATAATCAAATTTTCATAAGTACAATAACATATAGAAAAATAATTGGCATACATGTAATTGTGGGGTTGCTTGCAAGAGTATTATTTGATGAAAACAATGGAACCTTTAACTAAAGCCTCCTCCACTACAAGGGTGTTAAATTGTTCTGGCAAAAGGGAAAAGTGTGTATGCACACCATCAGAAAGTTCCGGATGATATTTTGTACTCATAGTATGTTGTTTTTCAATATAATGTAACGATACAATTTGAAAACATGGTTCTTTGATGGAAATACCATCCATTATTTTACTAATTACTCCTTGTGTTAATAAGGCCATTTTTGTTACCTCTTTAATGATAGATAGTATGATGTCAGTAATCAAAAGTATATCATAAACATATACACTATATTTCTCATTGATGCATTGTTGAAAAAAAAATGTACATATCATTTTGTGATAGAAACAATTTGTTTGATGTTCAAATCTAAGAAATGAACAAAATACACAATCCTAAAAACATAACTTAAAACAACTTGTGATAACAATGCCTCCATAATGATGAACTTGAAATGTCTTGATGGTTAGGTCAATGTATATATCTAAATCTGTATAAATTTTTTTGTAAAATATGTTACTGGTTCAGAAAAGTATTAGCAAAATAGTTCTTATATAGGCTATGATGATGGTCAATGAAGGCGGTCATCTTGAACACCAAAAGAAAAAAATTGTTACAAACCAAACCATTTAACATTGAATGTAATTTAATGCATTTGCAACAACTGTCAGGTATACAAGGAAAAACTACAAATACAACAAGGAGATGTAGTAATTGAGTAGCAATAAATAGTCATTCAAAATCATTAAATGGCTATTTACATTGATATCGAAAAGTCATAGATATTTAGACAACAAATACTGCAATACATATTGAAAAAAAAATTATTCACAGATTATAAAAAAGATAATTATAATTTTTTGCACTGTAAATCATTATGACAAAGTACACCTACATATATTACAAAGTACAACATGTCTTCAAATCAATCCAAAAGTTTTCTTTTGTAATGTATACAATTATATCTATCATAAAATTTTACCTGTGGTTGTTGATAGATATTAAATGGTAATAAATTTGAAAAGGAATGCATATGGTATTTGCTTTTTCCTTATAATTTTAATAATAGCCAACAACTACAATGAATAATTTACATGTTGGCCCTTTTGTTTTTTGTATATAAATTTTCAACGTCGGATATAGAATTGATCTACATATATAGCCGATGATGGAAAACATTGCATTCAAAACAAATATTTTACTATCTACAAGTTGGAAGAGTAATAATTTGTAAAATCATGGACATTACTCATTCAATTTATATGATATTCATTGGTAATTGCAATCCTTTTTTTGAAGGGATGGTGCATGTTTGCAAGGGACAATCAAAATCTTTCTGAACATACAATAGTCGTTCATTCAAGACGCATCGATGATCAACCTTGCATCGTAGTACTGATGACCTAGTTAACAGCTTTGATGGAATACAACCATTAGATGCTCCATCTAATAGTCAATATTATTTCCTTTTCCATAGTTGACATAAAGGAAGACATTATGGCCTTGATAATAGATCAATGGTCACCGCATGATCGCAAGGGTTGCTTAGATTCTTAGTGGACACATGACAATCATTACATCAGTCATTCATTTTTTATCCCATACGTTACTAGTGTTAGGAATGAATATTGGATGTTGGAAATCATTTTGTAGCAGTTTTTGTTGTATTCATGACTATGATTACCATTGATGTCAACACAATGATCTTCTAGAGACTAGCAGAAAAGTTGACAGTGTTTTGATTAGCGCATGTGGGATATTGTAGTTGGAGCTATGCAATGTTGAGGTTATACTCTTTGATATGTTATATGTCTATGGTTAAGAGAACAGATAGTAATTCAATTATTCATGAGAGTTATGAGCATTTTGGTAAGAGCAGTATTCAGGTAGTGTTCTTGAGTAGCGGTTTGTGGAAATCGGATGATATCTCCTAATCGGGATGGAATCTAGTTTTGAGCAGTTAAAGGGAAGTTTGAGACACATTGATGATGATGTGGTTCACAATGGAAACTTTGAGGTCACACGATTGAAGAGTTATTGCATTTGGAAGCCGACAATTATGTAATTTTGATGTAGCGTATGGAAACTTTTATTTTGTAATTGAGTGTCGACTCATTTGTAATTATTTGAGTGTGGTATAAAGGAAGGAATGTTTTTCCTTATTGTATATGAGTTTTAATATGAAAGAAGTGTGAGCATGGTTTGGTTGCATGTGAATGCAAGCATGAAGTGGAGAAAAGAGCCTAAGAGATTGTGAAAGCGAAATTGTGAAGGAAGACATGCGAAGTACAGAGATCTGGAATTGAGATCTGATGTAGCAGTGAGTGTAGTTTGGCATAGTAATGAGGTAACATATTTCATATTATTCTATTGAATAATGTCAAGGTTATTTTGACAACGTGTTCAGTGATCTTACCCTGCAGCTATTTGGGCAGTGGGTCCTTTTGTCTTCCATAACTCTTAATAGGGTTAGAATCTTTTAACAGGGATTCAAAATCTCCTAACAGGGATTTATGTGTACTGAATGTATTTCATAAGACTCATAACAAAGTCCATCCTCTCACAAGGAATATTCATATTAGTGCATCTTTTGTGGGCATCATTCCCACCGGGGTTTACTCTTTGATCAAGAGGTTCCCTAGTCAACATATCTTGTGTTATTGTGTCATTGTGTATGAATATCTTTGTATGGTTAGTAATTGCATTGCTTACATGGTTAAATTCTATTGAATATGATAAAAGTTATAATTATCTAATAACTGATTCACCCCCCCCCCCTCTTAGTTATCTTGGTGGACTTTACTTTCTAACAATTGGTATCAGAGCAATAGGTCCTTGAAAGGAAAGTTTAACAGCTTAAGGAGATACATGGTGAATCTCAGGAAAGAAATCCCTAAGTTTGATGGAGTAAATTTTGACAGTTGGAAGGAAAAGATGAAGACACATCTATTGTGTTTAGGACCAGGTTATTGGTTGATTACAAAGAATGAAAGAACTATAATTGAAGAAGAAAGTCTTGAAACAAGTTCTAAAGATGAGGTAGATCTATTCATGTGTAACATATTGCAAGAGAAGCACTCTTGATAGCACTTTCAGAGAATGAATACAGTAAGGTAAAATGTTTTAAGAAATCTAATGAAATTTGGAAAGCTTTACACTCTACTTTTGGAGGTGATGAACATGCAAAAAGAGCTAGAAATTACATAATTGGATATGTGCATTTGAAGATATTAGAATGATGGAAGATGAATCTATTAGAAGCTATATTGGTAGAATGTCATAAATTGTTGCAGGGATAAAATCTTGTGGAGGATCAAAGATAGAGAATGAAGTGATATGGAAAATTCTGAGGACATTGACTCTTGTATTTAAGTAGACAACATATATGATTGAACAAGTTATACCTTGTACTACAAACTTTACAAGAGAGACTCTTCTTGGAAGATTGAAAGTAGTAGAGATGAACCTAAGCCTATCAGGAGACTTACCTAGAATGGAGACAACATTCAGTGCTCTTAGTATTCATCCTACTTCATCAAGAAGTTCCAGTGTGAGTGGAGATTATGCCAGCAACAGTAGATCTATAAATGAAGAAGATAAGAAGATTGAAGAAGGTATTGCCTTGCTTGTGAAAAGAGAACCAGATGGTAAGAAAATTTTTAAATGTTGGACTTGTTAAGAATATGGTCATTTTGTATCTAAATGTCCTAAGAGAGTTAAGAAGTACATAAATAATTTCAAGCCTAGAAGATCTAAGGAATATTATTGTGCTAATGATGAAGATCTCGAAGCTAGTATAGAAAGAACTTTGAGTGAAAGTGATACTGAGAATAATGATGAAATAGGATTTGTAGAAATTAAAGAAGAAAATTATGAATCTGATGTTAAAGAAGAAAAAGCATTAGTTTCCCAAGTTGAAAAGAAAGCTGATTGTATTATAGATAGTGGTTGTTCACATCATATGACTGGAGATGTGAAGAAGTTCATAAAGTTTAAAAATTATGATGGAGGAGTTGTTAGAGTAGGTAACAATGCACCTTGTTTGATTAAAGGTATAGGATCTATTAATCTTGATGGAAAGAATAATACTGATGATGTTTACTTTGTTGATGGATTGAAACATAATATTTTGAGTGTTGGACAATTAGTGGATAAGGGATATCAAGTTTGGTTTACTTAAAAAACTTGTGTGATAAAGGATAAAGATGGAAATCTAATTGGAACTGGATCTAGAACCAGAGGTAATGTATTTCAATTGAATCCTACTGAGATGACATGCTTGATTACTAAAATTGATGACAGTTGGTTATGGCATAGAAGGTTTTGTCATATAAAATTTGATAACATTGTGAAAGTGAGTACTACACTTTCAGTAAGGGATTTGCCTAAAATTATGAAGCCTACTAACATGATTTTCAAAGAATGTGTGATGGCTAAGCAGAAGAGAAGTTCATTTCCTAGTAAGAAGTTCACATCGGCAGAGAAGTTGGAGATTGTTCATATAAACTTGAGCGGTCCTACCAGGACTAGATGATTCTATGGAGAAAGGTATTTTATGATTCTTGTTGATGATTATACAAGAATGATGTGGATTGCATTTTTGAAAGAAAAATCTGAAGCATTTGATAAGTTTAAGATCATTAAGAACAAAGTTGAGAATGAATTTGGAATGAAGATTAAATGTTTAAGATCTGATAGAGATGGAGAATTTACTTCTAGAGAGTTTAACACTTTTTGTGAAGTGAATGGTATTAAGAGACAATTTTCAGCCCCTAGAACACCTGAACAAAATGGTATTGCAGAAAGAGGAAATAGGTCAGTAACTGAAGTAGCAAGAGCTATGTTATTTGAGAATAACTTGGTGAAGACATTTTGGAGAGAAGTGGTGAATATAGCAGTATATACAATGAACAGAGTACAAATCAGAGCAGATACAAATAAGACACCTTATGAATTATGGTTTGGACATGCACCCTTAGTTAAGTATTTTAGAATTTTTGGAAGTAAATGTTATATAAAGAGAGATGATGATATTGGAAAGTTTGATCCTATAAGTGATGAAGGTATTTTTCTTGGATATTCTTTGAAGAGAAAAGCATATAGATGTTACAATAAGACAACTAAAACTATTGTTGAGAGTGCAAATGTTAAAGTTGATGAGAATTTTAAAATTTAGGAAAGAATGCTTGATCATGAATCTGATGAAGAAGCTAATCCTTAGCCTAACATTGAAACTATTGAATTATTCTATGAGACTGACAGTGAATTGTTGAATGAGAATCATACTAAAAAAGAAACTAGAGAAGAAACCAGAGAAGAATCTAAAGTTGAAGCAAGATCTATGACTATGACACTGAACATGTATCTATCTAGACATCATCCTATTGAACAAGTTATTGGAAGTTTGGACAGAGGAGTTATGACTAGAAATAAGGTACATTTATGTTTGATTTCTCAAATTGAACCTAAATCTACTAATGAAGCTTCTGAAGATGAACATTGGATTAATGCTATGAAAGAAGAACTAGATCAAATTTAAAAGAACAAGACATGGGAATTGGTTCCTAGACCTAAAGACAAGAATGTGATTGGAACTAAATAGGTATTTAGAAACAAGATGAATGAACAAGGAGAAGTAGTAAGAAACAAAGCAAGATTTGTATGTAAAGGATACTCATAGCAAGAAGGAATTGACTATGAAGAAACCTTTGCACCAGTAGCAAGACTTGAAGTAGTAAGAATGTTTTTGGCTTATGTAGCTTTTAGGAAATTCAAAATGTATCAGATGGATGTGAAGTCCGCATTTCTGAATGGTGAATTAGAAGAAGTCTACATTGAGCAGCCTAAAGGTTTTCCTTTGACTCAAGGAGATATGGTATGTAAACTGAAGAAAGCATTATATGGACTAAAGCAAGCACCTAGAATTTGGTATGCTAGATTGGATAAGTATTTGTTGAAATTGAGATTTACTAAAGGAACAACAGATAGTAATTTGTACACAAAAGAAATTGAAAATAGATTGTTAGTTGTAGTTATTTTTGTTGATGACATTATCTTTGGAGGAGAAGATGAAGCTAGTGATAAATTTGCTGATGAAATGAAGATAGAATTTGAAATGAGCTTGATTGGTGAGATGAAATACTTTTTGGGATTATAGATAACACAGAACAATGATGGTATCTTTGTTAGCCAGACAAAGTACTTGAATGATTTACTGAAAAGATTTGGAATGGAGAACTATAAACTAGTTGGAACACCTATGGTTACAAGACACAAACTATCAAGCAAAGATGAAACACCAACAGTTGAACAAAAGAAATACAAATCCATGATTGGAGGATTGCAGTACTTAACACACAGTAGACTGGATATACAACATTCAGTTGGAATGGTAGCAAGATTTCAAGCTGAACCTAGAGAATCACATTATGCAATAGTAAAGAGGATATTGAGATATTTAAGAGGCACAATGGACTATGGATTGTGGGATGAAAAATATGATGATTTCACCCTATGTGCATATACAGATGCTGATTGGGGAGGTAGTGTTGATGATAAGAAAAGAACCAATGGTGGAGCCTTTTTTCTTGGAGGAAGATTGGTTTCATGGTTGAGCAAGAAGCAAAATTGTATTTCACAAAGTACAACAGAAGTAGAATATGTAGCAGTAGCAAACAATTGTAACCAGATAATTTGAATGAAGTAGATGTTGAAGGATATTGGAATTAAATTTGTTGAACCTGTTGTCATACATTGTGACAACACCAACACAGTCAGTATGTCTAAGAATCCTGTATTGCATTCTAAAACTAAGCATATAGAGATCCAGTATCATGTTGTAAGAGAGAAAGTTGTTGAGAAAGAAGTCAGACTGGAGTACATAAGCACAAAGGAGTAGATAGAAGACATATTTACAAAGCCTTTGCCTAAAGATACATTTGAGTATCTTAGAGGTATGCTTGGGGTTATGTGCCAGCCTACTTTTGAGTAATGATGTAGTTGATTGCATCCATCCAGTTGTATATGAGCCCTTTCTTTTTTTGGATTGGATGTTGGTACTTCCTCTATGGGGGAGTATGTGTATCTGAGCTGAGTCATGAGGACTCTTGTGAATGTATTTTCTGAAATGGTGTCTTTTGACATTGAGTTGCTGTTGACATAGTGATGAAATTCTTGTCATTGATGTCAATGGGGGAGAAGTGTACATGAAAAACCCTATTTACCATCTATTGGAGAGAACTTAATAGGATAACGAAGCAAGATTTGATTGATGAAGAAGATTTGAAGAACTTTCAAAGTATCAGTGCAGGAGTGCAACAGTATTGGATTTTTGGAACATTGGATGTTTTTCATCTATGTTGCCATCAATGCCAATGGGGGATATTGTTAGGAATGAATGCTAGATGTTGGCAGTCATTCTGTAGTAGTTTTTTTGCATTCATGACTATGATTGTCATTGATGTCAACACAGTGATCTTCTGGAGACTAGTAGAGAAGCAGACAGTGTTTTGATTAGCACACATGGGATATTGTAGTTCGAGCTATGTGATGTTGAGGTTATACTCTTTGATATGTTATATCTCTATGGTTAAGAGTGTAGACAACAATACATTGATTCATGAGAGTTATGAGCATTTGGGTAAGAACAGTATTCAGGCAGTGTTCCTAAGTAGCGGTTTGTGGAAATCGGATGATATCTCCTAATCAGGATGGAATCTAGTTTTGAGAAGTTAAAGGGAAGTTTGAGACACATTTATGATGATGTGGTTCACAGTGAAAACTTCAAGGTCCCACGAGTGAAGAGTTATTGCATTTGGAAGCCAACAGTTTTGTGTAATTTTGATGTAGCGTATGGAAACTTTTATTTTGTAATTGAGTGTCGACTCATTTGTAATTATTTGAGTGTCGTGTAAAGGAAGGAATTTTTTTCCTTATTGTATATGATTTGTAATATGAAATAAGTGTGAGCATGGTTTGGTTGCATGTGAATGCAAGCATGAAATGGAGAAAAGAGCCTAAGAGATTTTTATTTGGATAGTGTGTTCAGTGATCTTACCCTGAAGCTGTTTGTGCAGTGGGTCCTTCTATCTTCCATAACTCTTAACAAGGTTAGAATCTTTTAACAAGGATTCAAAATCTCCTAATAGGGATTTATATGTACTGAATGTATTTCATAAGACTCCTAACAGAGTTTATCCTCTCAAAAGGAATATTCATATTAGTGCATCTTTTGTGGGCATCATTCCCACCGGGGTTTACTCTTTGATCAAGAGGTTCCCTAGTCAACATATCTTGTGTTATTGTGTCATTGTGTATGAATATCTTTGTATGGTTATTAATTGCATTGCTTACATGGTTAAATGTTGTTGAAGATGATAAAAGTTATAATTATCTGATAACTTATTCACCCCACCCCTCTTAATTATCTTGGTGGACTTTACTTTCTAACCATTAGAAACTATGATAGCTAGTACATCATCATTTGATGCAAGCACCTACCTATCATTCACCCATTCTCCTCCCATTCATGATATATTTTCAATTTAGCCAATTTAATTGGGAGATTTTGACATGAAGATTATCTCCACTTCTCCATATGAGTTCTCTAGCTGACAGAGAAAGTGGGCTTGGAAAGTTTTAAATAATAAATTTGATGCTATTTCTTATGGAATGCGACATGGTTAATGGGGAAATTTTATTTTGCACCAGTTATTGCTGAACTTTGAAACTGGCCCATCAATCTTTTGTAGAAAATAATCTAATGGATGGTGCATGTTTGCAATGGACAATCAGAATCTTTATGAACATACGATAGTCATTTGTTCAAGATGCATCCACAATCAACCTTGCATCGTAGTACTGATGACCTAGTTAACAGCTTCGATGGAATACAACTGTTAGATGCTCCATCTAACAGTCAATATTATTTCCTTTTCCATAGTTGACATAAACAAAGACATCGTGGCCTCGATAATAGATCAATGGTCATCACATGATCGCAAGGATTTCTAATATTCTTAGCGAAGACATGACAATCATTAGATCTGTCATTGGCTAGTGATCCCATCAATTGCTTGAAACTGTGATAGTTGCCACATCATCTTTTGATGGAAGTGCCTACCTGTCATTCAACCATTCTCCTCCCATTCCCGATATGTTTGTGATTTAGCCAATTTAATTGGGATATTTCAACACAAAGGTTATCTCCACTTCTCCATATGTGTTCTCTAACCGGTAGACTATTTTGACATTAACTGAATAAACTCTATGCCACATCTCTAAATGTATCCTTTTCCACCATGTTAAACTACCGTATAGGAGGAATGAAGTACCACCTCAAATGAATATGTCAAGGCTACAAAAAGGTAAAATAGACAGGAACAAACAAATAGGCAATGAGTGTCTTGTAAACCATGAACCTAACTCTAATTTTTGATGAGTTACATCATAACCTTGCAGTCTGTTCACATAGCACAAATGTTACATTTTATGGTCTTTTCAAAAAACCATGGATGATCCTGATCATTTCAATCATCTTTCATGCATATGGATCATTCGACAGTCATAGATTGGTTTAACCTAGGGGGATGGGTTTCATATAAGAAATGCCTTTGGCGTAATTAAAAAACCAGCTTTATTGTAAACTAACAAACATTCTTTAGGGACACCACTATTGAAATTCACTAAATTGAAAAATCTACTTCAAACATGAGTGATATGTAAATAGGAAGACATACTTTAGAAGTAGAAATCCTGAATCTAATGAATATTTCCAATAAATCTATCATGAAATATAATAAAATAAGTACTATCCCTTCTCTCGTTGATTATAATTGTTAAAACACTTATATGTATATGATCACATATGATATATGCCTATAATTTATTTCATAATGCTTTGTTAGAATATATTGTTGTATATAGTTGTGTCTCAAAGGAACAACATTTAAACACCAATCCTTTGAAACTTTATTTGATAATAACAGTGATCAACTCAACTCACCAACCTTGTATGAAGAAGATATAATTTATACCTTCTCTATTGGTTCCTTCAATGCCCCAAGACCTAATGGAATCTCCTTTGCCTTCTAGGAATTTTGGGATATTGTAGGATATGATATCACAATGACAAACTAAGAACTTTTTTGTTACTAGTGAATTATTGAAGAAGCTCAACATCACTTTTATTGCTCTAGTTCTAAATACTAGATACCCCATTAGAATGTTGGATTTTAGAATGACCAACTTATGTAACATGATTTATGAAGTCTTATCCAAAGTATTAGTGAATAGGATCAAAATATTTCATGAAATGGTGATTCTTGTGAATTATTTAATGGCATTCTCCTTGGGAAACAAATCCTTGATGTGGAAAAATCCACCCCATGAAGTCATGCACTTTACAGAAAGGCCCCCGACTAGATATGTTACTAAATTAGATATGTCAAACAATTATTACAAAGTTAGTTGGGATTTTTTGTTTAAGGAGTTTAGAATTTTTCAACTCTTGGAATGGTCCATCAACCTCATAAGAGAATGTGTGATTATTGCTAAATATCCTATTAAAAATTAGATTTCTAGGAGTTCTATGTTGAGAGAGGAATTAGACATGGAATTATTTTTTTCCCATACTTGTTTATTCCATTGGTTTTGGCACCTATAATATATAAATTAAAACTCATGGATTCATGGGCCCTAAAAGTAATCAAATTTACCTCTTACTTTCAAACTTATACTATTACTTATTTACCTCTTGACATTCTCTTAGTTTTTGCTTCTATTTTGGAATCTTAGACATGAAAAAATTACTTGAATATTTATGTCAATACCTTAGGCCAATGTATCAATATTTTTATAAAAAATTACTTATTCACTTACCATCTTAAAAGTGCACCAAAAATCTAGACCAACCTTAGTTTCCATTGTACTAACCTTGGTATCTATCAAGAGACAAATTGGCTAGTTGGAATTGTAAACTTCTTAGTGATGTGGGTAAAATACAACTATTTTTTACTCACTACAAGAGATTTCTATTTACTTTGAGTTTCTCTTTAAAATGCTTAAAGGCGTGGCCAAACTGACAAAATTTAGAGGTTTTTATTTATATTTTGATACTAAGGAAAAGAAAAGAATGATATTGGTAAATTTGAATAAATTCTATTTTCCTATGGACCATGGGTATTGATGCCTCTTAAACAAGACTCCCATATCAAATATTTTTTGGGAGCTAATTATTAACATAAATAATTGGCATGTCAATATAAATTATAAATACCTTAATAAATTTTAGTTTTATAGTGTTTGAAAACTTAACCTAATGTCACTAGAGGATCTCAAATATAGAACAATATTTTCAAAACTTGTAGTTTACATATCTTGGGACTCAAATGAAATGTTGAGAATTGAAATGGTATTCAATTGTGGGAAGACATATAGATTACTAATCAATTCCATTATTCCAATCCTACTCTCAAAGTTATATATTGTTCAGGATGAAATTTATTTTTTCCCTGAATCTCTCAAAATGGAAAAATTTTCTACTCTATTAGCATGATCAAGAAAGAACTTCAAATAATTTTTTCCCCCTTTTTCATGGAGGGCCATTTCCTATTGAACTTAGATCATTTTTACGTGTGACATGATTCTAATAGATTATTTATTCTTCACAATCTATAATTCATGCTACACATTGGCTTTAGACCAAATTGCATAGTATTCCTACATTTCAAAATGCTATTCGAAATCTTAGAACTCATGGGGATACCAGAGGTACTAATAACATTATAGAAAATATCATAGTTAAGATATTTATTCCTCATGAAACTAAGTTTCTTTCACTATTTTCTAGACTCGTCTTCCACCCCATCTTAGCAATCTACACTTTATTCAAGACAATAAGTTTTCTAATACCTAGTCCAGCAAGATGCACATGCTTACAAACTATGTCCCAATTAACAACCACTAATATTTTATTTTCCTCCATTGTAGTCCATAGAAATAAACATTAAAATATTGGTATTTTTTCATTCATAGTCCCAGAAGC
Organism: Chamaecyparis obtusa; assembly: GCA_027943335.1. Taxonomy (NCBI): domain Eukaryota; kingdom Viridiplantae; phylum Streptophyta; class Pinopsida; order Cupressales; family Cupressaceae; genus Chamaecyparis; species Chamaecyparis obtusa. Next base: position 450,174 of record BSBK01002820.1, on the reverse strand, counting down.
TTTTAAAAAGGAAATGAAATAATTGTGGATGCATTGAAGAGTGGTCTTGAGAAGCTAAAGCTTCTCCATACTAATAACAATATTATGTTTTTAAATTGCCAATTTCCTTTGCATACGTTCTAGAATGGTGTTTTAATAGACATGGATAACATCCTTAAAAGTAAGGAGAAGAAAAAGATAGATACCATAAAGAGAAGTAATTTTATAGCCTAAAATATTCTTGACTTTATTCTAAAGATCCTCTTTTTTATTGAAAATTTAAATAACACTTTTCTTAATTAATATGCTAACTTGAGACATGAGAATATCCATTTAGAAATCTTTCCATTCCATATACCCTACTATTAGAATAAGCTTCAAATATGTGCTTATGATATTTCATGTCACATATTTGAGAGGTGTGTTGTCATAGATATCAGCATATTTCTTTCTATATGATAGTGTTCCTGAGAAGTTCAATGTGCTCATTAGTCTAGTGTTACCAGTGCATTAAAGATCAAAATCAACATATGTATGATTTGTATTATGGGATATCTATAGTTGATTTAGTATAAATTTTAGAGGCTCATATCAATATTTGAGTCTGTTATAGGTTTTTGTGTTGAGACTGGTATTTTAGATGTCCAGTGGTGATAGTGTGACAATATTTAGATTAGTAGTTCTTTGCATTGCAATATTTTTCTTTATGGATTTGGTGATCATGTTTTCTACATTGATGTGTGTCTGAGGTCAACTCAATTGGTTTATGATTTGGATGTTTTCAATCTTATTTTATTGGTTGACATTGGTTACTATTGGTGTTCTCAAGCTTCAGTATGATGATGTTGATGTTTCTATAATTTGAGTTGATGTGGATGTTGTTGAGGGTATTCATGATACTTGTGGATATTTCTAGACCAGGTTCATGTTGTGTTTCTGGATCACATTGATCATCGTGCTCACATTAGGTGATTTTCAACTAGACAGTCTATTTTTTCATGCTCTCATCCAACATGATGATTGTAGTGTGTTGCGGATGATCAAAGCATATGATTATAGATTATGATATGTCTTAGCAGACATTCATTGGTTCAAATTTAATATTGATAATTCAGAGGATATACTTTTGTAATTAGGTGATGAGAGTTTAACCAACCTTGTTTATTTCTTCAAGGTTAACGAGATATATAATTTTAATTGTATCTTTGCATGGATCATAATGAGAGTAGGAGAGATAGTGTGGATATGTGCTTGTGTGAATAAAGGCAAAGATTTGATCTAATAAATAAAGTTTTATATGTACTTCAATAAAATTGATCTAGTCATGTTGATAATGCTATTATCTCTTTCATGACATGTGAATGTATATAATCCGATTATTGTAATTTTGTGAGTATTCCTAGGATAGGAAGCCTTGTTTTTTATTTGAGTAGTGAGCTCTAGGTAGTGTGCCTGAATGCATGTACATTCCCATTGTAATACTACTAACAGGGTATTGTTATTTTAATAGATTATATCATCTTATTAGTTCATCCCCACTATTTTTTTTCCCTTGACTAGGTTTCCATGATAAAAATCTTGGATTTATGTGATCTTGATGTATTTTGGATGTTTTATTCATTCTTTATTTATTAGATCTTAAGTTAATGTTAATTTTTTTCATATTTTTTTAAGTTTTAGACATAATTGATTCATCCAACACCCCCCCTTATTAGTTGTGTGTTTATATATTTTAATAAATTGGTATTAGAGCCAATTCATCTTTGGGAAGCTTAATCTCTTAAGGATATCTAGAATGACAACCTTTAAGAAGGATAGTCTACGATTTGATGGAACAAATTAGACTCTTTCAAAAGGTTGCATGGAATGTCATTTGAGATGCATTGAGGAAGATTATTGGGAGATTGCTAAGAGCCCTTATGTGTCTCCTAAAATTCTTTCATATACTACTCCTAATGAGGATAAGAAAAATAAATATAAAATGGGAGCTAAAGAAGCATTATTGAGTTCCTTGACTGGTATTGAGATGACAAATGTTATGGAACTGAAGACTTCTCATGAAATATGGAAGAAGTTGGAGACATTTTATGAAGGTGATATTAGTGTGAAGGAACACTGATATCAGAGTTCTATAAATTAAAAAATTTAACAATTATATTGAAAGACTTCTTAAAGAAACTTTTGAAGTCACAAGAGCTTGCAACATATATTATTAATCAACTCAAAAATTAAACATGCAAGAACATAAATCTTTAAGATATCAAATCCACATAACAGATCATCACACAAACATTTTTCTCATGGAAACCATGAAATGAGAAAAACCATAGTGGAGATGATACACACAAAGACAATACTCCACACAAAAAAAGTCTTACAAATAGATATGGACATTGGACATGAAATCAAGCTCACTACTCAAAATAAAAGACTTTGGACTACAACCCTAAGGAAGAAAATATATTATGAATTGATAAATACAATGATATTTGAGTGTTGAAATTTTAAGTAGCATCCACTAAGGTACATGAGTATGGTTTTATGTAAGCTTAAATGTCAATATAATTCACAAATCAAAACTAACTTCCCAATCACCCTGTTCTTCACAATCAAAATATCAAATCACTATATACCGCATTAAATCTTCTCTACTACACTATTCTTTTTTATCATAAAAGAGAATCTCTAATTTCATCCAACAACCATAAGAAACCATAATAAATCCATTAAATAGTTTGACATGAAAATATTTGATCAAACAAGTCATTATACCCTAAAATGCTCTTGGAAAATATAAAATGTGTTATCAAGTTGGCTAATTCGCAATTCATCATGTTTCCCTATAAAAAAAATCAACTTAGGTGGATAACTATGTTGGCTATACAATTTAATCATCAAAGTTAGAAGCAATTACAATTTCTAATGTGTGCAAATAGATCTAATCACCATGTCAGCCTACTACTATGTTGAGACTAAAAACCACTTCTCAGATCTTCAAAACATTATCAAATATTATCATCACACCTTCAAATTCTGTGTGAAGCATTTGTATACATCTCTAATGATTACCCTATATGCTCACTACATAATTTCATCTATGCAGATCTCACTAGACCTTTCTCTGTATGATGTCATTGTACTATTTTCTTCATTCTAGACTTAGTTCGATCTTCAATTAACTTCTTGTAGAGGCTCTAAATCTATCACGCATGTGTATACAATGTATAGACATCATCTAGTCTCCATCAATGATATCATACACTCATAATAGGTTCTCTATGCATTGTCTCTTTCAAACAATCTCCTCCTTTGGCATTGATGGAAATACATAGAGAAAAATTGACTAAGTACCCATATACTGTATTATTGCATAGACTCTATCTCCAAAAACTCCCAAAAATTATTCCAAAAATGTAAGTGTATGTTCTCTCATTATAATAAACACATTTTTCACATACCTATACTCCATCTTTGACATCTATGCCAAAAACGTAGCCATTAAATGTCCTTGGCTCTCATTGTCACTTCCTCTTAGACTATGGCTATCAAAAACTTATGTTCATGCCAAAAAATTTGAGAAACTTACATTGATGGAAATACATAGAGAAAAATTGACTAAGTACCCATATACTGTATTATTGCATAGACTCTATCTCCAAAAACTCCCAAAAATTATTCCAAAAATGTAAGTGTATGTTCTCTCATTATAATAAACACATTTTTCACATACCTATACTCCATCTTTGACATCTATGCCAAAAACGTAGCCATTAAATGTCCTTGGCTCTCATTGTCACTTCCTCTTAGACTATGGCTATCAAAAACTTATGTTCATGCCAAAAAATTTGAGAAACTTACATTGATGGAAATACATAGAGAAAAATTGACTAAGTACCCATATAATGTATTATTGCATAGACTCTATCTCCAAAAACTCCCAAAAATTATTCCAAAAATGTAAGTGTATGTTCTCTCATTATAATAAACACATTTTTCACATACCTATACTCCATCTTTGACATCTATGCCAAAAACGTAGCCTTTAAATGTCCTTGGCTCACATTGTCACTTCCTCTTAGACTATGGCTATCAAAAACTTATGTTCATGCCAAAAAATTTGAGAAACTTACATTAATTAGAAGATATTTTTACATATAGTCTTCATTAATTGTAGATCTTTATCCCATTATTTGTTTTAATACTATCCAAAACTAAAATGTGTCCATTGAAGAAGAAGATTGTAGATTATTCCATTTGTAATTTCTCATGGCCTAATGAGGATTAAGTATCTTGTGCCTCTTTGACTACACTAAAAAGTGTTTGAAGTTTGGGAGAAATCTTACTCCAGAATTCATTGATCCTTGATTTCATTTTCTCCTTCTCCATCTCCAAATTTCAAATCTTGTCAACTAGGGAGATTACCCAACTCTCAAATTATGATTTAGAAGCATTTAGAGAATCAAGTGACTATGTTATCAACTCCATTTTGTGTTCATTATATTAAGTTTTCTCCTCTATTCCTAATACAAACTTCCTCATTAGTAGACATGACCTGTAAACATTCCTACCTTTTTTATTTTTCTATGCACCTCCTTAATGTGGCTATCCAAGAGTTTCCTGTCATGTGAAAGTACCATCCTTAGCTCTTCAAGCATCTTGTTATTGATCTCCTTCATAAGTATTAATTATATATAATCCTCAAGTGATTGGAATTATTCTTTTATTGCACTAAGTAGACTTGTGACTTTCTCTAATAGAGTCAATGACTCATCTTTGGCATAAGTTGGTCTCCAATACTTTTGATGCCTCCCCCATGAGTTTAATGTCTTAAATGTTATTATTGATAATCTCCAATCTATCTTGAGATAATTCCACTTGGGCTAGTTTGATCTTCTAAGTATGGTGTAGAACAGATATATCTATTCGCCCTTTTCCTCTATTGGTATCCATCTCAAATGTTTCCTTGGACATGAGCTCTTGTACTAATTGAATATTGTCTTGTGCTCTCTTCTTTCTCAACCCTTTTTTAAGTTCTTCCTTTCCCAACTCTTCCTCCTTGGGCTTCTTAGCTTATGATCACAACTTTGGGTTTAGAGGATATACCTCTATGGTTTTATTCATTTCCTTAGTTGTCTCAGTTTTCACTATTTGTGATGCACTAACAATTATTGTTGATTCCTTTTCAATTTATATTCCTATCATTATTACCTTCTTCTAGGTGTCCATTATGGCCTATTTGAGTTAAGTACCTTGATTAGTGAATTGATCAGCCACATTTATTTATAATATACCAAATTTAAATACATTCTTCTTGTCCTTTTTTATCTCTCATATTTTAAATCAAATATCCTCTCAAGACTTCACAAATATCATAGTCTTTATTATTTCTTAGCATCTATTATGCTGCATATATTGCTATTTGTCAAACTATATTTTCTTTTCTAGAGTTTTATATATCTTGTATGCAATAACCATTACTACAAACATTACATTGTCATCTCTTTTGTTGCTAATAGTCATCCATATTTTTAAAATATTATACTAGTGGCATCACGTACCATGTAATTTGTTATGCTTCTTAGAGATGAAATGCCTCCTATAGGCCACAAACCTATAAATTTCTCAATTAGTTTGTTTTTAATCTTCATGGGATGGTTCCACTAAATAATTCAGAATGAATCATTCTTAATATATATCTTATCCACTCTTCCTCAACAAGGACCAAAAATAATGTAAACTATGAAAACTTTCTCTCTTCTATGGTATGAAATTATACTTTGACTCCTTCATCATCTCCAATTAGTTTGGTCAAATATAATTCCTTGATTTGATTTGTTCCTAAATGCTTTAAATTACAATACACATAATCCCTAACATCTTCAACATGTAAAACTACATAGGGCACAAGAGACAATGTGGCCTTAGGGTTGACCTCCATAGATTTATATGGATTCTTTTTGAATTTTGGATGATGTCTTTCTATTATATCTATAATAACTAGTATGTCCATCTTTCTAAAATGTGAATTTACTCAATTGAAAGAGATTCCCACAAGTGAAATACCTCTTTTTTGTAGAACTAGAGTTTCCTCACAAATAGTTGACAAATCCTTCTTATCGCCTTTGTATTCACAATGAGTCACTTCTTCTCTTCTTCTCTTGAATTATTTGTGAAAAATGAAGGTTAATTCTTCTCTTTGATATGTGCTTTTTATAACTTGACTAGGCAATAAATATGGTGTACCCTATTTTCACCTTGAATCATGAGGTCACTATTTGAGACCTTTGATTTTATTTGTGCACCATTGAAACTAGATGGAAGTCCTTTGATGAAATTTTATAAAATTCTTCCCTAACCTTTTATAACATTCCTTATTCTTTACAAGATTAACCACTAAATCCTTCTCAGGGTTTCAATTGGTTTAGCAGTTATGCTTCCCCCATGCCAAAGGCCTATCTTTAATCTCTAGTGGAATTTGTAACCTTAGATATTGTTGTGGACCTCTCAAGTTGTTTAGTGACTCTTCCTAACCCATTTTTTCTTCATGTACTTACAAAATTTCTCAACAAATACTTTTTCCTTTACTTTATCCTATTTTGATGCCTTTGTTCACTAAACTCATGTTCTTTACAATTTTTGTTTGGCGGTCCTTTCCAAATTGTGAAGGTTTATTACACCTATAGAAAACAACATTTCTTTGACTATTTCTATTCATTACTAGTATTTTATTTATTGTGCACTACTTGGAAATGTGCCCAAAACCATTACATGCATAACACCTTGTATTACATAGGTTGGAAGATATGTTCTTCACAACTCTCCTAAACTCAATTTCCTTATGACCATGTCTATTGCATTTGAAATATTAACAAATAAAAGACACATTTCCTTGATTCATCATACTTCCATAATACATATATTTATGACCAAATTTATGAAAAATAAAAAACTTAACATCATTCCTCTTAGCATTAGGTTGTCTTTTACATGGCTTCTTGTTCATCTTCTTATCAGATCTAGGCTTATTTGATTTAAATTTTGAGTTTTCTCCTTCTTCATATCCAAGAGGTCTCTTTTGTCACTTGGATTTCTATGGATTTTAATAAATTAATCTATCTTGGCTGAGATTTCCATGAAATTTCTCTTATAGTCATATGAAATCACAAGGTCACATCTTAGTTCCTCTTCAAGGTCTTTTACTTCCTATAAATTAGAACACATCTATTGCATTCCTTGGATCTATCTTTCAAGGATTTCTCTAGGTTCTCTTTATTTTTCCTCCTATCTTCAACATCTCTAGTCATTTTCATCACTATGGATGCCATCTCATGATTCAAGTTAGTATTTTCTTGTTTGATTTTTTCACATTTTATAGTTTTCCCTTTTAGATCATGGCTTATTTTTTCATCATCTGAGATCTCTGATTCTTTTTTATGTAACTATTGACAAAGTTCTGAACTCCTTATTTTTTATTACTCTAGTTATCTTTTATGTATTACAATGAATTCTTTGGCTTCTTTCAATACTATTTTAGTTTGATCCAAATCATGAAGTTTTATTATAAGATGCTTTTGGAAATTGGATTCCATTATTAGACTTTAGAGATCACCCTCAAGTTGTTAGGCTTCTTTCAAGAGCCAAAGCTCTAATTCCAATTATTGGTGTGAAGGAACACTGAGAGAGTGGGGTGAATGAGTTTTCTACAAATTCAAACCTTTAACAATTATATTACAAGACTTCTTAAAAAAACTTTTGAACTCAAAAGAACTTGCAACACATATTATCAATCCACTTGTAAAGTAAAAATGCAATAACGTAAAGCGTTAAGCCATCAAATCTACATAATGTATCATGAAAAAATAATTTTTCTCATAGAAACCATGTTAGAGGAAAAAAATGATGGGGATACCCACAAAGATAATATTCTACAAAAATAAAGTCTTACAAATAGATATGGGGATTACACATGCAATTAGGCTCACTACCTAGAGATCACTACTCAAAATAAAATACTTTGGGCTACAAACCTAAGAAAGACTCACTATCTTAAAAAATGTTCACTATAATGATCTCAGATTGTTGAAATACCAAAATAGCATCTGCTAATGCCTTATTATAGTTCCATGTAAGCTTAAATAATAATCATATTTAAAAACCAAAATTGACCACCCTATCATCCTATTTTATAGAATATGAATATCATATCTCTATATATCGTATCAAATCTTCTTTACTATGTTCTACTTTTTTCAGTAATTATAAAAAAATATTTTATTTCATCCAAAAACCTTAGCAAACCCTAATCAATCCATTATATAGGTTCACACCAAAATATCTGATCGAACAAGTTGGATTACCCGAAAGCATTCTTAAAAAATGTAAAATATTTTATCAATTAGGATATATTATTAATTCATCATGTTTCGCTCTAAAAAATATCAAATTATGTGGCTAACTATGTCAGCTATACAATTAAATCATGAAAGTTATTGCCAATTACAATTTTCAATGTGTGTAGAATGATCTAATCACCATGTCTATTTGCCATTGTGTTGATACTAAAACTCAGTTCTCAAATGTTTAAAATTTGTCAAGTATTATCATCGTACCTTCAAATTTTGTGTAAAGAATTTGTATACATCACTAATTCTTCCCATAGATGCACACTACAAAATATTCTCTATAGATCTCACTAAACCTTTCTGGTGTACCCTGCCAGTGTACTATGTTTTTCAATGGTGAGAAAGAGTAATTGAACACTTGGTCTCATTGGAATTTCTAGTAGAGTGGTGGTTAATAACATGGTTTAATATCCTCCTATGTATTCTATAAGTTGAGTGGTTGTATCAGGCATTAATTGGCTGATGTTTTGGTCCAATGACAACAACTAGTTATAAAAAGTGGTATCAGATATTGGTCATAGGTTCAAACATCGTACTATTGGCAATTTGGCTAATTTGGATGCATAGATGTTGTCATTATGGCAACATATGATCTCTACTAAGAGCGCAGAATCTAGAATGCAAGTATGGCAAGTTGAAGGAAGAAATTGTCTAAGTATGGATACAATGATCCTGACAAAGCACCCGATGAAGATTTAGTTGGCGACGTCCACTGGAGAAATATTTTTGTTTTCGTAGTTAACTAAAGCTTCTACAGAGTATGAGGATACCCCATCTAAGTGTGCATAAAGTTTGGAGTAGTACGGATGAATTTATTCAAAGTTTACCGAAGATAGTTTTGTAGACAGAATAGTTTTGGAGACGGTATTAGCGAAAGAGTTAAGGGATTATTTTTGCTTGTCAAAATAATGACTTAAAATTATGAAGGGATGACATCCTAGATGTTTACCCTTGGATAAAGATTTTGGAAGCTGACCATATAAATTTATTAGCTCTAATAACTCAATGATGTGTTTTTTGAAAAGAAAGAAAAGGATAACTTGCGAAAGTTGTATATTGTGATAGCAGAAAAGGCTATTGATGTGAAGTTGTAAGAAGTACCATATTATAGTCAGAAACATTTTGTATTACCTATTTGGGCAGTGACCTCAGCTGGTGATCAGGTTTTGTAATCTAACTCATAACAGGGTTAAAGCTTCTAACAAGGCCTAAAGTCCTTTAACCAGGACAGATCTACTATATATTGTAAACTGACTCTTAACAGGGTCCAATATCCCTAACAAGATACTTTTGATTAGTGATCTTTGTGGGTACCATCCCCACTAGGGTTTTCCCTTCCCCGAGGTTTCCTTGAGAACATATCATGTTTTATGAGTTCTTTCTATTTACTACTATGTTTGTTAATCAGCTTGATAATCTTTGTATGCATTAAAGTAATCTGTTATATTCATAAGTGGGAAAAAGTAAAAGTTTGTGAACTACTGATTCACCGCCCCCTCTCAGTATTTCCTATTTCTAACAATTGGTATCAGAGCATAGTTACTCGGAGAAGGAACATTCAAGGAAAGCTTAGCAGCTTGAGTAAGATCTCTATGGATATGGATCAACTTCAGAAGAATCTTGAAGAAGCTCTTGAACAGATTGATATGCTTACTGATGAAAGAAACTCCTTAAGAAGAAAGTATGAAGATGCAAAGAATGCTATTGACAAATTAAAAGGTAAGATTGAAGATCTGAAATCTGAAAAGAAATCTGATATTCTTGTTGAAGATTGTGATGAATTAGAAAAAGAAAATGAGATCCTTAAGCATGAGCTGAAGATAGTAAATCTGAAGCTTAGTATGAAAATGGAAATTTGAGATTTGATAATGAAAAAATGAAGATTGAGAATGAAGATCTGAGATGAAGACTTGAAAAGGTAACATCCGAATCTGAAAAAGTAAAAGTGCAGTATGTGGAACTTGAGAAGTATAATAAAATTATGAAAGGTGAATTAACTCAATCTAAACAACAACTTGAAAGGCTATATTCAAATAGTGATAGGACTGAAAAACAAATTTCTTTTGGAGAACCATTCTTTGATAAGACTTGATTTAGATTTAGTATGTTTAGAAAAAATCATGAAAGTAAGAAGCCAGATCTGAAGACATCTGAAAGTATGGAGGAAATGAAGCTAGATGAGAACGCATTGGAAGATCCACCTAAAGAAGAACCACCTAGAGAGAAAGAAGAATCAAAGCAAGAAGAATCAAAATAGGAAGAATTATCTAAAGGTATGCAAAGAGAATTCAAAGGTAGATGTTTTGCTTGTAATACTATTGGGCACATGAAGAGAGATTGCACAGGTAAGCAATTTAAACCTCTTAATGGACATTGTTATAATTGTCATGGTTTTGGACATAGAGCTAATGAATGTAGAAGACCTAAAGTAATTTTGAATAATTATGATAATAGAATGATTGGGAATACTAACAATGCAGATAAGAGATCTATTGAAGAAATGATTAAAAGAAAAGTGGTAGTATGTTTTAGATGCAACAAAGTAGGACATATTGCTAGAAATTGTAGGTCACAGATTAACCAGCAAGGACAAAGATTTGGAAACAATGGAATCATTTATCAGATATGCAACAAGTTTGGACACTCAGCAAGAGTTTGTAGAATGAAAAATGGATGTTATCATCATAACCCTAACCCTAGGAACAATGGAAGAAGGAATGAAAATGGAGGAAACAAAGAGAAAGGTTTCTATAGCAATAAAGATGAAGTAAAATTTGATAAAGGCACAAATCAATGAGGTATATTGAGCACTGAAAGTAGTTAGGAAGGTAATGTAACTGATGGTAAGGATGAATCTTTACCTGACCCTTCTTTAAGTACTTAAATTATGTAAGTTTCTGTAGTTTAGGACTTAGGATTAGTGTAGATTAGGAATTTGAATAAGTTAAGTTTTGCACAGTTAGATATAGGCTTATTATGTTGTACTAATGCTATAATTAAGTACGCAAAAGAAAATATTGTGTTTTGCAAGGTCGCAAAAAGGTTTTATGGTTGCAGGTTTGCAGAATCAGCTTTTTGAGGTTTTAGCGGCAAAATGAATGAATGCGATGTCAGATCGAGTTAATGTGAAGTGTTATACGGTCAAAATTGAAGTTATCACAATTAAAAAGTGATTGAAAAGAGATTTGAAAGAAGAAAAAGTGAGCTGAGGATGATTTGAAGAAGTTTGGAAGCAGTTTGCAGTGCTGATCATACCGAAACCCTAGATTTGCAAAGTTGAGGTATTTTTTTGATCTTTAATCAGTTGATAAGATGGATATTTCTATGGTTCATAATGTTAAGGATAAGAATAGACCTAAGATTAAGAAAGAACCAGTAGAACCAGTTGAAATTGATGATAGACTAGCACTATCATCCGTACCAGACGGAGTATTACACATTGAGAATGTTAAAGGATATTTAGGTTGCAAGTTTGAAACCTTGGGAGACGCAAATTTTAGTGATGATTACAGGAAATTGTATAATCAAGACATCTCAGTTAAACCAGCTTATGGGCACCTAGAGAACAATGAAATTATCAATTATTCCATGAAGTATGAATTTAATGATGAGGAATGTACCAAGATCATTTTAAGTAGAATCCACAATGGGAAATTCTGGATGGAGGATAGAGTTATTGATATAACTGCCAACCTAATTCATGATGTTACTGGATTATCAAAAGTTGGAGAGATTCCACTGAATGAAAAGAACATGAGAAAGATTGTCTTAGACAACAATGGATCTAGTTATAATGGTAGAGGAATTGCGATAAGTAAGATTAAGTAGGATGATGTTAGGTACCTTTGCAAGATCCTAACAACTAAATTCTATGGTAGTTCAAGGGAAGATGACATGGCTACAAGAATGGTTCATGTAGCTTATCTTATGTGTATTGAGAAGAAACAAGTAGACCTATGTGAAATTCTAAAAATTTAGTTATTTGAGAATTTAGAAAAGATTAAGAAGGCTAAGTACACACAGTTTAGGTTTTCATCTCTGATAACCTATATGTTTTTCCATATTTTGCGAAGATTTCCTTACACAGTTGACTGGAGTGATAATGTGAACACAATGGAAAGAATAAACTCAGTCTACATGAAGCACCTAATTGATAAAGTCAATGATAGTGTGAAGCTTGTATTGAAGACTTTTCAGAATATTGTTAAGAATAGATCAAGGATTCCTCAATCCTTAGTTGAAAAGCATAAAGATGACATTTGTTTTATGGTAGACACTGATTTCACCTACATTGAAGTAGTTGAGCCTAGAATGGAATTCATAGACCCTCTTGGCTATGAAGTATCTGAAGAAAAAATAATAGGATATGTGAATAGACTGTTAAAGTGTGAATTGGATGGTCATTCAAATAGGTTTGGAACCTATGAAGAGAATTTCAACTCTGCAATAAGTTTGAAAGAAAAGAAGCAATCTAGTAGGAGAGTTGAATCTAATATGAACAAAATACTGAAAGAATCAGGTATGTCAAGTCATCAGTTTGACATAGCTAAGAAGACTGTAGAAGCCTTGAAGCAAAGTGAAAATCTTGTAGTTCCACCTGTGGCATCTAGTGCAGACCCTGTTAATCTTATTGTAGTAAAGGTAAAAGTTGAAGTACCTAAAAAAGATGAAGGAGAAAAATCATTTTCTCCTATTCCTATCAAAAGAGTAAAACTGAGTGCAATAGGACCCGACAAGAGACAGAAAGTGATTGTACCACCTGTACCTAGAAAAGTAGTAGTAATTAAAGATGATGATGAAGTTTCAATCAAGAAGAAAACTTGGAAACCAAGAATTGAAAGAGTTAATGAAGATATATTGTAGCATGGAGACTTCACTAAGATAAATAAATTCTATGATCTATATGGATCATTTGACAGATTGAATTTTGAAAATGCAATGATTACACATATGATTTTGACAGGTAAGAAACTTAGGACTATTCATGGTAAGATCCCAGAAGATTTGTATAACAGACTTGTAAATAGAAAACATAGAGCACAAGAAGAGGACATAAAGATGAGAGAACATGTAATCAGACAGTTCTGTGAAGTTGAGGATGAAGATCATTTGAAGAGAATCTTGAAGCCTCTTGGAACATTATTGAGAACTAAGAGAAGAACAATTCTTATAATGAGAGGCAAAAAGGAGGAAGTACAAAAAGAGACTGAGCAAGCAGTAATGCAAGTTCTTGCAGATATAGTTGCAGGAAAGCATGTTGAATCAAATCCTCAGTAGAAGCAATTAGAGGAACTGCATGCAGAGGAAGTTGGTATTGAAGAAGTCCCATCTTCTTCACATATCAATATTGGCAAAGAATCAATGGACATTAAAGGAACCAAAGTGACACTAGAGTCAGATGATGTAGTATTTCATGATCTAGGAAACATTGTTGACAATTTGGCTTTAGAAGAGCAAGAGAAGGTTACAAAATTAGAAAAGGATATAGAGGCAGTGGAAGCACCAGCTGTATCAGAATCAATTCCAGCAGAGCAGACAGTTAAAGGTAAACAAATTTTGACAGAGGTCACTACCCCTAGTGCACCTAACAATAAGAAGAGACAAATTGGTTCAATTTTTTAAGACCTTGGAAAAGAGGTTGAAGATGATGATCAGCTTGAGTTCATCACATCTCTTAATAAAATTATTGGAAAGAATAAGAAGGTGAAGGACCTTGAAGGAAAAGTTAGAGTTTTGACAAAGAAACTTGAGAGTGTGATCAGCACTAAGGTATTTGAATCAGATCCACTTGAGAAAGCTAAAATGGTAATAAACTCTTTTGACTCTGAATTTTCTAACTTAAAGGATATTGCTAGAATAAAAGTTTAGGAAGCCTATGAAGTAGAAATGCAACAAAATTTAAGTGTAAATATTTGAAATGATATTGGTAATTTGGATGTATGCATAAAGAATTTGAGGAAACATTTTGAGACTGGAAAGAGTTTGTATTTACAATGCACAAAATCAAAAATCCTAATAGTTGAAGAAGATAAGAAGATCAAAGAGAAGATAGATGCAATTACAGCTGAAACAAACACCTTGACAAGCCCAAATGTAAAGATAAGTTCTATGGAGAAGAACATAAGGAAGTTAAATGATGAAATCAGAATGTTAGCAGAGGAGAAGAATAGAAAGATGATCAAGATTAACATCTTGAGAGAGCATATCTCAATCAAGACCTCAATTGTTGAAGACCAAATTGAGCAGTGTCTTTCAGCAAAGACATCTTTTCAGAAGTTTAGCTCTAATTCCCTACAAGCTTGTCAGACAGTAGCATACGGATTGAGTACTCTACTCAATGTTGCTGAATCCATTAGGAAGATATGGGAGAAAGATTTTGAATCATGGAAGTCAGAGTTTGGTGACTGTGTTGCAAGCCTACCGGCTTTACAATAGCTAATAACAAGGTATCAAGTTTTTATTGAAATTTTTGTACACCCTATCTTTGTCATTTTTGTCAAAGGGGGAGAGATACCAGAAAATTGATAATATGTTGAGGAAGGATACTCATAGGGTGAGCTATTCTATGGAGTACAATATTGTATATGTGTTGTATAACATTTGGCCACAATTTTGTGTAAGTGTTTTGAAGTTTTGTTTGCACACTTAGCCAATTTTCCCATATGTTGCCACCAATGACAAAGGGGGAGATTTTTGGCAATTTGGCTAATGTGGATGCATAGATGTTGTCATTATGGAAACATATGATCTCTACTAAGAGCATAGAATTTGGAATCCAAGTATGACAAGTTGAAGGAAGAAATTGTCTAAGTATGGATACAGTGATCCTAACAGAGCACCCGATGAAGATTTAGTTGGCGACATCCACTGGAGAAATATTTTTTTTTGCGTAGTTAATTGAAGCTTCTACAAAGTATGAGGATACCCCATCTCAGTGCACATAAATTTTGGAGCAGTATGGACGAAGTTATTTGAAGTTTACCGAAGACAGTTTTGCAGACAGAACAGTTTTGGAGATAGTATTAGCGAAAGAGTTAAGGGATTATTTTTGCTTGTCAAAATAATGACTTAACATTATGAAGGGATGACATCCTAGATGTTTACCCTTGGATAAATATTATGGAAGCCAACCATATAAAGTTATTATCTCTAATAACTCATATATTAGGCATACTTGAAATGTAATGATAATGATGTGTTTTGTGAAAAGAAAGAAAAGGATAACTTGTGAAAGTTGTATATTGTGATAGTAGAAAATAATATTGATGTGAAGTTGTAAGAAGTACCATATTATAGTTAGAAACATTTTGTATTATCTATTTGGGCAGTGAGCTCAGCTGGTGATCAAGTTTTGTAATCTAACTCCTAACAGGGTTAAGGCATCTAACAAGGCCTAAATTCTTTTAACCAGGATAGATCTACTATATATTGTAAACTGACTCTTAATAGGGTCCAATATCCCTAATAGGATACTTTTGATTAGTGATCTTTGTGGGTACCATCCCCACTGGGTTTTTCCCTTGGCCAGGGTTTCCTCGAGAATATATCATGTGTTATGAGTTCTTTCTATTTACTACTATGTTTGTTAATCAGCTTGATAATCTTTGTATGCACTAAAGTAATCTATTATATCCATAAGTGGGAAAAAGTAAAAGTTTTTGAAATACCGATTCACGCCCCCCTCTCAGTATTTCCTATTTCTAACACGTACTTGTTCTCGGGGGGATTGTTACAATGGTGAGAAAGATTGATTGTGTCCTTGGTCTCCTCAAATTTTCCATCAAAGGAGTGGTTTGTGACATGGTGTAAGATCCTCATGTGTTTTCTATAAGTCTATTGGTTGTATTGGGAATTAACAGGTTGATCATTTGGTGCAATAGTAACCACTAGTTGTAAAACTATGTTCTTCATCCTAGACTTAGCTAGATCTTAAACTAACTTCCAATAGGGGATCCAAATATATCATTGATGTTTATTTCATGTATATGTACATAATGTATTTTTCATCAATGACAACATACACTCATAATAAGTTCTCTATGTAGTGTCTCTTGTTAATAATCTCCCCCTTTGGCATTGGTGAAAAAACTTAGTGAAAATTTCACTCAGTGCCCATACACTATATTAGTGCATAGACACTATCTCCAAAAATTATCCAATAATTATTCCAAAAATTTAAGTGTATGTTCTATGAGTATAATAAACTTATTCTTCACATACGTATACTCCTCTTTTTACATAAATGGAAAAGGCGTAGCCATTAAATGTCCCATGCTCACATAGTTACTCCCCTTATACTAAGGCTATAAAAAATTAATGTATATGCCAGAAATTTGAAAAACTTACATTAATTTGAAGATATCTGAATATATAGTCTCTGTTAATTGTAGATGTTCACCCCATCCTTTGTTTTAATACTTTCCATAATTGAAATGTGGCTATTAGACAAGAAGAATGTAGCTTATTTCATTTGTAAGTTCATTGGGTCTGATGAGGCTAAATTATATTGGGCCTCCACAATCCGTTGACCCTTGATTTCATCCTCTCCTTCTTCATCTCCAAAATTTAGATCTTGTTAAGTAATAAGTTTCCTAACGCTCAAATTATGATGTAGAAACATTTAGAGAATCAAATCACTAAGCTATCCACTTTTTTTTGTTCATTCTCTTGAGTTGTCTTCTCTATTCTTGCTAAAAAATTCTCCATTGACATACATGACTTATAAATATTGCCACCTTTGTTGATTTTTCTCCGCATCTCCTTAATGTGGGCATCCAAGAGTGTTCCACTATTTGTCATGTGCAAGTACCATTGTTAGCTCTTCGAACCTGTTGGTATATATCTCTATCATGGATTTTAATTATGTGGCATCATAAATTTATTTGAATTGTGTTTTTATTGCAATAAGTAGATGTATAACTTGGTTTGATGAAGTCAACAATTTATCTTTGGCATAAGTTATCATCAACTTCTCCAATACTTTTTATGCCTCCATGATTTTATTGTCATCACTGTGATTGTTAAGAATCTCCTCTCCAGCTTGAAATTGCACCACTTGGGCTAGTTTTATCCTCTGAGTAGGGGATAAAATATATAGATCTATTTTCTCATTTCCCAATTCAACATCTATCCCAAGTGTTTCCTTGGACATCAGATCGATTGAATGGTATATCTTTCTCTCTTTTTTTCCCAACACTTCCTTGAATTCTTCCTTTCTCACCTCTATCTCTTTAGGCTCCTCAAGTTGTTATGAAAACATTGGGTTTAGAGGATATGCATCTACTATTCTCGCCTTACCTTAGCTATCTTAGTTTGTATTGCTTGTGATGCATTCATAATTACTATTGATTCCTTTTCAATTTATGTTCCTATATTATTATACCTTTCTCTTGGGTATCCAATGTGACTTGTTTAAGTGAAGTACCTTGATTGGTTACTTGATTAGTCACATGTATTTTACTATCACCATCTCTAGGTAATCCTCCACACCTATACCTGAAAGATGTTTAAACTTAAGAATATTTTATTCATCAACAAAAATTTTCATGTTCCTAATAGGTAACTCATTTCTCTTAGATGTATTTACCTTTTTGAAATTAGTGAGTACTGTTATACTCTCTATCTGTAATATTTTATTCATTATCCTTCTAGTCTCATTGATTACATCATGTAGTTCAACATCCATCAATCTATTGATCCTCCTTATTCTTCTGAATGATGGCTCTTCCTTTTTCATTAGTTCATTCATCTCTTCAATTGATATCAATCCAAAAGTTTAATTAATATTTTCTCGCATAACTCTCTATCCTCCTTGTTAGCTATATTATTTCTTGCATCTACGATTTCATATAGAGACTTTGGAAGTTCTCATGAAATATCAATCAAGTCTTTCTTGAACTTATACATATGTTTTACAACTGCTTCTTCAATCAATCTTTTCCGTTCCTTTTTTAAGTTATAATAAAAATTATTAACTAGTATTAAATTACCATTAATAGTAATAATCATTTATATGCTTTTTAAAGACATGCCTATCATATTAGATTCAATCTTGGTTTCTTTACTTACTTGGTCATGTTAGAATTGATAATATTTCCTTGGTTGTATTGTTTATTTATTGAGGATAGACCAAGGTATCCTTTTATTTTAGTTAGGAGATTCCTATGGAATCCCTACTTGTATTTTGTCCTCTAGTCCAAGTGGGAGGACATGTCACATTTTGTGATTTGTTTAATAAGAAAATTCACTTTTCCTCCTTAAGAGGATTTTGACACTTTGCACACACCTATTATGGATGATGACATTCTTAGATAGGTCAGTTACTTAGTAAATCCTATCCTCATATCTATAAAATAAATTATCTCATCTCTTATTTTCTCTCTATGAAGTTATTGTAAACTCTCTCTCTCTCTCTCTCTCTCTCTCTCTGGATTTTCCATTTTCATAGTATCCCAAAGGGGGTTTTATTTTCTTTTCCCCTTCCAAAAATCTTGTTGTCCCCTTTCTTTGGATTTTGGATGCTTGCTCCTATTTATTGGTTATCTCATGGTAATAAATTCTTCATTCTCTCTCTCTCTCTCTCTCTCTCTCTCTCTCTCTCTCTGATTATTATTTCATTCCTTTCTCTTCTTATTCTTCTTTACATGGTATTAGAGCATAGGCTGCTAATCCTTGTTTAAGTTTGATTGAAGGTTGCCATTATTTAGAGCATCTCTCTTGGAGACTTTTGTTTGAGAGAGAAACATTAGGCTTCATCTTGCTAAACTCTTTGTGTTGCAGATTTTATATTAGTTTTTCTAGTTTATCTAACCCTCTTTGGTCGGCTTGCAAACAGAGAGTTGCATATGAAATTTTTGGGCGTTTGGTTTGTTTACTACCAAACCTATTTCCTTATTTTTTGCACTTTCTTGATAGCCTCGGTCAGGAAACCACAAGGATTATCATTAGATTTCTCTAACATTGTTTGTAGGGTATTTTCTAATCAATTTTGTTTAAAAACTAATCCTTTATTACAAGATTCAAAAATCTATATTTCAATTTTTTTCTAATCCTTGTGCATGCAGACATTTTACCATACTCTTATTTTATCAAGTAACCTCTTTTTTGCATGATTCAACATCTATTATTCTATTATTTTAATCTCCTATTATTTTTCACCTTCCTCTCCCTTTGTGTGAGCAATATTTTAGTAGTTTAACTTCATTTATTGTAGTTCTAATATATAATCTTTATTATATTTGTTGTTGGCTTCCATATCCTTCACTATTTCTAATGTGGGTTTATATACTATTCTTCTTATTTTTTTTAAAAATTCTTCTCCTATACTTGCATGTTTTATCCCTCCATAGGATTTATCATAATCTAGTATTTAAGGCATATCAAACTTTATCCATCTCCCCCTGTCCCTTGTGTTAAGAATCCAACCTTTTTCTAGCTTTTGTCTCCCTTGTGTAATCCATCCTTTCCCTCCTTTCCATCAAGCCATCCTTTCCTACATGAAACTGTAGTCTTGCTCATATCAATTGATGTTCCTTATTTTCATTAAATTGAGACTACTAATTTGTTTCCATACTTGTGTGGGGTCAGTTTCTTTCATCCTTGTGTGGTATCATGTGAGCCATTCAGCCTCTTGCATGAGCCATTCAACACCTGACCTTGCATAGCCTCTTTCATGTTTTTTATTAGACTTCTCCTTTCCTAAGTTTTTCAACTTTCACCTCTTTCTTCTCTTGTGCAACCCTTCAATCTTTGCGCACTCTCCAGTTGTTCATTGTGCAAGTTGCATTGGCTTTTCTCAGCCTTGTGTGGTCTTTTTGTTGTCCTTTTCTTTTGATAGCTTGCATACACCAATCATCTTTATTGTTGTGTTTTCTTTGGGCTCTGCCTTCGGCATCATTTTCTACCTTCTCTCTTGTGTAACTCCCATTGATCTGACATTGACATGCCATTCCTTTCCTTTCTTTCTACATATCTCATGTCATTAATCTAGCTTTGAAATGACTATTGTAAGAATTGTTGTCACCGCAATTTTTTTTTAATTTGAACAATTTTAATAAGTTTTACTAATTTAATTTTTAATATTTAATAACACTATTCATTATTAGTTTAATCAACTTAATATGTTATTTACTCTTATTAAAAAATCATTTGCAATACCCTACTTTAATTTCAAATTTAAAATACATCTCATCATTTACATTTTCAACATTGTTTATTTTCATTAGCTGATTATTTATGTTTAAATATAATTCAATCTTTTTATTATTAGTTTAAATACACCAAACTAATTTAATTAAAAATATTTAATCCTTTTAATCATTTTATTGTAAATTAGTTTAAATTTATGTTAATAATTAAATTTACATTTCACTCCTCACATTTTTGATGAATAGAGGCCTTCACTATTAATAGAAATATTAAAGTACAATATCCACAAAAAAGCGTCGGGGGAAAGAATCACCCCGCAAGTTCACACGGCACTTAGGCCGGAAATAAAAAACTATTCATCAAAAACAATTATAAAACCAAAAAACCCTTAGGCTGCAGCAGCAGTAGAAGAAGAGGGAGGAGAATCTTTATTATCCAAATTTCCCCAAACATTGGGCCCATGAGTTTGATCAAGAATGGCCTAGCCATCTTCTGGATCTTCTTTTTTGACTTCTCCTTCCTCTTTCCTGGGTGAGATAGCCAGCGCTAGGTGAGGGAACTCTCCTTTATTATTAGGAGTCGAGGGTGAAGGTTGAGCAAAAGCAGTAGCAGTGGAATCAAGCAGAGGAGGCCAACTAGAACCCATATCCCTCTAAGAAGGAGGGGAGGTGGAGCGGCGATGTCATTTTTGTGAGTCCTGGAGTGTCTAGTGGAGGAGCTTTGACTGTGACATCAACTCCTGGGTGGCGTACAGTCAGCTGAGAGAGAATCTGGAGGCACCTAAGCAACAGTGCAAGGGGCATTGCCCCAGTGCTGGAACAACTCCTGTAAGTGGGAAACCTCCAGTGCTACCATATCTTCTTACACTTGGATCTACATCATTACATTGTTACAAATAAAAGCTTTATCAAAAAGAGAAACATGATTATCTTGACAACTGTGAGAAAAAGGCACAGTGTTTCTATCTTTCCATAGAGTAAACAAAATTTCCAGCCTAAAAGTATGCCATATCTGGGTGAACTAGGAAGGCATTCTAGGAGAGTCACTGAGAAGAGACATATGCCAAGAAAAGTCATGAATCCAACTCCAGTAGTTTTGGGCATGACGACAAAACTAGAAAATATGCATGAGCATCTCTGAGTGACGACAAAAAGGGCAATTAGGGTCAGGAACCCCCATATCCCAAAGTCTAGCTCCCAAGGGTAAGCCTTGGTATAACAAACACCAGGCAAAATAAGCAATTTTAGGCTTAGTAATAGAATCCCAAATAGTGCGAAATCTCCAACCCTAGCTCTTTTGAGAAGAAGAAAGATGCCAACGGTGGTTGAGAGAATCAATCATGGGAAAATGAGGTATAAGCCAAGAATACCCAATCTTAGGCTTGTAACTAGTGAAAGGAGTGGAAAGATACCACTTCCAGTATTTCCACCATGGTCTGACTAACTGAATTCCTAGCTTGTGCAAGAGGTGAGGCGGAATGGTAGAAACCAGCAAGTCAAAAGTTTGACAATCTGGGTAGATGACCCAAAATTGAACTTGGAGATCATCTCAGGATCAGAGACTCATAGTGGCTCTAGAGATAACATCCTTGGGGGTTTGAATGCCACACTTGTGAAACTAAAGAACACTAACCCCTTGAATTCTAGCAAGAGGAATCCCTTACTAGGCAAAAAGAAGAGACCACCAAATGTTCTACTGGTTCAAAGAAAGACCATCTCAAAAAACATTCCCAGCCCACTGAAGCCATGACTTAACAGACTCCCAAGCTTTCCAAATACTTTTGGTGACAAAAGTACCCTGGATCTGGATAGACTCCCTCATAACCAGCAGGGTTTGAAAGCCAATCCCCTTCCAGGCAAGCTTGTGAAGAGGAAAGCCTGAGGAAATGCAGTGATGAAGCAAAATTTTCCAAGATTCATTGCCTATGAGGCACAAGAAAACCCACTTGGCACAAAGGGCATGCCCTTACTTCTAGGTATCAATTAATCCAAGCTCACCAGAGGACTTTGGAAGGTAACAAAAGTCCCAAGAAACTCTGTGAAATCCCTGGTGATCAATGTCAGAGGCCCAAAGAAAATCCCAAAGAATTTTCTCAAGCTGTTTGTAGGAGGTTTTGGAAGGGGCCCAACAAGAGGAGTAATAAACCTACATGGCAGCCAGGACTTTGGAGAAAATCTCAAATTTTCCTGTGAGGGAGAGTGGCTTCATGATACAGTAGGTAATGTTTTTTTCAATCTTAGAAAGAACTACATTCCATAGATCAATAGGATTGCCTTGAAAAGAAAAGGGAATACCCAAAAATTAGAATATCTCCCCATGTTGAATTCTTTTCCAACCAAACTGAGAAAGCTAGGGAGGCTCGGGAAGAGCTAACTATCTATAACAAAGGGTTTTGTGCCACTGGATGGCTGAGCTAGAAGCCAAGAAAAAGGTGTCTAAACACTGCAAGCCTGCCTTGATATTCACTTCATCCTCTGCTAGAGTGAGGAAGGAATCATCGGTGAAATGGCTAGTGACAAGCTGTTGGGAGGAATTCAACAAGGAGATTCCCCTAACAGTTCCCATGGAAATGGAGTGAGCAAGTAGATAGCCAAACCCTTCGGCTGCTAACACATAAAGAGCTAGAGCCAAAGTGCAACCATGTCGAATGGAATAGAAAAGCCCAAAGGTGGAAGACTGGTGACAATTGATGGTAATGCAGACAAAGGCATTATTGAAGAGCATCTACATAGATTGAAGAAATCTTGGGCTAAAACCCATAGCATGAAGCATCGCAAGGATAAAATGCCATTCAATATGATCATAAGCTTTAGCAAAATCAATTTTGAGAAAAAGGGCTTTTTGGTGAGACTTATGAGCCCATTCCATACCTTCCCAAATAGAAATGATGTTGTCAAGAATAAATCTTGACTTAATAAACCCTGTTTGCTCAGGCCAAACAATTTGTGGAATCGGGTGTCAAATCTTGAGAGCCAGTGCTTTCGCAATCATCTTTTATGAGACATTGAGAAAAGTGATCGACCACTAGTTACAAATGTCCTCAGGATCCCCAATTTTGGGAATGAACTTGATATTCCCCTAGTTATTGATATGCCGAAGAGATTGGGTATGAAAGGCTTCCAGGTAGACCTAGTGGAGATCACAACCAATGGCATCCCAAAGGGTTTTGTAAAACTCATAGGTAAACCCATCATAATGAGGGGCTTTAACATCAACCATGGTGAATAGAGCTTCCTGAAGATCCTATAAGGAAAGCAGTTGGTCACAAAAGACCTTCTGAGTAGGGGAGACACATTGAGGAACCACTGCAATGCAATCCATAAGAGCTTTCTCACTGGCAGGGGAGTGGCCCTAAGTAGCAAAGACTTGTTCATAGTGGTGAAAAAGGCTTGCAAAACATCAGGAAGCTCCGTGAAAAGGGAATGACCTTCTCAGATTCTAGATATGCCCATACTGGTATGCCGAGGATGGAGGGCAGTAAAAAATTCTTTTGAGACTTGGTCTCCAACCTTTAACCAGTGCAACCGAGCTATGATCTGGGCTCCTCTGGTAGCATGGTTGTTAGCCACTTGCTTCTAGTGGCATAACATGGAAAGATTAATTTGCAACTCTTGATTGAATGGGTCCAGAGCTAAAGCTTTGGTGGCAACATGCAAAGCTTTGGTGTTGACATCATAGGCTCTGCGATGATAGTTGCCCAATTTCCTACCATAGATGCATAAGAAACAAGTCATACACCTGATGGCATCATTCCACCATTGAATCCATCATATCAAGTGGGTGGGTCTTGGCTCAAGGTTCCAAACCCAATGAATGTGGGCCACAGTGGAAGGATGATGAAGGATAGAAGTATTAAAGTAGAATTGCATGGTGGGAGGCCTATCCTTAGCTGTTTGCCAAACAACATTAAATTGGATGGGAAAGTGGTTTGACAAGGTCACATAAACAAGAGGAGTGACTGGTAAGGATTTCTTTTTAGAAAAGGAAAAAAAAGATTGAGCTGAGATCATGGCACGATTGAGCCTATTATGAATTCTGTCAGAAGAATCCCTGTAATTAGACCAAGTGTGTCAGGCTCCATCAGAATGGCAATGGCCCACGTTGGGATCAAAAAGCCCTAATTTATTATGCATGTAGTACCAAGCTTCTCTTTCAAAAATTTTCCATCGAAATGGTACAAAACCATCCTTGTCAGATGCCATCTCCACCATATTGAAGTCCCCACAAACAAGATAGGTAGCAGGTTATAGAGAATCTGCAAGCCAATACCATAGGTGAGATCTTTCAACAACATCATTGGGAGCATAAACATTAGCTATGCCAAAGGAATGATTCTCAATGATGAAAGTGACCAAAACAACTCATTGCATGGGATTAGAACCATGGCTAACCAACAAGGAATGCCAATGAGGAGAGAGGAGAGTAACAACTCCACCTCAGCCAACCTCATGTTGAGAACAAAGAGCAAGGCTCTTAGGCCAAATAACTTTACAAGAAGCATCAAGCATGAAATTGGAAATCTTAACTTCCTAGAGGCATAAAATATCCAGATGACAAAAACACTTACAAAAATCCCTGACAAAATACTTTTTGTGTAGGTCTGTCAAACCATGAACATTCCATGAGATGTACTTCATGGAATAACAGTATTGTCCATTCCATCCTCATCCCCATGGGAGTCAAAGATATTAAAAAATATCTTAGGGTAAAACTAGACCCAAGAAAATATAGAGAAATATTACGCCACTTGTCTTGCATGCCATTGAATTTAGTCTCAGTGCACCTAGAAGGGCTGAGAGAGCAGTGAAAAGAGCTAGAAGAAACAATCTTAGTAGCCGTTGGAGGCATGCTGGCTAGAGGAGTGGAAGCTTGGGTGGTGGAAACATTTTTCCCTTGCTTAAGAGGGCTTGAAACTTTGATAATAGGGGTTTCAAAAAAACTATGTTATCAGAAGGTGGTGGATGAGAGGTGGGAGCTAAAATAGGCTTCTCATGGGGCTTGTTACGATGACTGATAGTGACCCATTCATCTTTTTTTCCATCTTCTTTCTTGACAGCCTCAACCAGCTCTGAACTAGCATCCTTGGGAGGAGGCTTGGTACGAGGCACTGCTAAAGGCCAGTCCTTAATCTTATGCTCCACGGATTGACACCGATAGCAAGTATTGGGAAGATTAAGATAGAGCACCTTTTGGGTGAAGGTGGTATCACCAACCTAAATCTCTATGGATTCTTTGAGATCCCTAGAAAGGTCAACCTCAACATAGAGCCTCTTGTGAGGGTGCAGAGTAAGAAAATGGTCATGCTCGAGACATATAACCCTACCGAGCTTCTGTGATATGGCTTGCATGAAAGGCCGACAAGGTAATGGAAGACCAGGGAACTCGACCCACACTAGGACCTTGAGCTTCTTGTCATCAGAGATAGAGAAGTCATGAGACCATAGATGGAAGATTAACAAGGAGGCCCTGATATGCCAGGGACCTTTGGCAAAGATAGCATCCACATGGGAGGGGTTAGAAAAGAGAAAAAGAAAAAAGCCTTTGGTAAGGCTCTGAATGCCTTCCAAGTGGATTCCATGAGGAGTCCAGTTCTTCGCAACCTAGTCCTTGAGAACATGTTTAGGGGGGTTGAGACCCAGAAAATAGCCAATCAGGGTGTGCAATTCAAGCCAAGTGCATGCATCATTGAATTCATTAATGGGTAAAACAATATCAGGTTGGGCCATACCTCATGGAATACTTTGGGTACAAACTTGCGGGGGCATTTTCTTGGCGGTGCCATTGCTATCTGAAACCACACCAACACTAGCATCAACTACTTGGTGGGAAGTGGCCGGAGCCATATATATTAGGCTATTTCTCACAATAACTATGCTATGTGCAAAGGAGGGGCCTACAGACATGGACGCAAGGTGAAAAAACCCTAGCAGAGCATAGAGCCAGCATGAGTCATTTTCTCCAAATCACTCCTCACATTTAAATTTACTCTCATCTCAGTTTTGTGTTAAATTCAATTTAATTTAGTAATTTTAATCTTTTAATCTTCTAATTTATTTTTAAATTCAAAATTCAAACATATTTTAATATTTTTTTATTAATTTAACAAAAATTTCATTGTTAATTTACATTATTTGGATTTGTGTTAACATTAAGTTAAATTGAGCTTTTACATTCATTATGACGCAGTACAAGAAGGAAGGATCCAATTAAGCATAGTCCAAACTTGCATCCAAACACCAACAATGCAAAACAACACAACAAGATAATGTTTCAACAAAATTTTCATTAACATGCGCGGTTGTAAGGACTTTCAGGTTAGAGTCAAATACAATCAGCAACTGGTGGAAACCATAAGGTAGATCTAAACTTGAGCTTGCAAGCCTCCAAGAAATATTCTTGTCTCCAAGCATGCAAACCACTAGCTTTGCTATTATAACTATTAGATAAACAATCTAATCTTCAAGATCTTGTAGGATTCAAAGGTTATCCTTCTTACTCTCATCTCATTTACTTCCTCCTAAACATCTACCCAAACACTCCTTAAATACATTTCCTCAACCAAAAGATGGCTGGAAGAAATAATTAACTCCTAAGCCAAGTAAGCTTCTATTAAAAACAAATATTAAATGCAACAACAGTCAACCCTGAAATAGCCTTACAAATAATTAATTCTCCACTTCAGCGTCTAGATCTACATAGGAGAATACAACAAAAGCTACCAATAATAAATACACCAAGTCGGCCAACCAAATCTCCAAGAATTCCAGTTCATAAACTAGAACTACCGAGCACCACAGGCATCGCTAAGCACAAGTTCCACCAAATTCTAGAGGTTTCACCAAGTTCCTTGAGCGACCAAGCTTCCTTCAATAACCAAGACCGTTGGTTAAAGTTGCAACCGAGTAACACAGAACCAATTCAACACACCACATGTAGATTTTTCGAGTATCCTAGAATGCCCTTGCATCACATTACCTGCATCTACTATTATTGTTTTTGACATCTTTTTGGGTAGTTAATCATTTTAATAATTTAATTTTTTTATTGTTTATTTCATCACGTCTACAATAGTCCTCAAAATTAAGTCAAATAGTACAAATTCTAATGTATGGAAAATACATATTTCATTTATATTTTCCTTTAAACACATGTTAGATATTACCACTGATGTGAATCCTACTCCAGCCACCTCTTTAGCTCAAGATGATATTGATGCTTGGAATGCCAAAAATGAGGAGGTACTTGAACTCATTGGCATCTCTCTTAATCCTAATTTTTATGTTCTTATTTCTATCTGCACTACAACACATGCAGCATAGGACCTTTTCAAAAATACCTATGACAGTCCCAATTAATCTAGAGAGATTCAACTCAAAGATCAATTGTAGGATCTCAGGTATACTGATTTTAATCCAATGGATGATTTTTTACTAATGTTTGATTCAATTTAAAGTCGACTAAATGGTTTAGGAATTATTACTCATGATATTAGATTGATCCATATTATTTTGAAGAAATGTCTTCCTACATAGTTTTGACAATTTATTACTAATGTTCATTCTCAATTAGCTATTCCTATTTTATCAATTCAATTAACCTATATTATCTTTTGAAACTTATTATGTCAAGAGGAAGAAAAATTAATTCAATTTGGTACTCTTAAATCTAGTGAACATGCTTTTATTTCTAAAAACCATATCCCTAACATTAGATCTATTAATCATAACAATAATAATCATAACTATAACAATAATCACAATAAGCATAATAATAACCATCAAAATAATGGTCCTCATAAAACCCCATTGCACCTATTGTGGGAAATATGGTCGCGTGGACAACAATTGCTTTAAAAAATGAAAAGATAAGAAACCTATGAACCAAAATGATCCACATAGTAAAAATGCTCATCAAAGTAATGCTAATCTATCTTCTCATGCCTTTACATTTTTTTATAATGGTCCCAACCCCTTACAAATATGTTCCTTATGTTTATTTCCATGCATTGCTCAATTTATTTTGTTCTAGTTTTATGAGTTATCTAACAACATTGCCTTCTTATGGATAATTATTGATCTATTATTTAGTATTAAAATTGCTATCAGTTTTTATGATCTATGGTTATGCACTTAGTTTCATTTCTTTATGGGTTCCTTATGCTCTATTGATTTTCACTTTGTTGCAATTTTATACTTTTATAGCATCTCTTTATTCTCATGGTAGCATTTTATGGTTAAATACCATTGATTGGTATGCACTTTGTTGCATTTTTTTTGTAAGTTACACTGGGAGCCCAATTTTCAAGGTTAACTAGTTGTCTTATTCTTCAAATGGACCCATGGAGATTCCCTCCATCCTATGTTTGGGATGCACTTACTTTAGTTGATGTTTATCAACTTGTTCCATTGGTTATTTCTCCTCATGGTGAGGATGGTGTTCTTGGAATCCTTCTTGGATTTTTGTTGGATTTCTCATATATATTTGTAAGGCCATATATTTTTCTCACTCATAATCCTTAGTTTGGATTATTATTTAACATATGTTAATATATGATTTGTTAATGTTGGTTTAGATTATTATATCCTTATGAATCCTTCATTATGGTTCTTTATGTCCTACATGGATTATGATTTTGTCTCTTTCATTTCTCTTTTTAAAATTACTAATGTGATGATGAGTTTGCATTATTCATTTCTTAGATCATGATTCTTGCAGGTTATGGTCTAATCGCCCATACAATTGTAGTGATGAATCATTGATGGATTGTTTATATCCATGTGATTGATGCAATGTTGATGCATATTTCATTAGTTGGTCTTTTTTTTGGTCATTTGTGCATTAGTATGTTTATTTTTGAGATGAGAGGATGGATTATGTTTATAGTACTTTGACCATTTGGTTTATCTTGATTTCATGCTAGCTCCTTTTCTTTTTGATGAACTCTCATGCAAAAGTTTAATAGTTTCACTAACTTGAATGTTAGATGATG
The DNA here is from genome assembly GCA_027943335.1 of Chamaecyparis obtusa. Classification (NCBI taxonomy): domain Eukaryota; kingdom Viridiplantae; phylum Streptophyta; class Pinopsida; order Cupressales; family Cupressaceae; genus Chamaecyparis; species Chamaecyparis obtusa. The sequence continues at coordinate 420,657 of BSBK01002820.1, read as the reverse complement.
TTCTTCTTGTGGATAGTTTCTTTAGTTTGTGTTTCTATGGTTCTTTGTTTCAGGTGAATACTCAAGGCCCCCTTAAGGAATCAATTCATCTTCACATGTCCTATAACTTCAAGTATACTACATGAAGAATTCGATCAAGCTCATATTGAAGACAATAGAATCTCTTCCTTTTATTGAAGATCAAGTTTCCTTTTTTTTGTAGAAATTTGAGTTTAATTCCCATTTTTGTAAACTACCCAAGTAAAGATTAAGGGGGGGTGTTAGAATTGATAATATTTACTTGGTGGTATTTTTTTATTTATTAAGGATAAACCAAGTTATGCATTTATTTAAGTTAGGAAATTCCTATGGAATCCCTACTTCTATTTTTTCCTCTAGTCCAAGTGGGAGGACATGTCACATTTTGTCATTCTTTTAATAAGGAAATTATATTTTCCTACTTAAGAGGAATTTGACACTTTTCACACACCCATCATGGATGATGATATTATTAGATTGGTGAGTTACTTAGTAACTCCTATCCTTGTCTCTATAAAAGAGTTTCTCTCCTCTTTTATTTTCTCCCTATAAAGTTATTGTAAATGAGCTCTCTCTCTCTCTCTCTCTCTCTCTCTCTCTCTCTCTCTCTCTCTCTCTCTCTCTCTCATTTTCATAATATCAAAAAGGGTTTTTTCTTTGCTTTTCCCCTTCAAAAATATCTTGTTGTTTCCATTCTTTGGCTTCTGGGTGCTTGCTCCTAGTTCTAGTTTATATCATGGTAATACATTCTTCATTCTCTCTCTCTTGGATTATTATTTTGTTGCTTTATCTCTTTATTATTCTTTACAGTTCAAATGCACCAAAATTTATTGACCTCATAGCCCTAGATGCTTCACACAACTTCTACTTCTTGCTTTTCTTGATTGATTAATCAAGGTATGTTATCTCATCATCATCCTCAATAATAATTTCTTCTTCTTTATTTTTATGTGTTTCTTCCTCATGTCTCTTAGACTCATATTTCTTTTTTTCATTACTTTTATTTCCCGGTATCTTCCTCTTCAACTCTTTTATTGGAGTAGACATTTATCGGTTATAGATAGTTGGACTTGTTGTTTGCATACCTATAGGATAGGTGGATGAAAAACTTGTTTCTTCCACTTCAATAGGTCTACCAAATTTTGCAACTCATTGGGCATGAAACCTAAGAAATTATTTAACTATATCAACTTCCTTCTTTACCCTTCTTGCAAATTCAAGTGTTCTCAACTCCCTATACACCTGAATTACTTTCTCTTTACAAGTTCTAAATGTTGTTTCATTTGGATCTTTAGGAGTTATTAGAAATTATTTGCCATATATTCTAAAATTTATTCATCCACATCATATCCGATTGACATCTTTTAATAAGTTTTGGGTTCAACCACCACCATTAGCCATTTTTCATATTTTTCCATGAAGCATATGTCCTTTTTATATTGTTCAACTAAAAATCATTTTTGTTTCATGCACCTACTTTTGAAAATTCTTAAAATAATCCCAAAGCGATGTTGTTCTCATCTTATAAATCATTGCACACATAGTTTCTCTAATCTAAAAAGCTATCAAACCTTTTCTGGACCAATTAGTAGGACCTACTCTAGGAAATTCTTGCATAAAAGAGAAGAGTATACAAACTATAGGAGTATCAAATTTAAATACATTCTTCTTGTCCTTTTTTATCTTTTTCATATTTTTTATCAATTATCCTCTAAAGACTTCAGAAAGATCATAGTCTTGTTCTCTCTTAGCATCCGATATGCTACATATAGCAATGTTGTTGACATTGAATTTTCCTTGCCAGACTAGTATATCTTGTATCCACTAACCATTGTTGGTAACTTTACATCATCGTCTCTTATTTTACTAATATTCATCCCTCTTTTTTCATTTATCACATCTGTGGCATCATGTATTGTGTAATTTTTAATACTTTTTAGAGATGAAATGCCTCGTGTTGACCACAAACCAATATCTTTCTCGATTAATTCAAGTGTATTCATGGGATTGTTAAGCAACATAAAGTAACTATGGATCCTTATAAATATATATCATATCCACTATTCCTCAACAACGACTGGAAATAATGAAAACTATACAAACTTTCTCTCTTATAGGGAACAAAATTTTGGTTTGACTCCATCATCTCCTATTAGTTTTGTGAGATTTGATTCCAAATCCTCTAAATTACAATATAAAAATTCCCTGATATCTTCAACATGTAAAAATCCATAAGTCACATGTCAGACAATGTTTCCTTAGGCTTGCCATTCACAGATTTATATGGATGCATTTTGAATTTGGGATGAGGTCTTCTGGTTATATCAACAATAACTAGTCTGTCCATCATTTTAAACTTAAATTTAATTGATTGACATAGATTCACAAAAGTGAAATACCTTTTTCTCATAGAACTAGGGTTTCCTCACATATAGTCAATAAATCCTTTTGATCACCTTTTTATTCTCTATGAGTCACCTCTTCTCTTCTTATCTTGAATGCTTTGTGCAAAATCAAGGTTGAGTTTTCTCTTTTCTATAAAATTTTTCTACTTTGATGGTTCAATAAATGTAGTGTACCCTAATTTCATCTTAAGTGCTAGTTCATTGTCTAAGTCATTTGATTTTAGTTCCACGTTCTTAAATTTTTTGAAAGTCTTCCAATGAAATTGGAAAAAAATTTACCCTAAACTTTTCTAATATCCTTATGCTTGAAAATATCAAGCATTAACTCCTTCAAGGGTTTCAATTAGTTTAACTATTATGCTCTCCCTAGGCCAAAGGCCTATCTTTAATTTTTAATGGAATTTATAACCTATGATCCTTTTGCAGACCTTTTAGGTTATTCACTTTGACTCTTTTTGACCCATTTTTTCTTCATCTTCTTGTGAACTTCTGCAAACAAGTTTTAGATTTTTTGTTTTCCTCTTTTGGTGCCCATGTCTATTTTTTATTGCCTTTGTTCACTAACCTCCCATTGTTTACAATTTTTCTTCAGCAGTCCTTTGCAAAATGTCAAAAAATTTTGCACCTATAGAAAAAAACATTCCTTTGACCATTTATATTCATGATTGGTCTTTTATTTTTGTGCACTACTTTGAATTGTGTCCAAAACCATTACATGCATAACACTTTATATTACCTAGGTTGGAAGATGAGTTCTTCATAATCATCTTGCACTTACACTACTACATTCAGGGCCAAATTTTGACAGACACTTTCAACGGGTAATTTTTTTTTAATGAATTTGTTATTTTTTAAAAAAATAGGCCCCAATGATGTTGGTATTCCGATGGGTTTTAAAATGACCATCAGAATTCTGAAAATTTCCAGTATATATAAAAAAAAAAGTGAAGTGACAAATCATTTTTATTTCGATTGGCATAGGAAAGGAGCGGGACAAAATGAGTTGGGTGCATGCGAGAGAAGGTATGTGATTTCTTCATCTTTCAAGCCTCTGGCATCATATTAGAGCACAAATTTCATATGCACTACATTTTATTTGATCATGAATGCTCTGTAAAATGACCTCATTCTACTGGTGGCGTGCCCTAGCCGGTGCTTTATCTCTATTATTTGATGTTACTGGTGTCATGCCCTAGCTTGTGATTTAACTCCATTATTTGATGTTATTGGTTCTTTTTCTCAAGGATATCCATTTTTTTCAAATTTTGACTATGGTTATCAAATTGATAGCCCGTGAACTTCTAGCTAGGTACCATTTGTATTGATAGCTTAGGGATTCAAATGTATTTTTATATCATTAATAGTTGATAGTTTGTTAAAAGGAAATAGGACAAAGATTGATTTTAATTTAGTACTTTAACTCCATTATTTGATGTTATTGGTGCTTGTGCTCAAGGATAACCACTTTTTTGAAATGTTGACTATGGTTATCAAATGGACAGCCCATGAGCTTCTAGCTAGGCACAATTTGTATTGATAGCTTAGGGCATCAAATGTATTGTTATATCATTGATAGTTGAGACTTTGTTAAAAGGAAATAGGACAAAGAATGATTCTGAGTTAGTTTCTCTAATTTGATCTCTAAGTGGCTTACAACCCTAGAGAAGTATATGCAGATTTATGGACACAGTTGCAAGATACATAGCAGCTAATAATTCACAAGAAATTCATGCATCTAATTTGAATAGAAATTAATACAAAGAAATAGGGTCCTCGAATGGCCCAGTCATCTAGACCTTGACTGTCCCCTCAACGAGTGACCCTTCAAAACTAGGTTATCATGCAATCAGTGAGTGATCCTTCATTCTCCTAGTCTGCCCTGCATCCAAACATATTGGAAATACAAAATAAAATGATAAAAATCCTTTCAAAATCCCCCCTCCCTCAAGGAACACTATCAATATCCAAACCTTGATTGTCCCCTCAACCAGTGACCCTTCAAAACTAGGTTATCATGCAATCAGTGAGTGATCCTTCATTCTCCTGGCCTGCCCTGCATCCAAACATATTGGACATACATAATACAATGATAAAAATTATTTCACAATCCCCCTTCCCTCAAGGAACACTATCAACATCCAGACCTTAACTGTCCCCTCAACCAGTGACCCTTCAAAACTGGGTTATCATGCAATCAGTGAGTGATCCTTCATTCTCCTATTCTACCCTGCATCCAAACATATTGGAAATACACAATACAATGATAAAAAATATTTTACAATCCCTCTTCCCTCAACGAACACTATCAACATCTGGACCTTGACTGTCCCGTCAACTAGTGACCCATAAAAACCAGGTTATCATGTATGACTCTCATAAACTCTAGATTTCATGACCAATAAAGATGTCTTTTGTCTTAGGCCTGATGCCATAGACTCCTGCACTATTTTCTTCTACAAATCCACATAATCATTTTTACCAAAAGAAATAATGTTGTTCCTTTCATCAACATTACTAGGAAGTTGTGTAAAAGTGAAAGTTTCACCATTCTTATGCACAATATAAACATTTTCAAAACCATAATGAATTGTCCTTCTAGATGCTTTCCATGGGCTTCCCAAAATGATATGACAACATGTCATAGGGACTATATCACACAAAAATCTATCAAAATACCCTCCAATGGAAAAATAAACATAAGCTTGTTCCCTTATTACACTGTTTTGTTAATTATTCACCCAAGATTCCTTATATAGTCTATCAAGTGGAAAAAAATTCAAATTTAGTTTGTTTACCATTTCATAAGATACAAAATTATGAAAATAACTAGAATCTATGATCATTCTACAAATCTTACCATAATTTTTGAAATTGGTTCTGAAGATTGTTTCATTTTGCCTCTCTTGTTGATACACAAGCATCTTCCTTACCATTGGGTACTCTCCTTCTTCCAGGTTTTCCATATTAGATCCCTCTCCTTCCTCTTGTAGTTTTCCTCTTCCCCTTTTTCCAAGTTCACTCTTCTATCTACCTTCCTCATGTTTGCCTCCTTCTCAAGACACTTGTATGATTTTTGTCCCACTTATCCACAAGTAAACCACTTCCCTATGAAGATACCACTACCTTCTCCTAAACCAAATCTACCTCATCCTCTTTGTCCTTACCTTGCATCCACAATTTGTTCCTTATCTTTGTCAACATTTTTCTAACCTTGTGCCTCATTAAATATACCACCTCTACCTTGGTTTGAACTTCCTCCACCATTCTCTTGTCTCTCTTGTATTCTTCTTATATTTTCCTCAGCCTTCTTGGCTATTTTGTAACATCATTCCATAGATCTAGGGGTAGAAAGACTAAGTTCATCTTGTATATTAAACCTCAATCCCCCAATGTATCTTGGAAGTTTCTCCTCAACATATTCCTCATGTTGTACTCTAAATCCATCTTATAGAATTCCTCAATGTACTTCTTCATATCCATGTCTTTTTGTTTAAGACCTTGCATCTTCTTGTACAACTACACCCTATAGTCATTGGGTAAAATGTTTTCCTTCATCTTCTCCATCATACTATACCATGATTTAATGTTGGGCTTCTCATTATTCCATCTTTTAGCTTGATCAATCAATGAGTGATCCTTCATTCTCCTAGTCTTCCCTACATCCATACATATTGGAAATACACAATACAATGATAAAAAGTCTTTCAAAATCCCCCTTCCCTCAAGGAACACTATCAACATCCAGACCTTGACTATCCCCTCAACCAATGACCCTTCAAAATTGGGTTATCATGCAATCAGTGAGTGATCCTTCATTCTCTTATTCTGCCCTGCATCCAAACATATTGGAAATATACAATATAATGATAACAAGTCTTTTACAATCCCCCTTCCCTCAATGAACACTATCAACATCCAGACCTTGACTATCCCCTCAACTAGTGACCCTTCAAAAATAGGTTATCATGCAATCATTGAGTGATCCCTCATTCTCCCGGTCTGTCATACATCCAAACATATTGGAAATACATAATATAGTGATAAGGTGTGGAAATCCTTTAATGAATCTCAGTCACTGGTAACGCATGGACAGTCAAACCAATAGTCTCCAAAGCATTCAATAAGTGAATATGAATGTTTGAAAACTTTCCTCTCAACTTCCCCAACCACTCCTAATCGGTTAGAGGGATATTTCTAGAATCTCCACTATGGACTTGTAGATTTAAACTTCTATTTTTATTGAATCTTTGTTCCTGTCGTACACTCCAGGCTTAAGTCTACCATACAATGAATTTGAAAGGTTACATATAACTCCATCACAACTTCCCTGACCATGAAGAACATAGGTGAAGATCTTGATGGTTTCATGCTTTAATCTTTAAGAACTTGATCAAGAACATAGGTTTTAATGAAATATCAATTTGATTTGCAAAGTTTGTGTTCTTTACAAATTTGAAAGGCTCTAATACTTACTAGGGTAGATGTGGATGTGCAACCTTATACTTTTACTACTAAGTCTCTGATTGTTGGGCATACTGATTATAAGTACTTGACATATATCACAATTGTTGCTAACTAAGGTTGGTAGGATGATTAGGCCTATCCTGAAAAAATACTGTCAAATAATTATGCCTTCAAATAAATTACCTATCGACATATCCCTTGTGAGGGAGAGAAGCCAAACACATAAAGAACATGCACATAAACACAGTAGCTAAAAAACTTAAAAGGAATACACCAAGAAGTACCAAATGATGAATGCTCAATTGTTGTAATGGAAAAGCATCAGAACTATCCATTTCTAGAACTTGATTTTCTAGTCTGAATGATTTTTCTATAGTTGTAATGATTTTTCTAGAACTTGATTTTCTAGTCTTAATGATTTTTCTATAGTCCTAATGATTTTTCTATAGTAAAAATGATTTTTGTTTCATCCTAATGTTTGTTTCTCTTGATAAATTAGGCCTTGAATTTTAATTTATGTTCACTATTTTATTTCAGCTTGATATTTCATTCATTTTTCATATACACAGAGACTACACATGCTGATAAAAAAATGAGCTATTTGATTAAGGTTAACTATTCATGATTGTAAATAGTCAATATTTCTGATGGTACTCTTTGGTGTATTCCATTTTAAAATAATCATATTTCTATGGCTATGATAAATGTCCCTTTGTGTTGAGAAAATTAGAGTTGAAAAAATGGTTGCAAACAAATCATCCTTCTTCCACCAATATTCTAGTCAATGTACAAGTAACAAGTCATTCCATTCAAGAAAGACCATGTCTGACAATATCAACTGAGAAAAAAATGAGTATAAAGAATTTAGTGATTGTATCTTTCGTTAGAGCCACTTCATATGCAGAGGTGATGAACATGCATATTTTCCTGCGCACTATTGGGAGCTTACCCAACAACACATGTACTATTGTGAAAATCACCACAAATCTATTTGCTACTAGGTCTAGCTCCCAGTATTGCTTGGTCAAATATGCATGTTTTTCACATATGCATATACCTTCTATGATCAACTCTTATATGCATAGGTGATGAACATTCAGATTTGCCTAAGTAGTACTTTGAGTAGTCCTCCAACACATGTAATATTGTGAAAATCATCACAAATCCATTTGTTGGAGGGCTACTCATAGTACACATGTTTGGAGGTCTAAAGGAAACAAGAGAATTTGAAGAGTCATGAGTCTTAAGATTGTACTTAATATAGCCAAGCTTCATTCAATGGTACATTAAAACATGAAACAAACCATTCTTAAACTAGATTAAACTAGTAAACCAAAGGACACACTGATTATAAGTAAACTAGTAAACCAAAGGACATGCTTTTACTACTAAGTATTTGTTTGTTGGGCATATTGATTATAAGTACTTGACATATATCACAAATGTTGCTAATTAAGGTTGGCGGGATGATTACCCCTATCCTAAAAAAGACTATCAAATCATTATCCTTTGAATGGTTACTATGAATATCAATGATTTGATATAGCATATTTCTCATTTTACTTGAAGTTTGGAATAGCTTGTGCAAGGTTGAAAGTACTTTTGATCATTTTGGTTGTGACCGTTCCTCTACACAATCAGTAAATGTAACTGTCTAATGATTATATGTAATGTTGAATGGATTAAATTCTTTATTCTTGGTAGAAGTGAATGGAAGGAATAGTGTTGGTGTTAGGTTTAATTTATTGTTGAATTCAATGGTTTCCAAGATGTGTTAAGGAGTTTTTTCCTTTTTTAATGTTAACTATTCTTGCACAATCCACTCATACAACAATGAAATGCTATGTGATTGACAATTTCATACAATTGGTCCTTTGGCATGTATTAAACAGAATAGAATTTTCAGCATATTATTATCATTCTATTTCTTTGTTGTAAATGTGCCATTGGTTTAGCATATTATTATCATTCTATTTATTTGTTGTAAACATGCCATTGGTTCGATTTTGTAAATTTCTTTCTGTGTTAAATTTTTCTTTTCTATTTTTTCCATTTGATAATTACAGTCAACATTTCAAAATATTGAATAACATCAAATAATGGAGATAAAGCATGGGCTAGGGCACGACACTAGTAGATTAAAAATGAACCAATGGCATGCTTACAAGAAAGAAATAGAATGATAATAATATGTTGAAACTTCATATTCTATTTAACACATGCCAAACGACTAGTCCCAATAATTCTTCAACAATAAAGTATGATTAAGAATTGTTGGGAGTAGTTTTCAAACATTCATATTCACTTATTGAATGATTTGGAGACTAGTGGTTTGACTGTCCATGCGTTACCACTGACTGAGATTCATTAAAGGATAAGAAATCCTTCATTTTGGGTTATTGTGTGTGGATTCAAATGTAGGTTTGATTTGGTTAATGGTTAGAAGTGATCAATAAACTATTTAAAGACAATCTTACATGTTTGGAGAGGTTTGAGAGGCACTTATCATGATTGTACCCTCACAAACAGTGACATAGACTGGTTTTACTAAGTTTCTTTTCTCTATTTTGAGGTTTTCATTTCCAAAGTGGCCAAAGACTATGTTAGGCTGATAAAATATGGTGATTCTCTTTACCGCTGCAAATCTTTGAAGGTTGTTACACTTGGATGGATGTGGATGTGCAATGTTATTCTTTTACTACTAAGTCTTTTTTTGTTGGGCATACTGATTATAAGTACTTGACATATATCAAAAATGTTGCTAATTAAGGTTGGAGGGATGATTATGCCTATCCTGAAAAAATACTATCAAATCATTATGCTTTCAAATTAATTACCTATCAATGTATCCCTTGTGAGGGAGATAAGCCAAACACATAAATAACATGCACATAAACACGACAGCTAAAAAAATTAAATGGAATATGCCAAGAAGTACAAAATGATGAATGCTCAATAGTTGTAATGGCAAAGCACCAAAACCATCCATTTGTAGAACTTGATTTTTTAGTCTAAAAGATTTTTCTATAGTCGTAATGATTTTTCTAGAACTTGATTTTCTAGTCTTAATGATTTTTCTATAGTCTTAATGATTTTTATTTTGTCCTTATGTCTGTTGCTTTTGATAAATTAGGCCTTGAAATTGAATTTTTGTTCACTATTTTATTTCAGCTTGATATATATTTCATTCATTTTTCATATAGACAGAGACTACACATGCTGATAGAAAAATGAGCTATAACTATTTATGATTGTAAATGGCCAATATTTCTAATGGTACTCCTTGGTGTATTCCATTTTAAAACAATCATGTTTTTATGGCTATGATAAATGTCCCTTTGTGTTGAGAAAATTATAGTTTAAAAAATGGTTGTTCAATATCTGTGTATCTGCATGTTGCAAACAAATCATCCTTCATCCACGAACATTCTAGTCAATGTACAAGTAATGAGTCATTACATTCAAAAAAGACCATGTTTGACAATATCAACCCAGAACAAAATAAGGAGTATGCAGAATTTTGTGATTGTATCTACGATTAGAGCCACTTCATATGCATAGGTGATGAACATGCATATTTTCCTGAGCACTAATGGGAGCTTACCCAACAACACATGTACTATTGTGAAAATCACCACAAACCTATGTGCTATTGGGTCTAGGTCCCAGTATTGCTTTGTCAAATATGCATGTTTTACACCTGTGCATATACCTTCTATGATCAACTCTTATATGTACAGGTGATGAACATTCAAATTTTCCTAAGCAGTACTATGAGCTTTCCTTCCAACACATGTACTATTCTGAAAATCATCACAAGTCCATTTGTTGGAGGAAATCTCACAGTACACATGTTTGGAGGACTGAAGGAAACAAGAGAATTTGAAGAGTCAGGAGTCTTAAGATTGTGGTATATTTTGGAAAATGAAGAGTGGAAAGAAGATGATATGCCTGAGATCATGGATGGATACTATATTGCATACTTTATTGATCCATATATCTTGCAGAGGCTTGAAGAACTGGAGAGTGAAGAAGGGCTTTGGATGGTAGCTGAGGGAGACAATGATGATGAGATAGGGGAAGTGGAGTTGAATCTTGATGAAAAGGAACCTCTAGCTACATTTAGGAAGAAGAAGAAGATGCTTATCGTCGAACACAAGTTGAAGAAGAGTACTGCAAAGAGCACACCTACCGTACCGAGGAAGTTTGACAAGAACAAGGAATATGGCTTAAACAAAATGGGAAGACATCTATCTAGCCTGGGCTTGGATCCTTTGAAGTTTGGTCATTGTGGATAAAATATATAGATCTGTCTAGTGATGCAAAATTAACTTCTTTAAGCCTTACCCTTTTTGTTTCAAATATATCATTTGGGTACACATAGAGGGCACAAGAATTGGGGTACGCATAGTTTATTTATGGGATTTTTCTTGGGAAGCTAATTTCTCATCTATCATCTACATTATTATGAAGCTGATTGCCAAAGGATCTAGGCCCAGACAAGAATGATGTCTTCCCAAACATATAAAAACATGCACATAAACATGACAGCTGAGAAACTTAAATGTAGATTTCACAATAACTGAGAAACATAATTGTAGGCATCATGGTCACAATTTTTTGGAGACAATGTAATTGAGTTGTATACCCAAGTGATGGAGAGAAACTTATGCACCTCCAATTCCAAATTGAATACATTTGTGTTGCAGGACCTTTTATTCATGAGCAATAGATGTAGTCAAAATGGAATCAGAGGTTCAAGAGTTTCTCTCCATCATCTGGGTTTACAACATAATTGAGTTGTATACCCAAATGACCCAAAGTTACTACTACTCCTCCAGTTTCAGAGTAGTGGTTGCTTTGCATCGTCTGGGTATACCACTCAATTATGTTGTCTTCAACAACTTGTGACCATGATGCCTACATTTATTTTTCTCAGTAGTTGTGTCCTAGGACCCCTTATGACCCTTTACGACCCTTTACAACCCCTAAGAATACACATCTTAGAGGTCTTAAAATGTCATAGCGGGTAATAAGAGGCTCCTAGGAGGGGCTAGATCAGCTTCCACCTTAACGTGGTTGGCCCTGTTAAGTAGAGAATGTTAAACTATTCTCAAAATAAAGAGAAACTCAATAATTTAAGGTCTCAGCCCACGGAGATGGTGAAAAATGATGGGAATCAATGTTGGAGAGTTTTTAGATACTGAGAAGACGTATATGTAGTGGAGGCCAGAAGGGATTTTTGTGGAGATTTTCTAGACAGGGTTTCCAGATTTGATTTAGTACTGCATCTATAAAAGCTTCACCAATATCCCTTTTTTGGCCTCCACTCATACCTCTTCTCAGCATCTAGAAACTTTGGATACTATTTCTCATCCATGCACGAAATGTGCTAGTGATCCTATAAAATTACTTTTGTGAGAGTGGGATCAATTATGAGAAGTTAAACAACAAGATAATTTAATTGTCTCTTTCATTTGTTTTATCCATTCATATTTTCTACTTTCTCTTATATTGGATACTGTGCAACATACATAAAGGCAAGGTGGTGATTATTTTCAATGATTGATAGGTATAAGTCTTCTAGCCCTTGCCCAGTAGCTAGGACTAAAGACAGAAGATCTCAAGAGACCATCATAGTTGGTCTTCATCCTTGGTCCATATACTGACAAAACATTTTACATTTCATTAGCTCATCAAATGCGGTGATTTGAAAGAATTTAATGGATGATATTTTCATGTATAACGTATATTATTTTAGTTTGAGAGTGAATGAATTTATCTACTTCGTGCACTTGTATACATCGAGCACAGCCATAAAGAAGCATCCAATCCCATGGCTTGAGTAATGTAGGCCATGGGAGGACATGCTTCTTTATGGCTGTGCTCGTAGAATACAAGTGTGCGGAGTCGATAAATTCATGCAACGTCAACTTAAATAATATATATTATCATGAAAATATTCTATTAAATTCTTTCAAATCCCTTCATTTGATGATCTAATGAAATGTAAAATGTTTTTCCAATATATGGACCAAAGACAGAGACCAATTATGATGGTCTCTTGAGCTTTGCTACTTTTACTATGCTAATTTGTCCATTTTTTGATATGTAGTAATCCTTTTCCGATAGAAGAGCTATTCCTCCAATGGCTACTTGTCTCAGAACATGATTCCTTATCATCAGCAGGACCCCATTCTGATAGATGGGTGTGATAGGATGACTATATCTCTGACGGGTACTCCTGTTGGAGATCTACTGAATATCCATCGCCTTTCTGACTGATGAAATGTCGTAAGAAGAATTTTTAGACAAATCAGTCACATAGTAAAATTTCTATTTATGTGGCCAATTCTGACAGTTAGGGATGTCAGAATATGAATGGTTACTACTTCTATCACAATGTGCAATGCAAAAATGCTAACGGATAGATGTGTCACAATTTTGACAAATGGCCGTTAAAAATCTGACAAATCACCATCAAAATTTGGCCTCAAATGTACTAGTGTTATTTACCTTATGATAAGTTCTATTACATTTTAAACATTGAACAATAAAAGATGCATCTCCTTAATTCATCCTATTTCTATAATACATATCTTTATGACCAAATTATGATAAATAAATAACTTACCATCATTTCTTTAAGTATTAGGTTGTTTCGTAGGTAGCTTCCAATTCATCTTCTTGTTATCTATCTAGGTTTCTTTGATGCATATTTTGAGGTTAATCCTTCTTCATCTCCAAGACCTCTTTTATCACTTGTATTTATTTGGCTTTTAATAAATTAATCTATCTTGGATAATCTTGTAATGAAATTTTCCTTATAGAAATTTTCAATCACAAGGTCACTTCTTAGTTCCTCTTAAAGGTCTTTTTCTTCCTGTAAATATGAAACAAGTCTATTGGATTCCTCATATCTATATTTCAATCATTTTTCTAGGTGATCTTAATTTTTCCTCCTATATTCAATATCCCTAGTCATGTTTATCATTATAGAATCCATCACATGCATCAAGTGATCATTCTCTTGTTTGATTTTTCCACATTCTATAGTTTTATCTTTTAGATCATGGCTTATTTGTTCATTATCTAAGCTCTTTCATTATTTTTTTTTTAAGTATTCACAATGTTCTAGTATTATCATGTTGGATTTCTTTAGTTATTTTTTAAGTATTAGGATATGTGTAGGATCATGGTATGCCAAACTAGTCCCTTAAGTGGCAATGAAAATTCAGAAAATCAAGCAAGTTGACATAAAAATTTGAATAAGTTATAAATATTATATCGAAAATATGTAAGAAGAGAATCTATAGAAAATTGAATTTAATTTCTAAGATACTAGGCATTTTTTGAAAAATAATTATTCTATATATTGAAAATTTCAAATTTTAATGTAGTAGTACGAAAATTTCAGGAAAAAAAAAAGAAATAGGTGTATGTATGACCACCTTAAACACAATTAAATGAGAATTTTTTTTTACAAGATTCTAGATGTATGTAGTAGAATCATGTCCAGATGTGACACATATTTTTTTGTAATTTTTTTCCAAGTAAATAATTAATTATGATTTTTCTTCTACAACTTTTCCAAAATAAAAAAACTTTCATGTCTCACCACGTTAACTTAGTCTAAAATTTATCAAATTGAAAAAAAAAATTATTTTTATTTTAGTAGAAAAAGCATAGAACATGACATATGTTTTGGATTTCAAAAATGTTATACAGTTTGCAAGTTATAGTTATTTTTCAATAAGTCTATCAATTAGGACTAGAAAGATAACAAGTAGCTGTATGTCTGACCACATTAAACAAAACTAAATGATAATACATTTTTATAAGATTCTGGATAAAAGTAGTAGAATCATTCTTGGATGTGATGTATATTTTTTTGTATTTTTTTTTCAAGTAAATAATTAATTATGATTTTTCTGCTACAAATTTTCTTAAACATAAAAACTCTCATGTCTAACCACCTAGCTTAGTCTAAACTTCATCAAATTGAAAGACTTGTTTATTATTATTGGATTCAGTGAAGCATAGAATGTGATGTATATTTCAGATTTCAAAAATGTTATATTGTTCGAAAGTTATAGTCATTTTTCAAAAAGTCTATCAATTAGGGTTTATTTTTCACATCCCCATTGTTTGGCATACCATGACCCTGCACATACCGATTATAATGAATTATTTGGATTATTTTATTTCTCTTTTAGTCTAATCCAAATCATCAAGTTCTATAATATGATGATTTTTACAAATTGGATTCCATTGTTCCTTCAGAGATCACCCTCAAGTTTTTATGATTCCTTCAAGGGACCAAAGATCAGATACCAATTATTAGTGTGAATGAAAACTAAGGGGGTTTGGGGGAAGGGGTTCATGAATGAGCGTTATATAAATTCAACCCTTTAGTAGTCAAATTCCAATACTTCTTAGAAGAAATTTTGAGCTCACACAAAATTGCAGCATATATTATTAATCAACTTGAAAAGTAAACATGCAATAACATAAAGCATTAAGGAATCAATTCCACACAAAAATATCACATGACATGAGTATTTTTATCATGGAAACCATAATAGGGGAAAGAAGTGGTGGAGATAATACCCACTAAGAAAATACTCATATGAAGAAATAAATTCTTACAAATAGATATGGAAATTTCACATGTAGTCAGGCTCACTTCTCAAACTAAAAGACTTTGGGCTAAAACCCTAAGGGAGAATCATTGTCACACAAAATGGTAACTACAATGAGATCATTATATATAACTATAAAAATAACAATTATAGCTCCATGTAAGCTTAAATGTCGATCTGGTTCATAAACCAAAACTAACTTACCTATCACCCTATTCTTCACAATTAGAATATCAGATCTCCATATAGTGCATCAAGTCTTCTTGACTGTGTTATTATTATTATTTTCTAATAAAAAAATCTCTAATTTAATGTAAAAATCATGAAAAATCCTAATAAATCTATTATATAGGATCATACGAAAATATTTGATCAAACAAGTCGTCTTACCGTAAAACATTCTCAGAAAATGTAAAATATTTTATCAAGTTGACTAAATTATCAATTCATTATGTTTCCCTCTAACAAAAAATAAATTGGGTGGCTGACCATGTAGTCTATATAATTGAATCATCAAAGCTAGTTCCAATTACAATTTATAATGTGCACACAACAATCTAGTCACTATGTCAGCCAACCACTTTGTTGATACTAAAAACTACTTCTTAGTGTATGCAATGAAATATGAGTTAGGAACACAAAGATAAACTAAGCATTTAAAAAAATAAATAATTAAAATATTTAAGATTATATACTAAATTGTGAAAGAATGTATCAAAATAGAGAATTCAACCCTCTCACAAACTCAAGAGGCTCCCAAAGTAGTTTAGATTTGTCCAAATGAGGATATGTCTTCTCAAAGGCTTGCTTAAGATTCAGTAGTTTTGGATGGATTTTTGCATTATGAGGATATTGTGGAGGATTTTGTTCTTCAAAATGACATGATAACTTTTCTTTGATGATAAATGAAAATGAATTTCAAGAGATGTCATTTTATAGGCATGAGGAGGGTCAAATTGATAGTCAACATGCAAACTTGAGGAAGGATCGAGATGCATTTGAGATAGAGAACATGGATTGTACTTTCTCAAATGCATCTCATTGTGCTAAGTGTCACAAGGAGAGAGGTTTGGAAGAATGGGAGAATGTGACCATTTTGGAAGATGTGAGAGTCAAAAAAGGTGTAAGAGATGGGTGGAGTGTGTAAGATGGATGTACGAGTATTTAAGGTTGACATGAGATTTGGAGTTTGGGGTATGTGAGGATGTGGCATGAGGTTTGACTTGGGTTGGTTTAGAATTTCTTAATCCATGGATTATGATTGTGCAAATATTTAGTGAGTGATTAGGCTTGGTTTAGAGGGAAAGTGGGATAATTAGGAGGAAGTGATGGGAGGAGAGTGAATGAGTGGAGGGTTGGATTAGGTAATTATGGGTCATTAACTAATTAAGAAGGTTTAGTATGTGTGAATGGGTTGTGTTGAGCTAGAACTCAAGGTCAGCTGGTCAAGTCGAGGGTTAGGTTGGGATTAAAGTTAGAATCCATGTGCTCAAATTAAATTAAATGCATTATTTAATTCTAGGTGGGAGGAAAGATATTTATGAATTAATTTAAATAGATAAATGTATTTAATTATTTTAATAGAAGAAGGGGATTTAATTAATTATCAAACTATGGGTTTCCATTTAGATAATTAATTGGACTATAATTAATTAATTAAATTAATTAACTAGGGGGATGACATAAATTAAATAAATATTTAGTATTTAATCGATCAATGTCTGAGGAGAGAAATAAATAGGATTACTCAAATATGTAATCAAATTTAGGTGTGTACATTTTGTCTCTATTCGACATAGTGTTAAAATACCACTATTTCAAAGATATTTTGAACTAATAGACGATGTCAAGAATTAACAAGAAACAAATTTTCCCCTGAATATGGATAAGAGAGTTAGATTGGGTGATGCCCCCTTGAGAGGATGACAAGGAAGGTAAAAGGGGCCCTGACAACATCTCAAAAGGAAAAAAGGGCTGGTGAGATAGGAGGGAAAAGAGGGACAATAGGAGTCAGGAAAGTTATACGGGAAAGAAAATTAGGTCGTAGGGTTACTAAAGAGAAATGGAGCAATAGGGAGGGATTAATAAGGGTCAAAAGGGTTTGGAAGGGGTTAATTGTGCATATATAAGCTTATAGAACTTTTTATTTTTCGTGCTCTGATATAGCATATTGTGATGGCAAGAGGAGGACGATCGAGGTATAGGACTGAAATTGTGAGGAGCATACAGTAGCACCAAGCCTGAGATAGACAAGTAGGGTCTCTGACCAAACTTTTTGATTTGAGATTTGTACATTGAAAAATCATGATCTTGTAGGCTTGAAATTGATAGGATTGCCCTCAAATCCTATCGGATCGTGATCCCACAAAAAATAATGGATCGACGGTGGGATAGAAAAGGTTTGGTATTTTTGGTGGGAACACAAAATTGGATTGGGTTTTGGGTTTTAATACGTGAATATGATCTCGTGATGAATTCTAGGAGGGATCATCTCCTCGAACCTAATAGGCTTGGAGTAGGACAAATTATGCGATCTTAGGAGGGAACATGGGGGTAGGGAATATTTTACTTTGAGAATGTTTCGATGGCTAGGGGTTAGAATTAGGTTAAGTGAGCTCATGTTTGTGGGATTGTGAGGACCAAGTATTTTGCAAAAAAATGGGCACTACCTAGAGGAATGTTGATTATGAGTTATAAAGGGGAATTTTAGAAGGAGATAGGGTAGGGGATGAAGGGGGAGGGTTTTTAGGCCAAAATTTGGTAGGAAAAAGAGCTAGATAGTTAGGTTTGATAGGTTGTAGTTGTTTGTGCATCCACTTAGATCACAAGAGAGGTAGGCCATTGTACTATAGGAAGAAGATCACTTCACACCCACTGACTAGGCATAGGTTGATACCATGTGATTAGGGTACTTAGCACATATGCCACATAGTAGACCCTACATAGCCTTGGTTTCAACACTATGAGAGTGGTGCCACTCAAAACCTACCACTTTCCATCTTTTAATAGGGTAGATGATGGTTAATTTGGAGGACATGTATAGTACTTTTTTCCTCCTGATCTGAGGGACCAAGGTGATAGCAGGAGACACCACACAATAGTAGAATATGATAGCACTAGTGGGGCATAGTATTGTTGCCATTTTGTGCAATGGGAAGTTATCATTAGATTGATATTTACACATAGCACTGAAAACTCACTAGCTATATTTCTATGTATGTGGGCTGGTGTTTTGGTATATTTCCCCTGACACAAGATGGACTACCATGACCCTACCATTGATCATGTAGTGATTGTGATGATTGTACATGTTAGGGTACCTATTACATGGGGCACCCTAATGCTAGTAGAGCTATAGTGACCTCCACCAAATAGGGTATCATGGTAGGGAGGGACATGAAAAGAGCATAGTTTTTGCTACTCTATTATAGGTAGAGAGATGGGAGCACATAGCTATGTTGACGCTAGTGGGGCAATGAGACAATCACACAAATCAGCCTATGGTGTATAGTTGGAGGGAGCCTTTGACCTATCATGATGTTGATGACACAAACTACTAGAGAGAGGTTTTGGATGAGGTTGGGGATGGTATATCATGGAGACCATATATGAGGGTGGAGTTGTGTCCATAGTACTAGATGCATCTATCATTTGCGATCACTCCCACATACCCAAAAGGATGATAGGATTACATAGTAGATAAATATAGGTCAAATCAAGTGTCTTGATAGTTTGGACACACCTAGGGAGTTCCAAATATGAATCATTGGTACCAACACACCACTTGAGAGATGTACTCACAGTTCAGGGATCCTCTTGACCAATAGGGATTGATTGCTATGTGGAGATCCATTTATGTTTCTCATTTAGACTAGGTGGGAGGTTAGGCTGACATTGGGAGTATGCAGGAGTACGGAGCATGTTTTAGGATGCCACAAGTGGTGGTGAGGATAGGGTTTCCACCAGATACTAAGAATATTATGAATGCGGTAGCCTAGGTGGCATTGGGGAGAGGAGTAGTGGGGGAAGGAGTGGTGGGGAGAGTAGCGAGAGGATGAGGGGAATAAATAGGATCATGGGTGAGGAGATAAGTAGGGGTGGGTTCCCCAAGGAGGTGGGCCCTGATGTGTGTAGTGAGGGGAGATAGAGGATGAGAGGGAGGAGATTAGATGAATGTGGATGTAGGAAAAGATGTAAGAGGAGATGGAAGAGATGTGGGAGGAGATGGAGGAGATGTGGGAGGGGATGGTGGATAGGTTCCACAAGGCCCATCATTAGGATAGGCACCGATAGGTGCATTAGGGGAAAGCTCATCTGTGGGGGGCACAAATTTCATGGATCAAATAGCATCACTCTAGGTCTCCAATGCTATGGAAATCCAAATGATTTGTCATACACAAAGGGAGGGAGATGCTATCATGGATGATTTAGCACACACATTACAAGATGGGTTGGAAACCATAGATGAGAGAGATTGGCTATGATGAGAGAGGGATGGATATTAAGAGGAGAGGGATAGGTTCTAGTGGGAGAGGGATTCACTAATACAATAGTTATCCATAGCTTAGGTGATTATAGGAGAGGGGGGATAGGTGATACCCATGAGGTCTAGTGATTTCATAGTGGGCTAGCACAACTTAGAGATAAGGTGGGGTGGTATAGAGCTATTATCACACCTTTTCTCCATAGAACAAGATAGTGCACTATAGGAAGGATAGCTACTCAAGAGACATTGGGATAAGAGGGAGAATTCAAAGGAATGATGGTCCCTCTTAGAGGATAGAGTGGGAGAGGCACCAGATAGGGTAGGTGCATAGTCAGTAGCATTCAATCAAGGTTTTGGGCAGTAGTGACACATATGCACATACAAGATTCACCACATGTTGCCCCATTTGTAGATCCCATACATGACATGACAACCCACCTTGACTCTGATATCTAGATGTAGCCTCTCCTAGGAGAGGGAGATAGTAAGTGATATGTTGTAATATTTTTGACATGATGTACCATATGTGTTATATATTATTTGAGAGAGCATTGTGGGTATGTGCAGAATCATGGTATGCCAAAAAGTGGCGATGTGAAAAAGAAGTCCTGATTGATAAACTCTTTGAAAAACATCTATAACTTTCAAACAATATAACATTTTTGAAATCTAAAATATACATCACATTCTATGCTTCACCTAATGTAATAATAATAAACAATTATTTCGATTTGATGAAGTTTAGACTAAGTTAAGGTGGTCAAACACGAGAGTTTTTATATTCAGGAAAATTTGTAGTAGAAAAATAATAATTAATTATTTACTTCCAAAAAAAATACATAAAAATATACATCACATCCAGACAGGAGAATATTAATTTTATCTAGAATCTTCTAAAAAAATATTATGATTTATTTTGTTTAATGTGGTCAGACATACACCTACTTGTTATCTTTCTAGTCCTAATTGATAGACTTATTGAAAAATAGCTATAACTTTCAAACTGTATAACATTTTTGAAATCCAAAACATGTGTCAGATTCTATGTTTTTCCTACTACAATAAAAATTTAAAAAATTTCAATTTGATAAAGTTTAAACTAAGTTAACCTGCTCAAACACAAGAGTTTTGTATCCTAGAAAATTTGTAGAAGAAAAATCATAATTAATTATTTACATGGAAAAAAATTACAAAAAAATATGTGTCACATCCGGACATGAGTCTACTACTTATATCTAGAATCTTGTAAAAATAAATTATCATGTGATTATGTTTAAGGTGGTCAGACATACACCTACTTCTTATTTTTTTCTTGAAATTTTTGTACTACTACATTAAAATTTAAAATTTTCAACATATAGAATAATTTTTTTCCAAAAACAACCTAGTATCCTAGAAACTAAATGCAATTTTCTACAGATTCTATTCTTACATATTTTTTATATAATATTTATAACTTGTTCAAATTTTTACGTCAACTTGCCTAAACTTGATTTTCTAAATTTGCATTGCCACTTAAGGGCCTAGTTTGGCATACCATGATTCTGCACATACCCTTGTCCCTTGCATGTATATTGCTTCTTTTATGGACACTTTGTGGGATATTTAGACATTTATTTGATTCATTTATGAGGGATTTGGGGACACTCTTTATGATTCACACACACACACACACACACACACACACACACACATATATATATATATATATATACATACATACATACATACACACACACACACACAGACACACACACACACACACACACACACACATATATATGTATATGTATATATACATACATACATATATATATACATATACATATATATATCTATACATACTTATATATATACATATATACATATATATACATATATACATATATATATATATATATATACATGTATGTATGTGTGTGTGTGTGTGTGTGTGTATATTGGTGGTTGCAAGAAGTTAAGTCTCACATTTGGACAAAAAGTGGAAGTGTTTTCCATATTTTTTAAAATTTATGTCAATTGATGTTGAAATTTGAGGCACTTAAAGATTGAATCTTGAAACATTTCAGAAATATAAAATTTAGTGCTCAAAGTCTAGTTTTCAAATATGTAATTTATTTCAATACCCACATGGTATAAATTGAATTTTAGTATGCATGTTTAAAAACCACTTTTTCAAAATGACTGTTTTAGGACCACACCTCACACATGTACGACCACCCTTTTTTGAAGTAAATGAATGTATTTTTGTGAATCCTTTTGTGAAAATGTACCTAACAAACTGAAGATTGATGAGAATATTTTATCTTAAGGTTTTATTGAATATTTTTTTTTTTAGTTTTTAATAGACTACAAAGTACATTTTTGAAACCTCTCATGTATGACCACCATAATTTGATGATAACTTCACTTTTTTTCAATTTTTTTTAAAGTTGAAGGAAATTCTATGTAGATTGATGTCATATAACTCATTTTTCAAAAAATGTAAAATTAATAAAGTTATTAAAGATTTAGTTAACCTTACTATTTCAAGTTTAGGTACCACATGTTAGGAATGAATGCTAAATGTTTGGCAGCCATTCTACAGCAGTTGTTGTTCCATTCATGACTATGATTGTCATTGATGTCAACATAGTGATCTTCTAGAGACATGTAGAGAAGTAGAAAAATTTTGAATTAGCTATACGATGTTGAGGATATACTCTTTGATATGTTATATGTCTATGGTCAAGAGTGCAGACAGTAATTCTTTTATCCATGGAAGTTATGAGCATTTTGATGGAAGTGGTATTCAGGAAGTGTTCCTGAGTAGTGGTTTGTGGAAATCAAGAATGACCCAGACATCTTCTGGATCTTCTTTTTCAACTTATCCTTCCTCCCACCTAGGTGAGATAGCCAACGCTAGGTGAGGGAACTCTCTTTGATTATCAGGAGCAAAGGCCAAAGGCTAAGCAAAAGTAGCAATGGTGGAAGCAAGCATAGGAGGCCAACCAGAACCCGCATCCCTCTAAGGAGGAGGGGAGGCAGAGCGGTGACACCATTACCACAGAGTCTTGGAATATCTAGTAGAGGAGCTCTGGCTGTGATGTTGACCCCTAGGTAGCATATGGTCAGCTGAGAGAGAATCTAGAGGCACCTGAGCAACAGTGCAAGGGGCATTACCCCAGTGCTAGAGAAACTCTTGTAAGTAGGCAACCTCTAGTGCTACCTTATATGCTTGCACTTGGATCTGCATCATTACATTGTTACAAATACAAGCTTTATATAAAAGAGAAACATGATTATCCTGACAACTGTGAGAAAAAAAGACAGTGTTTCTATCTTTCCATAAAGTAAACAAAATTTCTAGCCTAAAAGTATTCCATATCTGGGTGAACTGGGAAGGCATTCTGGGAGAGTCATCGAGAAGATCCATATGCCAAGAAAAGAGCTCTGGCCTAAAGGGAGAAAAAAAGTCATGAATCCAACTCCAGTAGTTTTGGGCATGATGACAAAACTAGAAAATATGCATGAGCATCTCTAAGTGACCACAAAAAGGGTATTTAGGGTCAGGAACCCCTATATGCTAAAGTTTAGCTCCCAAGGGTAAGCCCTGGTATAACAAACACTAGGCAAAATGAGCAATTTTAGGCTTAGTAACATAATCCCAAATAGTGCAAAATCTCCAACCCCAGCTCTTCTAAGAAGAAAAAAGATGCCAAAGGTGGTTGAGAGAATCAATCATGGGAAAATGAGGTATAAGAAAAGAATACCCAATCTTAGGCTTGTAACTAGTGAAAGGAGTGGTAGGATACCACTTCTAGTCTTTCCACCATGGTTTGACTAACTAAATTCCCAGCTTGTGCAAGAGGTGAGGCAGAATGGTAGAAACCAACAAGTCAAAAGTCTGATGATCTGGGTGGATGAGCTGAAATTGAACTCGGAGATCATCTCAGGATCGGAAACTCATAGTGGCTCTGGAGAAAACATCATTGGGGGTTTGAATGCCATGCTTGTGAAACCAAAGAGAACTAACCCCTTGAATTCTAGCAAGAGGAATCCCTTGCTAGGCAAAAAGATGAGACCACCAAATGTTCTGTTGGCTGAAAGAAAGACCATCTTGAAAACCATTCCTAGCCCATCGAAGCCATGGCTTAATAGACTCCCTATCTTTCCAAATACTTTTGGTGAAAAAATTACCCTGGATTTGGATAGCCTCCCTCATAACCAACAAGGTTTGAAAGCCAACCCCCTTCCAGGAAAGCTTGTGAACATGAAATCCTTAGGAAATGCAGTGATGAAGTAAAAATTTCTAGGATTCATTGCCTATGAAGCACCACACAACCAGCTTGGCACAAAGGGCATGCCCTTTCTTCTGGGTATCAACTAATCCAAGCCCACTAGAGGAATTTGGAAGGAAAAAAAATTCCCAAGAAACTCTATGAAAGCCCTGGTGATCAATGTTGGAGGCCTAGAGAAAATCCTAAAGAAGTTTCTCGAGCCATTTGTAGAAGGCTTCAGAAGGGGCCCAACAAGAGGAGTAATAAACATGCATGGTAGCCAGGACTTTGGAGAAGATCTGGAATTTTCATGTGAGGGAGAGCAGCTTCATGATCTAGTAGGTAATGTTTTTTTCAATCTTAGAAAGAACTGCATTCCATATATCAGTAGGATTGCCTTGAAAAGCAAAGGGAATACCCAAAAATTAGAATATCTCCCCATGTTGAATTCTTGTCCAGCCAAACTGAGAAAGCCAAGGAGGCTCGGGAAGAACCGACTATCTATAACAAAGGTTTTTGTGCCACTGGATGTCTGAGCTAGAAGCCAAGAAAAAGGTGTCTAAACAATACAAGGCTGCCTTGATATTCTCTTCATCCTCCGCTAGAGTGAGGAAGGAATCATCAGAAAAATGGCTGTTGACAAGCTATTGGGAGGAATTTGGCAAGGAGATTCCCCTAATAGTTCCCATGGAAATGGAGTGAGCAAGCAGATAGCCAAACCCTTTGGCCACTAACACATAAAGAGTTGCAGCTAGAGGGAAACCCTATCGAATGGAACAGAAAAGCCCAAAGGTGGAAGACTAGAGGCCATTGATAGTAATGCAGGTGGAGGCATTATTGAAAAGCATATGCACAAATTGAAGAAAGCTTTGGCTGAAACCCATAGCATGAAGCATCGCAAGGATAAAATGCCATTCAATATGATCATAAGCTTTAGTAAAATCAATTTTGAGAAAAAAGACTTTCTGGTGAGACTTACAAGCCCATTCCATACCTTCCCAAATAGAAATGATGTTGTCAAGAATAAATCTTGACTTAATAAACCCTATTTTCTCAAGCCAGACAATTTGTGGAATCATGTGTTGGATCTTGAGAGCTAGTGCTTTCAGAATGATCTTGTATGAGACATTGAGCAAAGTGATGGGCCGCCAGTTACAAATGTCCTCGGGATCCCCATTTTTGGGAATGAACTTGATATTCCCCTGGTTAATGATATCCCCAAGAGATTGGGTATGAAAGGCTTCTAGGTAGACTTGGTGGAGATTCGAACCAATGGCATCCCAAAGGGTTTTGTAAAACTCATAGGGAAAGCCATCACAACAAGGGGCTTTATCATCAGCCATGGCGAACACAGCTTCCTAAAGATCCTGCAAGGAAAGTAGTTGGTCACAAAAGACCCACTGAGTAGGGGAGACACACTGATGAACCACCATGATGCAATCCATAAGAGCTTTCTCACTGGGAAGGGAGTAGCCCTGAGTAGCAAATACTTGTTCATAGTGGGGAACAAAGGCTTGCAAAACATCAGGAGGCTCCATGAAAAGGGAATGACCTTCTCAGATTCTAGATATGCCTGTATTGGTATGCCGAGGATGGAGGGCAGTAAAAAATTCTTTTGAGACTTGGTCTCCAACCTTTAACCAGTGTATTCAAGCTTTGATCTAGGCTCCTCTGGCAGCATGGTTGTTAGCCACTTGCTTCTGGTGGCGTAACTTGGAAAGATTGATTTGCAAATCTTGATTGAATGAGTCTAGAGCTAAAGCTTCGGTGGCAACATACAAAGCTTTGGTGTTGACATCATAGGCTCTATGATGATAGTTGGCCAATTGTCTACCATAGATGCGTATGAAATGAGTCATACACTTGATGGTGTCATTCCACCATTGAATCCATCTTGTCAAGTGGGTGGGTCTAGGCTCAAGGTTCCAAACCTGATGAATGTGGGCCACAGTGGAAGGATGATGAAGGACAGAAGTATTAAAGTAGAAATGCATGGTGGGAGGCCTAGCCTTAGCTGTCTGCCAAACAAAATTAAATTGGATGGGAAAGTGGTCTAATAAGGTCACATCAATAAGAGGAGTGACTGATAAGGATTTCTTTTTAGAAAAGGAAAAAAAAAGATTGACCCAAGATCATAGCATGATCAAGCCTTTTATGAATTCTATCAGAAGAAGCCCTGTAATTAGACCAAGTGTGTCAGGCCCCATCAAAATGGTGGCAGCCCACATCGGGATCAAAAAGCCCTAATTTATTATGCATGTAGTACCAAGCTTCTCTTTCACTAGCTATCCATCGAAATGGTACAAAACCATCCTTGTTAGATGCCATCTCCACCATATTGAAGTCCCCACAAACAAGCTAGGTAGCAGGTGGCAAAGAATCCACAAGCCAACGCCATAGGTGAGATCTTTCAATAGCATCATTGGGAGCATAAACATTAGCTATGCCAAAGGAATGATTCTCAATGATGAAAGTGGCCAAAACAACTCATTGCATGGGATCAGAATGATGCCTAACCAATAGGGAATGGCAATGAGGAGAGAGGAAAGTAACGACTCCACCTCAGCCATTCTCATGCTAAGAACAAAGAGAAAGGCTCTCAAGCCAAATAACTTTACAAGCAGCATCAAGCATGAAACCAGAGATTTTAACTTCCTGGAGGCATAAAACATCCAGATGACAAAAATGCTTACAGAAATCCCTGACAGAATATTTTTTGTGTAGGATCGTCAACCCACAAAAATTCCATGAGATGTACTTCATGGAATAATAGTGTCATCCATTCCATCCTTGTCCCCAAGGGAGTCAAAGCTATTAGATAAATATCCTGGGGTAAAAGTAGACCCAAGAAAATATAGAGAAATATTATGCCACTTGTCTTGCATGCCATTGAATTTAGTCTCAACGCACCCAGAAGGGCTACGAGAGTGGTGGAAAGAGCTGGAAGAAACAATCTTGGCAGCCGTCGGAGGCATGCTGGCTGGAGGAGAAGAAGCTTGGGTGGTGGAAACATTTTTCCCCTACTCAACAGGGTTTGAAACTTCAATAACAGGGGTTTCCAAAAAAACCATGTTATCAGAAGGTGGCAGATGAGAGGTGAGAGCCAAAATAGTCTACTTGTGGGACTTGTTATGGTGACCGACAATGACCCATTCATCTTTCTTGCTATCTTCTTTCTTGCCAGCCTCAATCGGTTGTGAACTAGCATCCTTAGGAGGAGGCTTGGTACGAGGCACTGCCAAAGGGTAGTCCTTAATCTTATGCTTTGTGGATTGACACCGATAGCGAGCATTGGGAAGACTAAGATAGAGAACCTTCTGGGTGAAGGTGGTATCACCAACCTGAATCTCTATGGATTCTTTGAGATCCCTAGAAAGGTTAACATCAACACAAAGCCCCTTGTGAGAGTGCGGATTAAGAAAATGGTCATGCTCAAGACATATAACCCTATCGAGCTTTTGTGCTATGGTGTGCATGAAAGGCCAAAAAAGTAAGGGAAGACTAGGGAACTTGACCTACACTAGGACCTTGAGCTTCTTGTCATCAGAGACAGAGAAGTCATGAGACCACCGTTGCAAGATTAACAGGGAGGCCCTGATATGCCAAGGACCTTTGGCAAAGATAGCATCCACATGGGAGTGGTTGCAACCCAGAAAATAGCCAATTAGGGTGTACGATTCAAGCCAAGTGCATGCATCATTAAATTCAGTAATGGGTAAAACAATATCAGGCTGGGCCATACCTTATGGAATACTTTGGGTACAAACTTGTGGGGGCATTTTCTTGGTGGCACCATTTCTATCCAAAACCACACCAACACCAGCATCAAATACTTGGTGGGAAGTGGTCGGAGCCATATATATTAGGCTATTTCCTGCAATAACTATGGTATGTGCGAAGGACAGGACTATAGAAATGGATGCAAGGTGAAAAAATGCTAGTAGAGCATGAGCCATTTTCTCCAAATCACTCCTCACATTTAAATTTACTCTCATCACAATTTTGTGTTAAATTCAATTTAATTTACTAATTTTAATCTTTCAATCTTCTAATTTATTTTTAAATTCAAAATTCAAACATATTTTAATCTTTTTTTTAATTAATTTAACAAAAATTTCATTGTTAATTTATGTTATTTAGATTTTTGTTAACATTAATTTAAATTGAGCTTTTACATTCATTATGACGCAGTACAAGAAGGAAGGATCCAATTAAGGACAGTCCAAACTTGCATGCAAACACCAACAATGTGGAGCAACATAACAAGATAATGTTTCAATAGAATTTTCATTAACATGCACGGCTATAAGGACTTTTGGGTTAGAGTCAAATACAATCAGCAACTGATGGAAACCATAAGGTAGATCTAAACTTGAGCTTGCAATCCTCCAAGCAATCTTCTTATCTCCAAGCATACAAACCACTAGCTCTGCTATTAGAACTATTAGATAAACAATCTAATTTTCAAGATCTCGTAGGATTCAAATGTTATCCTTCTTACTCTCATCTCACTTACTTCCTCCTAAACATCTACCTAAACACTCCTTAAATACATTTCCTCAACCACAAGTTGGCTGGAAGAAATAATTAACACCTAAGCCAAGTCAGCTTCTATTACAAACAAATATTAAATGCAACAACAGTCAACTCTAAAATAGCCTTAGAAATAATTAATTCTCCATTTCAGCCTCTAGATCTACATAGGAGAATACAAAAAAAGCTACAACAATAAATACACCAAGTCAGCCAACCAAATCTCCAAGAACTCCAGTCTGTAAACTAGAACTACTGAGCACCACAAGCATCACTAAGCACAAGTTCCACCGAGTTCCAGAGGTTTCAGTGAGTTCCTTGAGTGACCAAGCTTCCTTCAATAATTGAGACCATTGGTTAAAGCTGCAACTGAGTAACACAGAACCAATTCAACACACCACCATGCAGATTTGTTGAGTATCCTAGAATGCCCCTACATCACATTACCTGCATCTACTATTATTGTTTTTGACATCTTATTGTGTAGTTAATCATTTTAATAATTTAATTTTTTTATTGTTTATTTCATCACATCTACAATAGTCCTCGAAATTAAGTCAAATAGTACAAATTCTCATGTATGGAAAATACATATTTCATTTATATTTTCCTTTAAACATGTGTTAGATATTGCCACTGGTGTGAATCCTACTCCAGCCACCTCTTTAGCTCAAGATGATATTGATGCTTGGAATGCCAAAAATGAGGAGGTACTTGACCTCATTGGCATCTCTCTTAATCCTAATTTTTATGTTCTTATTTCTATGTGCACTACAACACATGCAGCATGGGACGTTTTCAAAAATACCTATGACAATCCTAATGAATCTAGAGAGATTCAACTCCAAGATCAATTGTAGGATCTCAAGTATACTGATTTTAAACCAATGGATGATTTTTTACTAATGTTTGATTCAATTTAAAGTCAACTAAATGGTTTAGGAATTACTGCTCATGATATTAGAATGATCCATATCATTTTGAAGAAATGTCTTCCTACACAGTTTTTACAATTTATTACTAATGTTCATTCTCAATTAACTATTCCTATTTTATCAATTCAATTAACCTATATTATCTTTCAAAACTTATTGTGTCAAGAGGAAGAAAAATTAATTCAATTTGGTACTCTTAAATCTAGTGAACATGCTGTTATTTCTAAAAACCATATCCCGAACATTAGATCTAATAATCATAACAATAATAATCATAACTATAAAAATAATCATAATAATAACCATCAAAATAATGGTCCTCGTAAAACCCCATTGCACCTATTGTGGGAAATATTGTCACATGGACAACAATTGCTTTAAAAAATAAAAAGATAAGAAACCTACAAACCAAAATGATCCAAATAGTAAAAATGCTCATGAAAGTAATGCTAATCTATCTTCTCATGCCTTTATAGTTTTTTATAATGGTCCCAAACCCTTACAAATATGTTCCTTATGTTTATTTGCATGCATTACTCAATTTATTTTGTTCTAGTTTTATGAGTTATCTAACTATTACCCAAATTTTCCTGTCTTATACAAATTTGGCTAAATCCTATTCCAAAGTCTGCAATTTTATCTTGTCGAGGATCCCTAAAATTTTCATGAATTTATGTCTTGTTTCCTAGCCTCTACAATTATTTCTATCCCCTGGTCTGCAGTTCAAAAAATTCATAAATATAGTTGTTACCCCAAAAAAACCCTAGCAAACCCTTGGTCCTATTCTAATCTTTCATTACCTTTTTAGCCACTTAGCCACTTAAAATGCATGTGCTTTATTAAGAATGACCACCTTCATGTGTTACCACTAGGTCATGGAGCGGGGTCCCTTTTTAATATTTCCTTTAGAACCTAGATCTTCCTGGTGATACTTTCTAGGGTGACTTCCCCTTTAAACTTGTGGTGGTCACATGTTTGAATGGAATCTTTTGAGCCCATGTGATCATGTGACAGGGTGACACCTATCTGGGGAGGCCCTTTCTTTATTCTTAGTTGTCAGTGCTTCATGTCAGTGGGTCCACTACCACATAGTCCAAGGGATATGATTTTGATTGGTCGAGGCTGTGATGTGGAAGCAGGTTAGTGGTAGGCCCAATGGGTTTCCCTTCCTTCTAATCCAATGGTGGTCGCATGATCACAAGGGGCAGGAATATTCCTTGTGATCATACGACAACCATCAATTTCACTTCATAGTAAGGCTTCCGGTGGTGGGTCCTCGGGTGGTGATGTGTTCATATTTTAATGGTTGGCCAAGTGATGATAGGGCTATCGATGGGTCTAATGGGCAAAGAATTTGTAGAGGCACCAGTTGATCCAAGATCAATGGTGGTCACATGATCTCATGGGATATTTCAATCCCATGCGATCATTTGACCACCATCTGATGCAAGGACCAGATTCTTTTGACTTCTGAGGTGTCAGTCATGCTAAGGTAGTCTTTTCTCATTGGTTCTAACTGGTGATGCGGCCTTTGACTTTTTTCAAAGAAGGGTTACAGTATCTTTCACGGGTTTTCTTCTATTTGTTCCTGTTGATCGAATGCAAAGGTGCAGGTAGCTCAAAATTTATGTTTTCAGGGGCAGTTGTAGTTGAAAAGGTGAGGAAAAGATCTGGGTAGCCATTCTCAGTGGATTCTCCTTCTGAGAGTACCAAATTTGATAGTTATGGTAGGCTCGACTTGTAGAGAAGTAGTTGGATCAAGGTCTTTTGTCTACTGGCAATTTCAGTACAGGGATGGACATGCAAAGACATATCTAATCATTTGAGATATTTTCAGAGATACATTTATGATCAGACTTGACAGAATTAGGGTTGTGATTATTATATGGAAATTTCTATAACCCTAATTAAGTTTTTCTCCTACCTGTATTAGAAGAGATGTATATATTATTTTTTGAGAGCTTTTAGAGCTGAGAGTTCACATTTTGTAAAGAAGAAGGTCTCTTTCTTAGAAGGCTATCTGTGGCATTTTTTTGCCCTCTGGTTTTCTACATTCTGTAATCTCCCATTGATGCCTCATATATAGCAGAGGTATTTTGTGACAATTCTTCATGTCCCTATGCTTCCTTGCCTGAATTATCTCTTATTGAATCGAAGTATATGTATGTTTTGAGTGATATCTCAGGGTTCCTGATCCCTCTCTCTTTTTTTAATTATTGTGTGTTATTGTGGATGATATGATGTGATTACTTTTGTGGGTATACCTCAACCCCTTAACAATCTTGTCTCATTCCTATGCCGAGTTGTAGAGGTGAATGTTTGTCTGTAGGTTGTAGATTGTGTCTAAACTTTTAGGAATACTATTGTTTATGAAAGCTCTCTCTCTTTCCCTAAATAGTCTCTTTTCTATTGCAGACCCTTCTATGAAATATTTATGCAGGCCTATTTAGTGAGTTGTGATCTCCTAGACTTTAGTTGTTCATTATTTTCATCCTCTATACTGAGATTC
Source organism: Chamaecyparis obtusa (assembly GCA_027943335.1). NCBI lineage: Eukaryota > Viridiplantae > Streptophyta > Pinopsida > Cupressales > Cupressaceae > Chamaecyparis > Chamaecyparis obtusa. Next base: position 388,406 of record BSBK01002820.1, on the reverse strand, counting down.
AAACCCTTCATTTCAGTGTATCACCTAGTAGGTAGTTTGCTTTCAAGTCATTTCCCTTTCAAGCATTCCTTCTATCCCTTTTCCCCTCGAGTTTTACTTTTCATGTCTAGAAGAAAATTAAGGTGATTATCCAAGAGGAGCCAACCTAGAACCTGGAGGTCTCATCTCAGTTAGCATAGGTCCCACAACCTAGAGCTGATTCCCATGTTATACTAACTTATCAAGACTATGAGAGCTTGAAAAAAGGGTGCAAACTTAGTGTATAACAATTATGGCACACCCGGTGGGACCAAGAGGTCATGGTTTTCATAGTTCTTGCTGGTTCTGATATGGTTCCAGCAGGTTGCAAACCTTTGAGAGGTCATTGTTTTGCATATTTGGCAACTTTGAATTCACATTTACTAGTTGTAAGTAGATTCAGTACCTAAGAAGGATTACCATCCTTCTTTTCATGAGGACATCCCTTCATTTCATGGAGGTTAGCTTTTTCAGAGTAGTTGTACTTCTAATTTCATGCAGGACTATCCAGTTGCAACAATGGAGAAACATATACCTCATGCTTATGCCCCACCCACCCAACTTCCAGTATCATGGTAGCATCAATACACATATTAGCAACCTCAAGAAGAGATGCTTTCCTTGAAAGAGAATGCTTATCGTGCCCAGATCCAACAACAACAAGCTTTGGCTCAGTAGGATCAAGGTTATAGGAGGTATATGATAGAGCAATACAAGAGAAATGAGGCCAAACTCACTGAAGGGTTGGAAGCACAAAAGAAGTTTTATCAAGAGGTGTTGGAAACATAGAAAAGGAAGATGTGGACACAAGAAAAGGAGCAGTTTGATTCTAGATGGAAGTAGTGTGAAGAAATCATTGTAGGACAGCAAAAAAGTCAAGCAACCCTTGCAAGTAATCTAGCAATGCTGGACAAAGTTTACAAGGAAGACTTGATTAAGGTTAGTGCTGCTATAGCTAAAAAAGAGGAGGATTTTCAAAGAACATTAGCAGCTTAGAGGGATGCCTATGAAGAATTGGAAGTTCATAAGAATAATTATGAAAAGAGGGTTCAAGACCAAAGGATTTTGATAGAGGCCATGTTTGATAGAGGCAATGAATTTCAAATTGAGAAAGAAAAGGAGAAGAGAGCACATGAGGAGTTTCATGAGAGAGAGCTACAGGATCTCAAGCAAAATATAGGATTCCTAGCTTCTACAGCTGAAACATATAAAAGAAGCTATCAAATGCAGATTGAGAAATGTTCTCAGCTCGAAGAAGAAAAGGAGATCATTGAGTAGAAGATTGCTGATCTCAAGGAGATTCTCTCTGAACAAGTCAAGACAAATGAGTTTTCAACAAATCATGATAATTGTATTGACAATGGTATACTTCTCCTCCAAGAGAATCTAGAAGAAGAAGAAGAAGATCAATTTTGAGACAAGATGGAACATTTTTGTCTGCATCTAGATGACAAGCCCACTCTCCTAGAAGGTACCTACAAGTTGTAGGAGGAGATTATTTCTAGCCAGCATGATGAAAAAACAATCAGACTAAAGTAATCTCTTAGGAGCCTGAGTTTACCAAGGAGAGTTCCAGGTCCAACATCTCTCATAGCTGCCCTATTAGGCATTTGGCTAGGATGGAGGTTATCAAAGGAGTACAAATTATGCCAGCATCCCAATATGATATTCCACCAGAAGCTAAGGCTGAGAATGAAACAAATCAACTTGTTGTCCCCATTGACCAACTAAGTAGGGTCTTATTGCTACTTTTTGTTTCTCCTCAGAATGATAGTGGCTACAATCAGCTTGACCAAGTGAGTAAAATTCATATCAGTCAAATCCTTGTCAAGCAGGTGATTCTGCATATCTCCTATATTTATCTTTTAATAGCTTTCCAGAGACATATGGATTATTGTAATCTGAGAAGGATGGGAAGTTATTTTTCACAAATAGTAAATGGTTTTCTTTGACTAGTGTTAAGGACTGGCTAGTTTAGGTTAGGTTAGTTTCCCTATTTTCTATTTCTTGGTTAGTTTCCCTATTTTCCAATAAGTGCTTGTGCACAGTTTTGTCCCTCTAGTTCCAGGTCTGTCTCTTTGTGAAGGTTTCTTGTGCTCAAATGTTGACCCCATACCCAATGGATTGCATTAAGGCCACTAGTTTCAATGTCTAGCAGGCTGACATCAAGAAAAAATAGTGAAAATGTTACCCAAATTTTCCTATCTTATACAAATTTGGCTAAATCCTATTCCAAAGTCTGCAATTTTATCTTGCCGAGCATCCCTAAAATTTTCATGAATTTATGTCTTGTTTCCTGGCCTCTGCAATTCTTTCTATCTCCTGGTCTATAGTTCAAAAAATTCATAAATATAGTCATTACCCCAAAAAAACCCTAGCAAACCCTTGGTCCTATTCTAATCTTTCGTTACCTTTTCGGCCACTTAGCCACTTAAAACACATGTGCTTTATTAAGAATGACCACCTCCATGTGTTACCACCAGGTCATCGAGTGGGGTCCCTTTTTAATATTTCCTTTAGAACCTAGGTCTTCCCGGTGATACTTTCTAAGGTGACTTCCCCTTTAAACTTGTGTAGGTCACATGTTCACATGGAATCTTCTGAGCCCATGCGATCATGCGACAAGGTGACACCTGTTTGGGGAGGCCCTTTCTTCATTCTTAGCTGTCAGCACTTCATGTCAGTGGGTCCACTACCACATAGTCTGAGGGATATGCTTCTAATTGGTCGAGGCTATGATGTGGAAGCAGGTCAGTGGCGGGCCCAGTGGGTTGCCCTTCCTTCTAATCCAACGGTGGTTGCATGATCGCAAGGGGTAGGAATATTCCTTGCGATCATACGACAACTATCGATTTAACTTCATAGTAAGGCTTTCGGCGGTGGGTCCTCGAGTGGTGACGTGTTCATATTTTAGTGGCTGGCTAGGTGATGACAAGGCTATTGGTGGGTCTGATGGTCAGAGAATCTGTAGAGGCACCAGTTGATCCAAGATCAATGGTGTTTGCATGATCTCATGGGATCTTCTGATCCCATGTGATCATTCAACCACCATCTGATGCAAGGACCAAATTCTTTTGACTTCTGAGGTGTCAATCGTACTAAGGTGGTATTTTCTCATTGGTTCCAACTAGTGATGTGGACTTTGACATTTTTCAAAGAAGGGTTGTAGTATCTTTCATGAGTTTTCTTCTATTTGTTCCTATTGATCGAATGTGAAGGTGCGGGTACCTCAAAATTTATGTTTTCAGGGCAGTTGTAGTTGAAAACGTGAGGAAAAGATCTGGGTAGCCATTCTCGGTGGATTCTCCTTTTGAGAGTACTAGATTTGATAGTTATGGTAGGCCCGACTTGTAGAGAAGTAGTTGGATCAAGATCTTTTGTCTGCCGGTAATTTCAATACAGGGATGGACACACAAAGACATATTTGATCGGTTGAGATATTTTCAGAGATACATTTATGATCAAACTTGACAGAATTAGGGTTGTGATTATTATATGGAAATTTATGTAACCCTAGTTTACTTTTTCTCCTTCCTATATTAGAAGAGATGTATACATTGTTTTTTGAGAGCTTTTAGGGCTAAGAGTTCACATTTTGTAAAGAAGAAGGTCTCTTTCTTAGAAGGCTATCTGTGGCATTTTTCTGCCCTCTAGTTTTCTACATTCTATAATCTCCCATTGATGCTTCAGATATTGCAGAGGTATTTTGAGACAATTCTTCATGTCCCTATGTTTCCTTGCCTAAATTATCTCTTATTGAATTGAAGTATATGTATGTTTTGAGTGATATCTCAGGGTTCCTGATCCCTCTCTCTTTCTGCAATTATTGTCTATTATTGTGGATGATTTGATGTGAATTCTTTTGTGCATATACCTCAACCCCTTAACAATCTTGTCTCATTCCTATGCCGAGTTGTAGAGGTGAATGTTTGTCTGCAGGTTGTAGATTGTGTCTAAAATTTTAGGAATACTATTGTTTGCGAAAGCTCTTTCTCTCTTTCCCTAAATAGACTATTTTCTATTGTAGACCCTTCTATGAAATATTTATGCAGGCCTATTTAGTGAGTTGTGATCTCCTAGACTTGAGTTGTTCATTATTTTCATCCTCTATACTGAGATTCAAACCCTTCATTTTGGTGTATCACCTAGTAGGTAGTTTTCTTTCAAGTCATTTCGCTTTCAAGCATTTCTTCTATCCCTTTTCCCCTCAAGTTTTACTTTTCATGTCTAGAAGCAAATTAAGGTGATTATCCAAGAGGAACTAGCCTAGAACCTAGAGGTCTCCTCTTAGTTAGCATAGGTCCCACAACCTGGAGATGATTCCCATGTTATACTAAGTTATCAAGACTATGAGAGCTTGAAAAAAGGGTGCAAACTTAGTGTATAACACTAAAAACATTGCCTTCTTGTGGATGATTATTGATCTATTATTTAGTATTAAAATTGCTATCAGTTTTTAAGATCTATGGTTATGCACTTAGTTTCATTTCTTTATGGGTTCCTTATGCTCTATTTATTTTCACTTTGTTGCAATTTTATACTTTTATAGCATCTCTTTATTCTCATGGTAGAATTTTATGGTTAAATACCATTGATTGATATGCACTTTATTGCATTTTTTTTGTAAGTTACACTGGGAGCCCAATTTTCAAGGTTAACTTGTTGTATTATTCTTCAAATGGACCCACAGAGATTCCCTCCATCCTATGTTTGGGATGCACTTACTTTAGTTGATGTTTATCAACTTGTTCCATTCGTTATTTCTTCTCATGGTGAGGATGGTGCTCTTGGAATCCTTCTTGTATTTTTGTTGGATTTCTCATATATATTTGTAAGACCCTATATTTTTCTCACTCATAATCCTTAGTTCAGATTATTATTTAACATATGTCAATATTTGATTTGTTAATGTTGGTTTAGATTATTATATGCTTATGAATCCTTCATTATGGTTCTTTATGTCCTACATGGATTATGATTTTGTCTCTTTCATTTCTCTTTTTAAAATTACTAATGTGATGATGGGTTTGCATTATTCATTTCTTAGATCATGATTCTTCCAGGTTATGGTCTAATCACCCATACAATTGTAGTGATGAATCAGTGATGGATTGTTTATATCCATGTGATTGATGCAATGTTGATGCATATTTCATTAGTTGGTCTTTTTTTTGGTCATTTGTGCATTAGTATGTTTATTTTTGAGATGAGAGGATGGATTATGTTTATAGTACTTTGACCATTTGATTTATCTTGATTTCATGTTAGCTCCTTTTCTTTTTAATGAAATCTCATGCAAAAGTTTCATAGTTTCACTAACTTGAATGTTAGATGATGTTCTTCTTGTGGATAGTTTCTTTAGTTTGTGTTTCTATGGTTCTTTGTTTTAGGTGAATATTCAAGGCCCACTTAAGGAATCAGTTCATCTTCACATGTCCTATAACTTCAAGTATACTACATGAAGAATTTAATCAAGCTCATATTGAAGACAATAAAATCTCTTCCTTTTATTGAAGATCAAGTTTCATTTTTTTTGTAGAAATTTGAGTTTAATTCCCATTTTTGTAAACTACCCAAGTAAAGATTAAGGGGGGGTGTTAGAATTGATAATATTTACTTGGTGGTATTTTTCTATTTATTAAGGATAAACCAAGTTATGCATTTATTTAAGTTAGAAAATTCCTATGGAATCCCTACTTCTATTTTTTCCTCTAGTCCAAGTGGGAGGACATGTCAGATTTTGTCATTCGTTTATTAAGGAAATTATCTTTTCCTACGTAAGAGGAATTTGACACTTTTCACACACCCATCATGGATGATGATATTATTAGATTTGTGAGTTACTTAGTAAGTCTTATCCTTGTCTCTATAAAAGAGTTTCTCTCCTGTTTTGTTTTCTCCCTATAAAGTTATTGTAAATGAGCTCTCTCTCTCTCTCTCTCTCTCTCTCTCTCTCTCACACACATTTTCATACTATCAAAAAGGGTTTTTTCTTTGCTTTTCCCCTTCAAAAATATCTTGTTGTTTCCATTCTTTGGCTTCTAGGTGCTTGCTCCCAGTTCTAGTTTATATCATGGTAATACATTCTTCATTCTCTCTCTCTGGGATTATTATTTGGTTGCATTCTCTCTTTATTATTCTTTATAGTTCAAATGCACTAGAATTTATTGACCTCATAGCCTTGGATGCTTCACACAATTTCTACTTCTTGATTTTCTTGATTGATTCATCAGGGTATGTTCTCTCATCATCATCCTCAATAATAATTTCTTCTTCTTTCTTTTTATGTGTTTCTTCCTCATTTCTCTTAGACTCATTTTTTTTTTCACTTTTCTTTCCCGGTATCTTCCTCTTCAACTCTTTTATTGGAGTAGACATTTATCGGTTATAGATAGTTGGACTTGTTGTTTGCATACCTATAGGATATGTGGGTGCAAAACTTGTTTCTCCCACTTCAATAGGTCTACCAAATTTTGCAACTTGTTGGGCATGAAACCCAAGAAATTATTTAACTATATCAACTTCCATCTTTACCCTTCTTGCAAATTCAAGTGTTCTCAACTCCCTATACACCTGAATTACTTTCTCTTTACAGGTTTCAAATGTTGTTTCATTTGGATCTTTAGGATTTATTAGCAATTATTTCCCATATATTCTAAAATTTATTCATCCACATCATATCCCATTGACATCTTTTAATAAGTTTTGGGTTCAACCACCACCATTAGGCATTTTTCATATTTTACCATGAAGCATATGTCCTTTTTATATTGTTCAACTAAAAATCCTTTTTGTTTCATGCACCTACTTTTGAAAATTCTTAAAATAATCCCAAAGCGATGTTGTCCTCATCTTATAAATCATTTCACACATAGTTTCTCTAATTTTAAAAGCTATCATACCTTTTTTGGACCAATTAGTAGGACCTACTCTAGGAAATTCTTGCATAAAAGAGAAGAGTATACAAACTATAGGAGTACCAAATTTAAATACATTCTTATTCTCTTTTTTTATCTTTTTCATATTTTTATCAATTATCCTCTAAAGACTTCATAAAGATCATAGTCTTTATTCTCTCTTAGCATCCGATATGCTACATATAGCAATGTTCTTGAAATCAAATTTTCTTTGCTAGAGTGGTATATATTGTATCCGCTAACCATTGTTGGTAACTTTACATCATCGTCTCCTATGTTACTAATATCCATCCCTCTTTTTTCATTTATCACATTTGTGGCATCACGTATTGTGTAATTTTTAATACTTTTTAGAGATGAAATGCCTCATGTTGACCACAAACCTGTATCTTTCTCATTTACTTCAATTGTAATACTCATGGAATTGTTAAACAAGATAAAGTAACTATGGATCCTTCTAAATATATATCATATCCACTATTCCTCAACAATGACTGGAAATAATGAAAACTATACAAACTTTCTCTCTTATAGGGAATAAAGTTTTGGTTTGACTCTGGTGCAGGGGCACCAAGGATCAACACACAAACCATGAAGGAAGAGAAATCAACCATGAAGACAATCAAATCACCTATGGTGAATCAAATGATCAAGAAAGCCAAAAGGATTTTAAAAGATGTAAATCCAATCAATTATAGTATATTGGCACCTTTGATGTTTTAATGCCATGCAATGACATTCAAATAAATAGATTTCATTTATATGTTGTAAGAGTCACAATTTGATGTAATATGGACCAATAGTGTCCAAGGGTATTTTTGGGTAGTTAGGAGTATACGCATGAAGTGATTGAGTCTCCTAGGTGATAAAAAAAACCCTTGGAGTTCTTAAAATCCAATTTAATAAGGTTTTAAGCATTTTTAAAATTTTAAAAGTTTAAATATTCAAAGTGTAATGGCTAATAGCCATTTTGGGTGGAAATTGGTATTTTATTTGTTTAAAACTATTAACTAATCCCTCAAACCGGTTGGAAGAGGTTGGGGAAGTTAATATTTGTTTTCTATTTGTTTTCGAACTTCATGGTATGGGTATGAAGCCTGGAATGTACGAAAAGAACAAAAGTTTGAATAAAAGATCAATTTTTAGTTTGTAAATCATATGCTATCTTCAATGTAGATGCATTCCAATATCTCTTGTTTTGATTTGTGAGTTTACATTGGAATTGGAAGAAATCTAAAAGCATTCATTCACTGGTTGAATGTATTGTGATCCATTTTAATTCACTATTCTTTGTGTTTGGACTGTATAAGCCAGACTGTGGGAAGCAAATGCATTGAATGTTTTAAAGTTATTATCATTTCTTCATGTAACTTGGTTTGGTTAATGCTTTGGAAGATTCAGTAGAATATTTAGAAACATTTTTACATGTTTTGGGAGGTTTGAGAGTCATTTGATATGACTGCACCCTCTTATACAGCAGCATAGACTGATTTTGTTTAGTTTCCTTCTTGTTCTGAAGCCTAATTTGTAAACTATAACCTTTCCATGGACCCAAAGGCCTAGGACCCATGGAAATTGATTTCTAACAATGTATTATAGGTTCCTAATTATGGTACTTGCAAATGATTGAAGGATTAGAGTGATCACAGACTGATTTGTGAAAGGTTCTTTAATGAAAGTGATGGCACAAGTATAGCAGTAGGCGTTTGAGTTGAAGGACATAGAATTTTTATGACTTTAATAGTATTATAGGATGGATTTAATGGTGAATAAGTCACAAAAATATTTTGGAAGTGTGTGGGAAGTCGAGATTGGAGAAACCCTCAAATCAAGGGTTTAAGAGAGGTATTTTAGGGTTTTTGATGTTACAAGTATGTTGGGTTGATTTCCTCTTGGACTTATAGTTTTTGAACCATTTAATGACACTTTCCAAGGTTTGGGAACTTGAGGATATTTTTGTGATATAGTTGCTTTGTAAAATCACCCAATTTTAGTGCATTTTGGGGTCACATAGTGAGGACAGTCATACATGGTCCGAAAGAGTCTATATCCAGCTTGAATTATGTTGTGGTAAGGCCAAAAGGGTATTCACATATATCATTTATTTTGTTCATCATTTGGGAAAGTACATAGTGATGATCCATTTTATTGCTGAACAGGGCTACTAGACAGGGCAATTAGGCCTCTAGAACTGTTTAGTGACTTTTTGCTATTATGAGTGAAAGATAAGTCTAGAAACCTCAAAAACAACTTAATCCATCCATATATACATGAAACACTTCAAATCTATCACTATTTTGCATTGTGAAGAGTCTTGGTTGGGTGGAGTCTTATAAAGCCATTGTGCACTTTTGTGAAAAGTGTAGGTTTCTAAGTCAAATTGAAAACTTAGTTGGTGAACAAGGTCCATTACCCTTCCCTCTACATCAATTGGTATTAGAGCCTAGGGAAATGTCTTTTGGAAGTTTTGTATTGGTCTTGTAAAGTTTGGTTTCTTGAATCCTTAGATAAGCCCTTGAAGTTGAACTATCCTTGAAGGAGTATCCTAAGTTGATTCTTGTGCCAAGTTGATCAAGTAACCATTGCTGAAGGAGAGGATGGAGATCTACCCCAAAGAATTACCAACATGGAGTTGGAAAAGATTGTGAAAGAACAATTAGCTAATAACAAAAAGCTTAAGGCAGCCCTTGAGCAAGAGAAGAAGGAGAAAGCTGAGAAGGACAAGGAAATGAAGATTATGATGGAGAGAATATTGGCCTTAGAAAGGAGGGAAAAGAGCATCATACATGATGAATAAGTTTCTAATGATGAAGAAGAAGAAGAGGAACCCCAATGGGAAGAACCATTAGATCCTGATGAACTAAAGATGGCTAAGTTTGCTAAAGTCATCAAGAGTAGTGATACAAGTGCAAGAGCTGATTTGCCTACTTATGGTGGAAAGATGGATGATGAAGAGCTGATTGATTGGTTTAGTGCAATGGAAAATTTCTTTGAATGTGAAGATGTGGAAGAGAATTAGAAATTGAAGATTGCAAAGTCCAAGTTGAAAGGACATGCATTGTTATGGTGGGATTGTGTGCAAGCGGAAAGGTGGAAGAATGGTAAACCCAAGATCACTTCTTGGTACACCATGATGGATAAGATGAAGGAAAAATTTTTGCCAAATGATTATAGAGTTCAGTTGTATAAGAAGATGCAAAATCTAAAACAAAAAGACATGGAGGTGCAAAGGTATACTGAGGAATTTCACAAACTTGATATAAGAGTTAGTCATGATGAGGACATGGATGAAAAGATTGCAAGGTATATGGGGGGATTGAGGTTCAACATACAAGATGAACTTAGTCTTCCCACCCCAAGGTCTATTGAGGAATGCTACAAGCTAGCCATCAAGGCTGAGGAAAAGATCAAGAGGAGACAAGAGAGACAAGGCATCACTAGAGGTGGATCTTCCATGAGAGGAAGAGGAGGTAGAGGAAATATTGATTTTCTGAATTAGAATGACAAAGATAAGGACAAGCCCTACTCATCTGATACAAGAGGTGGTTATAGAGGTGGAAGAAGTGGAGGAAGAGGCAATGGAGTGTTCATAGGTAGGTGCTTCCATTTTAATGAAGTGGGTCATCAATCTTTTAGGTGTCCCAAGTGGATTGAAGACAAAAGAAAAGAAAGAAGGATGCATTTGGTTGAAGAAGAAACAAGTAAAGAAGACAAACAAGAACCTTTCATGGAATTACCAGAGGAGGGAGAGTACCTATTCATGGGCAAGAGTCAAACACCATATCATCCAAGTATTTTCAAATCTAATTGTTTGATCCAAGGTAAAGTTTGTAGACTTATCATAGATTCAGGTGTAAGTCACAATATGGTGTCTAATGAGGTTGTTAGAAAGTTGAATTTGTAAACATTTGTGCATCCTAATCCATATTATGCTACATGGGTCAGTGTGAATCAGAATTTGTTGGTTAGTACTCAAGTCTTGATTGATTTTTCAGTTGGCAAGTATAGAGACAAGGTGTTATGTGATGTTATGGATATGAGTTGTGGACATCTGATATTAGGCAGGTCTTGGAAATGGTCAATGAAGGTAATCCATGATGGATTCACTAATAAGTATTTAGTTCATCATGAAGGAAAGAAGTTTTAATTGCAGCCACTTGTGAGGAATAAAGAAGACCGTATACTTATTTGTTTTGAGAAGGAGATAGCACATCAAGTTCAGTATGATACTGAATGGTATAATGCAAGAAAGGTACAGTCCAAAGGTAGCCATGACAATCTTAGAAGAGGAGAGCTTTGGGACTTAGCCTTTGTGCAAGTTGGGATAGTCAAGTGTCCTAACAACCAGTCTGAGAATAGCAAGGGGATAGAAATGTTGGACCAAAGGTCTAATCAATGCAAGGAATCAAGGAAGATGTAGGCCTTTCAGCCTTCTCACTGTCCTTACCAAGGACAGTCAACAAAATTATGTTTTTCTTTTGACAATTGGTGTGTGAATGCAGGTTGGCAAGGTGCCAGAAAGAAGGTTACATTGGGGGATTACTTCACCCCTCTTTTACATAGATCCTTCACACCACACAACTCTTGGGACAAGATTTTTCTTGTAGGTGGGGAGTATGGTGCAGGGGCACCAAGGATCAACACACAAACCATGAAGGAAGAGAAATCAACCATGAAGACAATCAAATCACCTATGGTGAATCAAATGATCAAGAAAACTAAAAGGATTTTAAAAGATGTAAATCTAATTAATCATAATATATTGGCACCTTTGATGTTTTAATGCCATGCAATGGCATTCAAATAAATAGATTTCATTTATATGTTGTAAGAGTCACAATTGGATGTAATATGGACCAATAGTGTCCAAGGGTATTTTTGGGTAGTTAGGAGTATAAGAATGAAGTGATTAAGTCTCCTAGGTGATAAAAAAACACTTGGAGTTCTTAAAATCCAATTTAATAAGGTTTTAAGCATTTTTAAAATTTTAAAAGTTTAAATATTCAAAGTGTAATGGCTAATAGCCATTTTGGGTGGAAATTGGTATTTTATTTGTTTAAAACTATTAAATAATCCCTCAAACCGGTTGGAAGAGGTTGGGGAAGTTAATATTTGTTTTCTATTTGTTTTGGAACTTAATGGTATGGGTATGAAGCCTGGAATGTACGACAAGAACTAAAGTTTGAATAAAAGATCAATTTTTAGTTTGTAAATCATATGCTCTCTTCAATGTAGATGCATTCCAATATCTCTTGTTTTGATTTGTGAGTTTACATTGGAATTGGAAGCAATCTAAAAGCATTCATTCACTGGTTGAATGTATTGTGATCCATTTTAATTCACTGTTCTTTGTGTTTGGACTATATAAGCCAGACTGTGGGAAGCAAATGCATTGAATGTTTTAAAGTTATTATCATTTCTTCATGTAACTTGGTTTGGTTAATTCTTTGGAAGATTCAATAGAATATTTAGAAACATTTTTACATGTTTTGGGGGGTTTGAGAGTCATTTGATATGACTGCACCCTCTTATACAACAGCATAGACTGATTTTGTTTAGTTTCCTTCTTGTTTTGAAGCCTAATTTGTAAACTATAACCTTTCCATGGACCCAAAGGCCTAGGACCCATGGAAATTGATTTCTAACAATGTATTATAGGTTCCTAATTATGGTACTTGCAGATGATTGATGGATTAGAGTGATCACAGACTGATTTGTGAAAGGTTCTTTAATGAAAGTGATGGCACAAGTATAGCAGTAGGCGTTTGAGTTGAAGGACATAGCCTTTTTATAACTTGAATAGTATTATATGGTGGATTTAATGGTGAATAAATCACCAAAAGATTCTGGAAGTGTGTGGGAAATCGAGATTGGAAAAACCCTCAAATCAAGGGTTTAAGAGAGGTATTTTGGGTTTTTGATGTTACAAGTATACTGGGTTGATTTCCTCTTGGATTTAGAGGTTTTGAACCATTTAATGACACTATCCAAGGTTTTGGAACTTGGGGATATTTCTTTGAAATAGTTTCTTTGTAAAATCACCCAATTTTAGTGCATTTTGGGGTCACATAGTGAGGACAGTCATACATGGTCCAAAAGAGTCTATATCCATCTTATAGTATGTTTTGTTAGGGCCAAAAGGGTATCCAAATATATCATTTATTTTTTTCATCCTTTGGGAAAGTATAGATTTATGATCTATTTTATCGCTGGACAGGACTACTAGACAGGGCAATTAGGCCTCCAGGACTGTTTAGTGACTTTTTACTATTATGAGTGAAAGATAAGTCTAGAAACCTCAAAATCACCTTAATCTATCCATATATACATGAAACACTTCAAATCTATCACTAGTTTGCATTGTGAAGAGTCTTGGTTGGGTGGAGTCTTATAAAGCCATTGTGCACTTTTGTGAAAAGTGTAGGTTTCTAAGTCAAATTGAAAACTTAGTTGGTGAACAAGGCCCATTAACCTTCCCTCTACATCAGACTCCATCATCTCCTATTATTTTTGTGTGATATGATTTATTGATTAGATTTGATCCCAAATCCTCTAAATTACAATATAAAAATTCCCTGATATTTTCAACATGTAAAAATCCATAAGTCACATGTCAGACAATGTTTCCTTAGGCTTGACATTCATAGATTTATATGGATGCTTTTTGAGTTTGGGATGAGGTCTTCTAGTTATATCAATAATAACTATTCTGTCCATCATTTTAAACTTAAATTTAATTGATTGACTATATTCACAAAAGTGAAATACCTTTTTCTCATAGAACTAGGGTTTCCTCACATATAGTCAATAAATCCTTTTGATTGCCTTTTTATTCTCTATGAGTCAGCTCTTCTCTTCTTATCTTGAATGCTTTGTCCAAAATCAAGGTTGAGTTTTGTCTTTTCTATGAACCTTTTCTACTTTGATGGTTCAATAAATGTAGTGTACCCTAATTTCATCTTAAATTCTAGTTCACTATTTGAGTCCTTTGATTTTAGTTTAGCATTCTTAAATTTTATAAAAGTCTTCCAATGAAATTGGAAAAACTTTTACCCTAAACTTTTCTAATATCCTTATGCTTGAAAATATCAAGCATTAACTCCTTCAAGGTTTTCAATCAATTTAACAGTTATGCTCTCCCTAGGCCAAAGGCCTATCTTTAATTTTTAATGGAATTTATCACCTATGATCCTTTTGCAGACCTTTTAGGTTATTCAGTTTGACTCTTTTTGACCCATTTTTTCTTCATATTCTTCTGAACTTTTGCAAATGAGTTTTAGATTTTTCATTTTCCTCTTTTGGTGCCCATGTCTATTCTTTATTGCCTTTGTTCACTAACCTCCCATTGTTTACAATTTTTCTTTAGCAGTCCTTTGCAAAATGTCAAAATATTTTGCACCTATAGAAAAAAACATTCCTTTGACCATTTATATCCATGCTTGGTCTTTTATTTTTGCGCACTACTTTGAATTGTGTCCAAAACCATTAAATGCATAACACTTTATATTACCTAGGTTGGAAGATGAGTTCTTCATAATCATCTTGCATTTATGCTACTACATTTGGGGCCAAATTTTAACAGACACTTTCGAGGGGTAAATTTTTTTTTAATGAATTTTTTATTTTTTTAAAAATAGGCCCTGATGATGTCAATATTCCGATGGGTTTTAAAATGACCATCAGAATTCTGACAGTTTCTGGTATACATAAAGAAAAAAAGTGAAGCGCCAAATCATTTTTGTTTCGATTGGCATAGGAAAGGAATGGGAGAAAATGAGTTGCGTTCATGAGAGAGAAGGTATGTGATTTCTTCATCTTTCAAGCCTCTGGCATCATATTAGACCACAAATTTCATATGCATTGCATTTTATTTGATCATGAATGCTCTGTGAAATGACCTCATTCTACTGTTGTTGTTCCCTAGCCAGTGCTTTATCTCTATTATTTGATGTTATTGGTGTCGTTCCCTAGCCCATGCTTTAACTCCATTATTTGATGTTATTGGTTCTTGTGCTCAAGGATATCCATTTTTTAAAAATTTTGATTGTGGTTATCAAATGGATAGCCAGTGAACTTCTAGCTAGGTGCCATTTGTATTGATAGCTTAGGGCATCAAATGTATTGTTATATCATTGATAGTTGAAACTTTGTTAAAAGGAAATAGGACAAAGAACGATTTTGATTTAATGCTTTAACTCCATTATTTGATGTTATTGGTGCTTGTGCTCAAGGATAACCATTTTTTTGAAATGTTGACTATGGTTATCAAATGGATAGCCCATGAGCTTCTAGCTAGGCACCATTTGTATTGATAGCTTAGGGCATCAAATGTATTATTATAGCATTGATAGTTGAGACTTTGTTAAAAGGAAATAGGACAAAGAACGATTTTGAGTTAGTTTCTCTATTTTGATCCCTAAGTGGCTTATAACCCTAGAGAAGTATATGCGCTTTACAGATGTAGTTGCAGGATACATAGAAGCTAATAATTCACAAGAAATCCATGCATCCAATTTGAATAGAAATTAATAAAAAGAAATAGGTCCTCAAATGGCCCATTCATCTAGACCTTGACTGTCCCCTCAACCAGTGACCCTTTAAAACTAGGTTATCATGCAATCAATGAGTGATCCTTCATTCTCCTGGTCTGCCCTGCATCCAAACATATTGGAAATACACAATAAAATGATAAAAAGCCTTTCAAAATCCCCCTTCCCTCAAGGAACACTATCAACATCTAGACCTTGACTGTCCCCTCAACCAGTGACCCTTCAAAACTGGGTTATCATGCAATCAATGAGTGATCCTTCATTCTCCTAGTCTACCCTGCATCCAAACATATTGGACATACACAATAAAATGATAAAGTCTTTCAAAATCCCCCTTCCCTCAAGGAACACTATCAACATCCATACCTTGACTATCCCCTCAAACAATGACCCTTCAAAACTAGGTTATCATGTAATCAGTGAGTGATCCTTCATTCTCCTATTCTGCCCTACATCCAAACATATTGGAAATACACAATACAATGATAACAAGTCTTTTACAATCCCTCTTCCCTCAAAAAACACTATCAACATCTAGACCTTGACTGTCCCCTCAACCAGTGACCCATCAAAACCAGGTTATCATGTATGACTCTAATAAACTCAAGATTTCATGACCAATAAAGATGACTTTTGTCTTAGGCCTGATGCCATAGACTCCTGTAGTTTTTTCTTCTACAAATCCACATAATCATTTTTAACAAAAGAAATAATGTTGTTCCTTTCATCAACATTACTAGGAAGTTGTGTAAAAGTGAAAGTTTCACTATTCTTATTCACAATATACACATTTTCAAAACCATAATGAATTGTCCTTCTAGATGCTTTCCACGGGCTTCCCAAAATTATATGAAAACATGTCATAGGGACTATATCACACAAAAATATATCAACATACCCTCCAATGGAAAAATAAGCATAAGCTTGTTTTCAAATTTAGTTTGTTTACCATTTCATTAGATACAAAATTATCAAAAGAACTAGAATCTATGATCATTCTACAAATCTTACCATAATTTTTGAAATTGGTTCTAAAGATTGTTTCATTTTGCCTCTGTTGTTGCTACATAGGTGTCTTCCTTACCATTAGGTACTCTCCTTCTTCCAAGTTTTTCATATTAGATCCCTCTCCTTCCTCTTGTAGTTTTCCTCTTTCCCTTTTGCCAAGTTCACTCTTCTATCTGCCTTCCTCATGTTTGCCTCCTTCTCAAGACACTTGTATGATTTTTGTACCACTTCTCCACAAGTAAACCACTTCCCTATGAAGATACCACTACCTTCTCCTAAACCAAATCTATCTCATCATCTTTGTCCTTGCCTTGCATCCACATTTTTTTCCTTACATTTGTCAACATTTTTCTGACCTTATGCCTCATTAAATATACCACCTCTAGCTTGGTTTGAACTTCCTCCACCATTCTCTTGTCTCTCTTGTATTCTTTTTATATTTTCCTTAGCCTTCTTAGCTATTTTGTAACATTATTCCATAGATCTAGGGGTAGAAAGAATAAGTTTATCTTGTATATTAAACCTCAATCCCCCAATGTATCTTGGAAGTTTCTCCTCAACATATTCCTCATGTTGTACAGTGATATCCATCTTATAGAATTCCTCAATGTACTTCTTCATATCCATGTCTTTTTGTTTAATACCTTGTATCTTCTTGTACAACTACACCCTATAGTCATTGGGAAAAAAAATTGCCTTCATCTTCTCCATCATACTATACCATGATGTAATCTTGGGCTTCTCATTATTCCATCTTTTAGCTTGATCAATCAGTGATCGATCCTTCATGGTCCTAGTCTGCCTTACATCCAAACATATTGGAAATTCACAATACAGTGATAAAAAGTCTTTCACAATCCCCCTTCCCTCAAGGAACACTATCAACATCTGGACCTTGACTATCCCCTCAACAAATGACCCTTCAAAATTGGGTTATCATGCAATCAATGAGTGATCCTTCATTCTCTTGTTTTGCCCTGCATCCAAACATATTGGAAATACACAATATAATGATAACAAATCTTTCACAATCCCCCTTCCCTCAATGAACACTATCAACATCTAGACCTTGACTATCCCCTCAACCAGTGACCCTTCAAAACTAGGTTATCATGCAATCAGTGAGTGATCTTTCATTCTTCTGGTCTGGCCTACATACAAACATATTGGAAATACATATTACAATGATAACACATGGAAATCCTTTAATGAATCTCAGTCACTGGTAATGCATGGATAGTCAAACTAGTAGTCTCCAAAGCATTCAATAAGTGAATATGAATGTTTGAAAACTTTCCTCTCAACTTCCCCAACCACTCCTAATCAGTTAGAGGGATATTTCTAGAATCTCCACAATGGACTTGCAGATTTAAACTTCTATTTTTATTGAATCTATGTTCCTTTCATACACTCCAGGCTTAAGTCTACCATACAATGAATTCCAAAGGTTACATATAACTCCATCACAACTTCCCCAACCATGAAGAACATAGGTGAAGAACTTCATGATTTCATGCTTTAATCTTTAAGAACTTGATCAAGAACATAGATTTTAATGAAATATCAATTTGATTTGCAAAGTTTGTGTTCTTTACAAATTTGAAAGGCTCTAATACTTACTAGGGTGGATGTGGATGTGCAACCTTGTACTTTAACTACTAAGTCTCTGATTCTTGGCCATACTGATTATAAGTACTTGACATATATAAAAAATGTTGCTAATTAAGGTTGACAGGATGATTACGCCTATCCTGAAAAAAGACTACCAAATCATTATGCTTTCAAATCAATTACCTATCGACATATCCCTTGTGAGGGAGAGAAGCCAAACACATAAAGAACATGCACATAAACACGATAGCTAAAAAAATTAAAAGGAATACACCAAGAAGTACCAAATAATGAATGCTCAATTGTTGTAATGGAAAAGCATCAGAACTGTCCATTTCTAGAACTTGATTTTCTAGTCTAATTGATTTTTCTATAGTCGTAATGATTTTTCTAGAACTTGATATTCTAGTCTTAATGATTTTTCTATAGTCCTAATGATTTTTCTATAGTCTCAATGATTTTTGTTTCATCCTAATGTTTGTTTCTCTTGATAAATTAGGCCTTGAGTTTTAATTTTTGTTCACTATTTTATTTCAGCTTGATATTTCATTCATTTTTCATATACACAAAGACTACACATGCTGATAAAAAAATGAGCTATTTGATTAAGGTTAACTATTCATGATTGTAAGTAGTCAATATTTCTAATGGTACTCCTTGGTGTATTCCATTTTAAAATAATCATATTTCTATGGCTATGATAAATGTCCCTCTGTGTTGAGAAAATTAGAGTTGAAAAAATGGTTGCAAACAAATCATCCTTCTTCCACCAACATTCTAGTCAATGTACAAGTAACGAGTCATTCCATTCAAGGAAGACCACGTTTGACAATATCAACCAAGAATAAAATAAATAGTATGCAAAAGTTAGTGATTGTATCTTCCATTAGAGCCAATTCATATGCAGAGGTGATGAACATGCATATTTTCCTAAGCGCTATTGGGAGCTTACCCAACAACACATGTACTATTGTGAAAATCACCACAAATATATTTTCTGCTAGGTCTAGCTCCCAATATTTCTTGGTCAAATATGCAAGTTTTTCACCTATGCATATACCTTCTATGATCAACTCTTATATGCATAGGTGATGAACATTCAGATTTGCCTAAGTAGTACTTTGAGTAGTCCTCCAACACATGTAATATTGTGAAAATCATCACAAGTCCATTTGTTGGAGGGCTACTCATAGTACACATGTTTGGAAGTCTGAAGGAAACAAGAGAATTTGAAGATTTGTGAGTCTTAAGATTGTACTTAATATAGCCAAGCTTCATTCAATGGTACATTCAAACATGAAACAAACCATTCTTAAACTAGATTAAACTAGTAAACTAAAGGACATACTGATTATAAGTAAACTAGTAAACCAAAGGACATGCTTTTAATACTAAGTATTTGTTTGTTGGGCATATTGATTATAAGTACTTGACATATTTAATGATTATATGTAATGTTGAATGGATTAAAAGCTTTATTCTTGGTAGAAGTGAATGGAAGCAATAGTGCTGGTATTAGGTTTAATTGTTGAATTCAATGGTTTCCAAGATGTGTTGATGAGTTTTCTCCTTTTTTAATGTTAACTATTCCTACACAATCCACTCATACAACAATGAAATGCTATGTGATTAACAATTTCATACAATTGGTCCTTTGGCATGTATTAAATAGAATAGAATTTTCAGCATATTATTATTATTCTATTTCTTTGTTGTAAATGTGCCATTGGTTCAGCATATTATTATCATTCTATTTCTTTGTTGTAAACATGCCATTGGTTCGGTTTTGTAAATTTCTTTCCGTGTTAAAAATTTTTTTTCTATTTTTTTCCATTTGATAACCACAGTCAACATTTCAAAATAGTGAATAACATCAAATAATGGAGACAAAGGATGGGCTAGGGAATGACACCAGTAGATTAGAAATGAGCCAATGGCATGTTTACAATAAAGAAATAGAATGATAATAATATGTTGAAACTTCATATTCTATTTAATACACGCCAAAGGACTAGTCCCAACAATTCTTCAACAATAAAGTATGTTTAAGAATTGTTGGGAGTAGTTTTCAAACATTCATATTCACTTATTGAATGATTTGGAGACTAGTGGTTTGACTATCCATGCAATACCACTAACTGAAATTCATTAAAGGATAAGAAATCCTTCATTTTGGGTTATTGTGTGTGAATTCAAATGTAGGTTTGATTTGGTTAATGTTTAGAAGAGATCAATAAACTATTTAACGACAATCTTACATGTTTGGAGAGGTTTGAGAGGCACTTATCATGACTGTACCCTCACGAAGAGCAACATAGACTAGTTTTACTAAGTTTCTTTTCTCTATTCTGAGTTTTTCATTGCCAAAGTGGCCAAAGACTATGTTAGGCTGATAAAATATGGGGATTCTCTTTACTGCTGCAAATCTTTGAAGGTTGCTACACTTGGACAGATGTGGATGTGCAACATTATTCTTTTACTACTAAGTCTCTGTTTATTGGGCATACTGATTATAAGTACTTGACATATATAAAAAATGTTGCTAATTAAGGTTGGCGGGATGATTACACCTATCTTGAAAAAATACTATCAAATCATTATGCTTTCAAATCAATTACCTATCAGTGTATCCCTTGTGAGGGAGAGAAGCCAAACACATAAAGAAC
Organism: Chamaecyparis obtusa; assembly: GCA_027943335.1. NCBI lineage: Eukaryota > Viridiplantae > Streptophyta > Pinopsida > Cupressales > Cupressaceae > Chamaecyparis > Chamaecyparis obtusa. The sequence continues at coordinate 367,637 of BSBK01002820.1, read as the reverse complement.
ATGCACATAAACATGACAACTAAAAAACTTAAATGGAATATGCTAAGATGTACAAAATGATGAATGCTCAATAGTTGTAATGGAAAAGCACCAGACCCGTCCATTTGTAGAACTTTATTTTTTAGTCTAAATGATTTTTCTATAGTCATAATGATTTTTCTAGAACTTGATTTTCTAGTCTTAATGATTTTTCTAGTCTTAATGATTTTTCTAGTCTTAATGATTTTTATTTCATCCTTATGTTTGTTGCTCTTGATAAATTAGGCCTTGAATTTGAATTTTTGTTTACTATTTTATTTCAGCTTGATATTAATTTCATTCATTTTTCATATACACAGAGACTACACATGTTGATAGAAAAATGAGCTATTTGATTTAGGATAACTATTTATGATTGCAAATGGTCAATATTTCTGATGGTACTCCTTGGTGTATTGCATTTTAAAAAAATCATGTTTTTATGCCTATGATAAATGTGCCTTTGTGTTGAGAAAATTATAGTTGAAAAAATGGTTGTTTAGTATCTGTGTATCTGCATGTTGCAAACAAATCATCCTTCTTCCACCAACATTCTAGTCAATGTACAAGTAATGATTCATTCCATTAAAAAAGGACCATGTCTAACAATTTCAACCTAGAAGAAAATAAGGAGCATGCAGAATTTTGTGATTGTATCTACCATTAGAGCCACTTCATATTCATAGGTGATGAACATGCATATTTTCCTAAGCACTACTAGGGTCTTACCCAACAACACATGTACTATTGTGAAAATCACCACAAACCTATTTTCTGTTGGGTCTAGCTCCCAGTATTGCTTGATCAAATATGCATGTTTTTCACCTGTATATATACCTTCTATGATCAACTCTTATATGCACAGGTGATGAACATCTAGATTGGCCTAAGCAGTACTGTGAGATTTCCTTCGAACACATGTACTATTGTGAAAATCATCACAAGTCCATTTTAAGGAGGAAATCTCATAGTACACATGTTTGGAGGTCTGAAGGAAACAAGAGAATTTGAAGAGTCACGAGTCTTAAGATTGTGGTATATTTTGGAAAATGAAGAGTGGAAAGAAGATGATATTCCTAAGATCATGGATGGATACAATATTGTAGACTTTATTTATTCATATATCTTGTAGAGGCTTGAAGAACTAGAGAGGAAAGAATTGCTTTAGATGGCAGCCGAGGGAGATGAGGATGATGAGATGGGCGAAGTGGAGTTGAATCCCAATGAAAAGGAAGCTCTGGCTGCAATTAGGAAGAAGAAGAAGATTCTTATTGTTGAACACAAGTTGAAGAAGAGTAGTGCAAAGAGCATGCCTATCGTACCAAGGAAGTTTGACAAGAACAAGGAATATGGCTTAAATAGAATGGGAAGACATATTTCTAGCTTGGGCTTGGATCCTTTGAAGTTTGGTCATTGTGGATAAAATATACAGATCTATCTAGTGATGCAAAATTAACTTCTCTAAGCCTTAGCTTTGTTGTTTCAAATATATCATTTGGGTACACACAGAGGATACAAGAATTGGGGTACACATAGTTTATTTATGGGATTTTTCTTGGGAAGCTAATTGCTCATCTATCGTCTACATTATTATGAAGCCAATTTCCAAAGGATCTAGGCCCAGGGTAGAAAGATGTCTTACCAAACACATAAAAACATGCACATAAACATGATAGCTGAGAAACATAAATGTAGATTTCAAAATAACTGAGAAACATAATTGTAGGCATCATGGTCATAATTTTTTGGAGACAACGTAATTGTGTTGTATACCCAAGTGATGGAGAGCAACTTATGCACCTCCAATTCCAAATTGAATACATTTGTGTTGGAGGACCTTTTATTCATGAGCAACAGATGTAGTCAACTTGGAATCAGAGGTGCAAGAGTTGCTCTCCATTGTCTGGGTATACAACATAATTGAGTTTTATACCCAAATGACCCAAAGTAACTACTACTCCTTGAGTTTCATAGTAGTGGTTTCTTTGCATCATCTGGGTATACCACTCAATTATGTTGTCTTCAAAAACTTGTGACCATGATGCCTACATTTATGCTTCTTAGTAGTTGTGTCCTAGGACCCCTTATGACCCTTTATGACCCTTTATGACCCCTAAGAATACACATCTTAGAGGTTTTAAAATGTCATAAAGGGTCATAAGAGGCTCCTAGGAGGGTCTAGATGAGCTTCCACCTTCACATGGTTGGCCTTGTTAAGTAGAGAATGTTAAACTATTCTCAAAATAAAGAGAAACTCAATAATTTAAGGTCTCAGTCCATGGAGATAGTGAAAAATGATGGGAATCAATGCTGGAGAGTTTTTAGATACTGTGAAGATGTATATGTAGTGGAGGCCAAAAGGGATTTTTATGGAGATTTTCTAGAGAGGGTTTCCAAATTTGATTCAGTACTACATCTCCACAAATATCCCTTTTTTGGCATCCACTCATACCTCTTCTTAGAATCTAGAAACTTTGGATACTGTTTCTCATCCATGCACAAAATGTGCTAGTGATCGTATAAAATTACTTTTGCAAGACTAGGATCAATTATGAGAAGGTAAACAACAAGATAATTTAATTGTATCTTTCATTTCTTTTATCCATTCATATTTTCTACTTTCTCTTATATTGGATACTATGTAGTGTACATAAAGGCAAGGTGGTGATTATTCTCAACGATCGACAGGTATAAGTCTTCTAGCCCTTACCGAGTAGCTAGGACTAAAGATAGAAGAGCTCAAGAGACCATCATAATTGGTCTCCATCCTTGGTACATATACTGACAAAACATTTTACATTTCATTAGCTCATCAAATGCGGTGATTTTAAAGAATTTAATGCATGATATTTTCATGTATAATGTATATTATTTTAGTTTGATGGTGAGCGAATTTATCTACTTCATGCACTTGTATACATCGAGCACAGCCATAAAGAAGCATCCCCTCCTATGGCTTGAGTAATGTAGGCCATGGGAGGACATGCTTCTTTATGGCTGTGCTCGTAGTATACAAGTGTGTGGAGTCGATAAATTCATGCAATGTCAACTTAAATAATATATGTTATCATGAAAATATTCTATTAAATTCTTTCAAATCCCTTCATTTGATGACCTAACGAAATGTAAAATGTTTTTCCAATAAATGGACCAAAGATAGAGACCAATTATGATGGTCTCTTGAGCTTTGTTATTTTTACTTTGTTAATTCATCAATTTTTTGACATGTAGTAATCCTTTTCTGATAGAAGAGCTATTCATCCAATAGCTACTTGTGTTGGAACTCGATTCCTTATCGTCTAAAATTCCACAGGTAACCCTCGGCGGGACCCCATTCTGACAGATAGGTGCGACATGATGACTATATCTCCAAGTACTCCTATAGGAGATCTACTAAATATCTGTTGCCTTTCTGACTGACAAAATGTCGCAAGAAGAATTTTTCGATACATCAGTCACATAGTAAAATTTCTATTTATGTGGCCAATTCTGACAATTAGGGATCTCGGAATACAAACAGTTACTACTTTCATCGCAATTTGCAACACAAAAATTCTGATGGACAAATGTGTCATAGTTTCGACAAATGGCCGTTGAAAATTTGACAAATGACCGTCGAAATTTGGCCTCAAATGTAGTAGTGTTATTTTCCTTATGAGAAGTTCTATTATATTTTAAACATTGACCAAAAAAAGATGCATTTCCTTAATTCATCCTACTTCTATAATATATATCTTTATGACCAAATTATGAAAAATAAATAACTTACCATCATTTCTTTAATTATTAGGTTTCTTTGTAGGTAGCTTCCTGTTCATCTTCTTGTTATCTATCTAGGTTTCTTTGATGCATATTTTGAGGTTTATCCTTCTTCATCTCCAAGACCTCTTTTTATCACTTGGATTTATTTGGCTTTTAATAAATTAATCTATCTTGGATAATCTTCTAATGAAATTTTCCTTATAGTCATTTTCAATCACAAGGTCGCTTCTTAGTTCCTCTTAAAGGTCTTTTTCTTCCTATAAATTAGAAACAAGTCTATTGGATTCCTCATATCTATATTTCAATAATTTTTCTAGGTGATCTTAATTTTTCCTCCTATATTCAATATCCCTAGTCATGTTTATCATTATAGAATCCATCACATGCATCAAGTGATCATTCTCTTGTTTTATTTTTTCACATTCTATAATTTTAGCTTTTAGATCATGGCTTATTTCTTCATCATCTAAGTTCTTTCATTATTTTTTTTGTAAGTATTCACAATGTTCTAGTATTATCATGCTGGATTTCTTTAGTTATTTTTTAAGTATTAGGATATGTGCAGGATCATGGAATGCCAAACTAGTCCCTTAAGTGGCAATGAAAATTCAGAAAATCAGGTTGAGGCAAGCTGACATAAAAATTTGAACAAGTTATCAATATTTTATCAAAAATATGTAAGAAGAGAATTTATAGAAAATTGAATTTATTTTCTAAGATACTAGGCATTTTTTGAAAAATAATTATTCTATATGTTGAAAATTTCAAATTTTAATGTAGTAGTACGAAAATTTCAGGAAAAAAATAAGAAATAGTTGTATGTATGACCACCTTAAACACAATCAAATGATAAATTTTTTTTACAACATTCTAGATATATCTAGTAGAATCATGTTCGGATATGACACATATTTTTTTGTAATTTTTTTCCAAGTAAATAATCAATTATGATTTTTTTTCTACAACTTTTCCAAAATAGAAAAACTCTCATGTCTCACCACGTTAACTTAGTCTAAAATTTATCAAATTGAAAACTTTTTTTTATCTTGATTTTAGAAGAAAAAGCATAGAACATGACATATGTTTTGGATTTCAAAAATGTTATACAGTTTGTAAGTTATAGCTATTTTTCAATAAGTCTATCAATCGGGACTAGAAAGATAACAAGTAGGTGTATGTCTGACCACATTAAACAAAATTAAATGATAATACTTTTTTATAAGATTCTAGATAAAAGTAGTAGAATCATGTTTGGATGTAATTGATATTTTTTTGTATTTTTTTTTTGAGCGAAAGTGGACAAGCCACTGAATATATTTATATAAAAAAACTAATTCAAAAAGTGCTCAACCAGGAAAGAACTAGCAAGAAAATCCAGCATCATCACAATATATACATAATTTATAGCATCGATATTTACAACATACTTATATCGATGATCAGGGTTCTGACTACACTATGGAGATAGAGAATCCACCAATTATCCAAAATAATCTAATTTTTACAATGATATAAAATTTTTGACAATTATACCTTGAAGCCACAAAAACTTCAAATTTTTGAGTACATGTTGAAAACCCCAAATTTACAAAAATCCACAGTTTAGCAAAAAAAAAGATCCAAAAACAAAAACACCCCATTTTCACTCCTGCATCTCTTCACACATATCACCATCACCCAAAGCCGAGGCCTTACCATCTTGCAGTGAGGAGTTGGACTCCCGTTTGGAAGCAACACCCGCAACATGAACAGTAGTATCTACATACCTCGGAACACTATCTGAACCTTGAGTGATAGAAACATGGAAACCGAAACACACACCAGTTGAGTTCAGTGCAACTCCACCCTCGTGCCCAAGTTGGGAACTCTGAATCCACCGAGGAGTTACCCTTTGTGCATGCATAATCAAAAAACTCTCATGTCTGACCACCTAACTTAGTCTAAACTTCATCAAATTGAAAGACATGTTTATTATTATTGTATTTAGTGAAGCATAGAATGTGATGGATATTTCAAATTTCAAAAATGTTATATTGTTCGAAAGTTATAGTCATTTTTCAAAGAGTCTATCAATTAGTGTTTCTTTTTCACATCGCCATTATTTGGCATACCATGATCCTGCACATACCGATTATAATGAATTATTTGGATTATTTTATTTCACTTTTAGTCTAATCCAAATCATCAAGTTCTATAATATGATGATTTTTACAAATTGGATTTCGTTGTTCCTTCAGAGATCACCCTCAAGTTTTTATGATTCCTTCAAGGGACCAAAGATCAAATACCAGTTATTAGTGTGAATGAACATTGATTGGGTTGGGGGGAAGGGGTTTATGAATGAGTGTTATATAAATTCAACCCTTTAACAGTCAAATTCCAATACTTCTTAAAAGAAATTTTGAGCTCGCACGAAATTGCAACATATGTTATTAATCAACTTGAAAAGTAAACATGCAATAACATAAAGCATTAAGGAATCAATTCCACACAAAAATATCACATGACATGAGTATTTTTATCATGGAAACCATAATAGGGGAAAGAAGTGGTGGGGATAATACCCACTAAGAAAATACTCATATGAAGAAATAAATTCTTACAAATAGATATGGAAATTTCACATGTAGTTAGGCTCACTTCTCAAACTAAAAGACTTTGGGCTAAAATCCTAAGGGAGAATCATTGTCACAAAAAATGGTAACTACAATGAGATCATTATATATAACTATAAAAATAACAATTATAGCTCCATGTAAGCTTAAATGTCGATCTGATTCATAAACCAAAACTAACTTACCTATCACCCTATTCTTCACAATCAGAATATCAAATCTCTATATAGCGTGTCAAGTCTTCTTGAATGTGTTATTATTATTATTTTCTAATAAAAAAATCTCTAATTTAGTCTAAAAATCATGAAAAATGCTAATTAATCTATTATATAGGATCATACGAAAATATTTGATCAAACAAGTCGTCTTACCGTAAAACATTCTTGGAAAATGTAAAATATTTTATCAAATTGACTAAATTATCAATTCATTATGTTTCCCTCTAAGAAAAAATAAATTAGGTGGCTGACCATGCAGTCTATATAATTGAATCATCAAAGCTAGTTCCAATTACAATTTCCAATGTGCACACAACAATCTAGTCATTATGTCAGCCAACCACTTTGTTGATACTAAAAACTACATCTTAGTGTATGCAATGAAATATGAGTTAGGAACACAAAGATAAACTAACCATTAAACAAATAAATAATTAAAATATTTAAGATTATATACTAAAAAATGAAAGCAAGTATCAAAATAGAGAATTCAACCCTCTCACAAACTCAAGAGGCTCCCAAGGTAGTTTAGATTTGTCCAAATGAGGATATGTCTTCTCAAAGGCTTGCTTAAGATTCAGTAGTTTTGGATAGATTTTTGCATTATGAGGTTATCATTGAGGATTTTGTTCTTGAAAATGACATGATAACTTTTATTTGATGATAAATGAAAATGAATCAAAAGAGATTTCATTTTATAGGCATGAGGAGGGTCAAATGGATAGTCAAGATGGAAACTTGAGGAAGGATCGAGATGCATTTGAGATAGAGAACATGGATTGTACTTTCTCAAATGCATCTCGTTGTGATAAGTGTCACAAGGAGAGAGGTTTGGAAGAATGGGAGAATGTGACCATTTTGGAAGATGTGAGAGGCAAAAAAGATGTAAGAGATGGGTGGAGTGTGTAAGATGGATGTATGAGTATCTAAGGTTGACATGAGATTTGGAGTTTGGGGTATGTGAGGATGTGGCATGAGGTTTGACTTGGGGTGGGTTATAATTCTTAATCCATGAATTATGATTGTGCAAATATTTAGTGAGTGATTAGGCTTGGATTAGAGGGCAAGTGGGATAATTAGGAGGAAGTGATGGGAGGAGAGACAATGAGTGGAGGGTTGGCTTAGGTAATTATGGGTCATTAACTAATTAAGAAGGTTTAGTATGTGTGAATGGGTTGTGTTGAGTTAGAACTCAAGTTTAGGTGGTCAAGTCAAGGGTTAGGTTGGGGTTAAAGTTGGAATCCATGTGCTCAAATTAAATTAAATGAATTATTTAATTCTAGTTGGGAGGAAAGATATTTATGAATTAATTTAAATAGATAAATGTATTTATTTAATTTAATAGAAGAAGGCGATTTAATTAATTATCAAGCTATGGGTTTCCATTTAGATAATTAATTGGACGATAATTAATTAACTAGGGGGATGACATAAATTAAATAAATATTTAGTATTTAATTAATCAATGTCTTAGGAGTGAAATAAATAGGATTACTCAAATATGTAATCAAATTTAGGTGTGTACATTTTGTCTCTATTCAACATAGTGTTAAAATAACACTATTTTGAAGATATTTTGAACTAATAGATGATGTCAAGAATTAACAAGAACTAAATTTTCTCCTGAATATGGATAAGAGAGTTAGATTGGGTGATGTCCCCTTGAGAGGATGATAGGGAAGGTAAAAGGGGCCCTGACAACATCTCGAAAGGAAAAAGAGGCTGGTGAGATAGGAGGGAAAAGAAGGACAATAGGAGTCAGGAAAGTTATACGTGCAAGAAAATTAGGTTGCGGGGTTACTAAACAAAAATGGAGCAATAGGGAGGGACTAATAAGGGTTGGAAGGGTCTGGAAGGGGTTAATTGTGCATATATAAGCTTATAGAACTTTTTATTTTTCACGCTCTAATATAGCATATTGTGATGGCATATTGTGATGGCAAGAGCAAGACGACCGAGGTATACGACTGAGATCATGAGGAGCATACAATAGCACCTAGCCTGAGATAGACAAGTAGGGTCTTTGACCAAAATTTGTGATTTGAGATTTGTAGATTGAAAAATAATGATCTTGTAGGCTTGAAATCGATAGGATTTCCCTCAAATCCTATGAGATCGTGATCCCACAAAAAAACAATGGATCAACGGTCAGATAGAAAAGGTTGGGATTTTTGGTGGGAACACCAAATTGGATTGGTTTTTGGGTTTTAATATGTGAATGTGATCTCGCGATGAATTCTAGGAGGGATCGTGTCCTCGAATCAAATAGGGTTGGAGTAGGAAAAATTATGCAATCTCAGGAGGGAGCACGGGGGTAGGGAATATTTTACTTTGAGAATGTTTCCATGGCTAGGGGTTAGAATTAGGTTAAGTGATCCTGTGTCTGCAGGATTGTGAGGACCAAGTATTTTGCAAAAAAATGGGCACTACCTGGAGGAATGTTAATTATGAGTTATAAAGGGGAATTTTAGAAGGAGATAGGGTAGGGGATGAAGGGGGAGGGTTTTTAGGCTAAAATTTGGTAGGAGAAAAAGCTAGACAGCTAGGTTTGATAGGTTGTAGTTGTTTGTGCATCCACTTACATCACAAGAGAGGTAGGCCATTTTACTATAGGAAGAATATTACTTCACACCCACTGACTAGGCATAGGTTGAAACCATGTGATTAGGATACTTAGCATAGATGCCACATAGTAGAGCCTACATGGCCATGGTTTCAACATTATGAGAGTGGTGGCACTCAGGAACCTACCACTTTCCATCTTTTAATAGGGGAGATGATGGTTAATTTGGAGGACATGTCTAGGACTTTTTTCCTCCTGATTTGAGGGATCGAGGTGATAGTAGGAGACACCACACAATAGTAGAATATGAAAGCACTAGTGGGGTATAATATTATGCCCATTTTTTGCAATGGGAAGTTATCATTAGATCGATATTTAGACATAGCATTGAAAACTCACTGGCTATATTTCTATGTATGTGGGATGGTCTTTTGGTATATTGCTCCTAACACAAGATGGACTACCATGACCCTACCATTGATCATGTAGTGATTGTGATGATTGTACATGTTAGGGTGCCTATTAAATGGGGCACTGTGATGCTAGTAGAGCTACATTGACCTCCACCAAATAGGGTATCATGGTAGGGAGGGACATGAAAAGAGCATACTTTTTTCTACTCTATTATAGGTAGAGAGATGGGAGCACATAGCTATGTTGAGGCTAGTGGGGCAATGAGACAACCACACAGATCAGCTTATGGTGTATAGTTGGAGGAAGCCTTTGACCTATCATGATGTTGATGACACAAACTACTAGAGAGAGGTTTTGGATGAGGTTGGGGATGGGATATCATGGAGACCATATCTGAGGGTGGAGTTGTGTCCATTGTACTAGATGCATCTATCATTTTTGATGACTCCCACATACCTGACAGGATGATAGCATTACATATTACATAAATATAGGTTAGATCAAGTGTCTTGATAGTTTTGACACACCTAGGGAGTTCCAAATATGAATCATTGGTACCAACACACCACTTGAGAGATGTACTCACAGTTTAGGGATCCTCTTGACCAATAGGGATTGATAGCTAAGTGGAGATCCATTTATGTTGCTCATTCAGACTAGGTGGGAGGTTAGGCTGACATTGGGAGTATGCAGGAGTAGAGAGCATGTTTTAGGATGCCACAAGCAGTGGTGAGGATAGGGTTTCCACTAGATACTGAGAAGATTAGGGAAGTAGTAGCCTAGGTGTTATTGGGGAGAGAAGTAGTGGGGGGAGGAGTGGTGGGGAGAGTAGGGAGAGTATGAGGGGAATAAATACCATCATGGGTGAGAAGATAACTGGGGGTGGGAGCCCCAAGGAGGTAGGCCCCGATGTGTGTAGTGAGGGGAGATAGAGGACAAGAGGGAGGAGATTAGATGGATGTGGATGTAGGACAAGATGGAAGAGGAGATGGAAGAGATGTGGGAGGAGATGGAGGAGATGGGGGAGGGGATGGTGGATAGGTTCCACAAGGCCCATCATTAGGATAGGCACCAATAGATGCATTAGGGGAAAGCTCATCTACGGGGGGCACAAATTCCATGGATCAAATAGCAACACTCTAGGTCTCCAATGCTATGGACATCCAGATGATTTTTCATACACAGAGGGAGGGAGATGCTCTCATGAATGATTTAGCACACACATTACAAGATGGTTGGAAACCATAGATGAGAGTGATTGGCTATGATGAGAGAGGGATGGATACTAAGAGGAGAGTGATATTTTGTAAGGGGAGAGGGATTCACTAATATGATAGTTATCCATAGCTTAGGTGATTATAGGAGAAGGGGGATAGGTGATACCCATGAGGTCTAGTGATTTCATACTAAGGTAGCACAACTTAGAGAGAAGGTGGGGTGGTATAGAGCTATTATCACACCTTTTCTCCATAGAACAAGATAGTGCACTATAGGAAGGATAGCTAGTCAAGAGACATTGGGATAAGAGGGAGCATTCAAAGGAATGATGGTCCCTCTTAGAGGATAGAGTGGGAGAGGCACCAGATAGGGTAGGTGCATAGTCAGTAGTGTTCAATCAAGGATTTGGGTAGTAGTGACATGTATGCACATACAAGATTCACCACATGTTGCCCCATTTGTAGATCCCATACATGACATGACAACCCACCTTGACTCTGATATCTAGATGTAGCCTCTCCTAGGAGAGGGATATAGGAAGTGATATGTTGTAATATTTTTGACATGATGTACCATATGTGATGTATATTATTTGAGAGAGCATTATGGGTATGTGTAGAATCATGGTATGGCAAAAAGTGGCGATGTGAAAAAGAAGTCCTGATTTATAAACTCTTTGAAAAACATCTATAACTTTCAAACAATATAACATTTTTGAAATCTAAAATATACATCACATTCTATGCTTCACCTAATACAATAATAATAAACAATTATTTCAATTTGATGAAGTTTAGACTAAGTTAAGGTGGTCAGACATGAGAGTTTTTATATTTATGAAAATTTGTAGTAGAAAAATAATAATTTTCATTTGATTTTGTTTAATGTGGTCAGACATACACCTACTTGTTATCTTTCTAGTCCTAATTGATAGACTTATTGAAAAATAGCTATAACTTTTAAATTGTATAAAATTTTTGAAATTCAAAACATCTGTCAGATTCAATGTTTTTCCTACTACAATAAAAAAAAAAAAATCAATTTGATAAAGTTTAAACTAAGTTAATGTGGTCAAACACGAGAGTTTTTGTATCCTAAAAAATTTGTAGAAGAAAAATCATAATTAATTATTTACATGGAAAAAAATTACAAAAAAATATGTGTCACATTCGGACATGAGTCTACTACTTATATCTAGAATCTTGTAACAATAAATTATCATGTGATTATGTTTAAGGTGGTCAGACATACACCTACTTCTTATTTTTTTCTTGAAATTTTTGTACTACTACATTAAAATTTAAAATTTTCAACATATAGAATAATTTTTTTTCAAAAATGACCTAGTATCTTAGAAACTAAATGCAATTTTCTACAGATTCCCTTCCTACATATTTTTTATATAATATTTCAAACTTGTTCAAATTTTTATGTCAACTTGCCTAAACCTAATTTTCCAAATTTTCATTTCCACTTAAGCACCTAATTTGGCACACCATGATCCTGCACATACCCTTGTCCCTTGCATGTATATTGCTTCTTTTATGGACACTTTGTGGGATATTCAAACATTTATTTGATTCATTTATGAGGGATTTGGGGACAATGTTTATGATTCAAAGATATATATGTGTGTGTGTGTGTGTGTGTGTGTGTGGATATGTATATATACATGTATATATATACATATATGTATATATATGTATATGTGTATATATATAAGTATGTATAGATATATATATGTATATGTATATGTATATATGTATATGTATATATACATACATACATAGATATATATACATACATACATACATACATACATACATATATGTATGTATGTATGTATGTATGTATGTAGAGAATTATCTTGATTGGAAAAACAAGATGGTTACCCATTTGTAGTGCATTGCTTTTGAAGTTTTTGATGTAGCTATCAAAGATGCTAAGATCCCCACCTTAGAAGATCTTGCAAAGGATGATGCTACTCAAAGGAAAAAGGAATTGTTTCATCAGAATGCTATAGCTAAAGAAGCTCTTATCAACACCCTATCTAATGGTGAGTTTTCAGAAATAAAAAAGGTAGATACAACCCACAAAATATGGAACCACCTAGAAGACATATTTAAAGGAGACAAACAAGCCAAGGATGCATGCAGAAAGACATGGAATAAAAGATACAATGCATTAGAGATGTTTCCTGAAGAAAACATTAGAGGTTATAATCAAAGAATAAATGAAGCAATTGCTAGAATCAGAAAAAATGGTGGAGAAATTTCAGAGGAAGACATTATGGACAAGTTAATGACTACTCTCACTCCTGAATATGAAAGCAATATCAACATCCTTGATGATACCATGCATCTTACATCTAATTTCAAGAGAGAGACCTTGATCAGAAAAATTTCAGCTTTTGAGATTTCAAGATTGAAGACATAACCAAAGAGTGAGACAACCTTCAAAGCAACAGTTCATGGTAAGAAATCTACAAACACTTTTGGTAATTTTGATGATGATAATGAAGAGAAAACATTAGATGATTTCATTTCTATGATTTCCAAAAGAGAAAAGAAAGGAAAAGGAAAATATGAAGGTTAATTACCATTTAAGTTCCTTTCATGTAATAAGATCGGTCACTTTGTTAGAAAGCAAAGATCCCCAAGATAACTGAGAGGGGCGGGGGTGAATCAGTTATCTGATAATTAAACCATTTATCAACTTCAATAGCTTTAAACCATATAATCAATGCAATAACCAACCATAGAAAGATAATCATACACAATGACACAATAACATAAGATATGTTAACTAGGGAACCTCTTGATCAAAGAGTAAACCCCGGTGGGAATGATGCCCACAAAATAATGCACTAATATGAAAGTTCCTTGTGAGAGGATGGACCCTATTAGGAGTCATATGAAATACATTTAGTACATATGAATCTCTGTTAGGAGATTTTGAATCCCTGTTAAGAGATTCTAACCTTGTTAGGAGTTATGGAAGACAGAAGGACCCACTGCCCAAACAGCTTCAAGGCAAGATCTCTAAACTCACTATCCAATAGAGCTTAGGATTATTCAATAGAATAATATGAAATATGTTACCTCCTTCACACTATTCCAAAACTACACTCTCTGCTACACAAGATCACAAATCTAGATCTCTGTACTTCGCAAGTCTTCCTTCACCACTAAATTAGCTCTATTCTTCACCTCATGCATATATTCGCATCACAACTTTCACAATTTCATATCACAACTATTAAAATCCCATATTAAAACAAGGAAAAAATTTCTTCCTTTATAACACATTCAAATAATTACAAATGACTCGGCATCCAAATATAAAATAATAATTTCAACACGCTACATCAAAATTACATAAAAACTATCAGCTTCTAGATACAATAACTTTCCAATCGTGTGACCTTGAATTTTTCCTTGTGAACCACATCACCACCAATGAGTCTCAAACTTCCCTTTAACTACACAGAATCAAATTCCATCCCGATTAGGAGATATCCTCCAATTACCAAAAACTGCTACTCAATAACACTACCAGAATACAGCTTCCACCAAAATGCTTATAACTTTCATGAATAAATGAATTTCTTTTTGTGCTATTAACCATAGGTTAATAACACAAAAAATAACATACCATCAACTGTGCATAACTCAATTTGCAATATAACATGTGTGCAAAACAAAACTATGCCTACTTCTCTACTAAACTCCAGAATATCACTGTGTTGACATCAATGACAATCATAGTCATGAATGCAACAACCACTGCTACAAAATGACTACGAAAGGTGTCAGCATTCATTCCTAACAATATCCCCATTGGCATTGATGGCAATATATATGAAAAACATCTAATGTTCCAAAAATCCAATCACTGCTGCTCTTCATCAATCAAATCTTTCTTCCTTATCCTATTCAATCTCTCCAAAAAATGTAGTTCCTCAAAGTTTTTCATGATTCTCTCTCCCATTGACATCAATGATAGAAATTCCATCACTATGTCAAATAATAGCTCAATGTCAAAAGACACTATTCAGAAAAGACATTCACAAGAGTCCTCATGACTCACAAATGTATCCTTAGGCAAATGCTTTGTAAATATATCTGCTATCTACTCCTTTGTGCTTATGTACTCCAGTTTGAGTTCTTTCTCAGCAACTTTCTCTCTTACAACATGATACTTGATCTCTATATGCTTAGTTTTAGAATGTAATACAGGATTCTTAGACATACTAACTATGCTGGTGTTATCACAATGTATAACAACAGGCTCATCAAACTGAATTCCAATATCCTTCAACATTTTCTTCATCCAAATTATCTGGTTACAATTGTTTGCTGCTACTACATAATCTTCTTCTACTATACTCTGTGAGATACAATTATGCTTTTTTCTCAACCAAGAAATTAATCTTCCTCCAAGAAAAAGGGCTCCACCACTGGTGCTTTTCTTATCATCAACGTTGCCTCCCCAATCAACATCAGTATATGCACATAGGGTAAAATCATCAGAAGATTCATGCCACAATCCATAGTCCATTGTGCCTCTAAGATATCTTAGTATCCTCTTCATTGCTGCATAATGTGATTCTCTAGGTTCAGCTTGAAATCTTGCTACCATTCCAACTAAATGTTGTATATCTGGTCTAGCATGTGTTAAGTACTGCAATCCACCAATCATGGATCTGTATTTCTTCTACTCAACTATTGGTGTTTCATCTTTACTAGATAGTTTATGTCCTGTAACCATAGGTGTTCCAACTGGTTTACAATTCTCCATACAAAATCTTTTCAACAAATCATTCAAGTACTTTGTCTGACTTACAGAGATACCATCTTTATTTTGTGTTATCTATAATCTCAAAAAGTATTTCATTTCTCCAATCATACTCATTTCAAATTTTGTCTTCATTTCATCAGCAAATTTTTCACTAGCTTCATCTTCTCCTCCAAAAATAATGTCATCAACAAAAATAACCAAAACTAACAATCCATTCTCAATTTGTTTTGTATACAAATTACTATCAGTTGTTCCTTTTGTAAATCCCAATTTTAACAAATACTTATCCAATCTAGCATACCAAGTTCTAGGTGCTTTCTTTAGTCCATACAATGCTTTCTTTAGTTTACATACCATGTCTCCTTCTTGATTCAAAGGAAAAACTTTAGGCTTCTCAATGTAGACTTCTTCTTCTAATTCACCATTTAGAAATGCTGCCTTCACATCCATCTGATACACTTTGAATTTCTTAAATGCTGCATAAGCCAAAAATATTCTTACTGCTTCAAGTCTTGCCAGAAGGGAAAAAGTCTCTTCATAGTCAATTCCTTCTTGCTGTGAGTATCCCTTACATACCAATCTTTCTTTATTTCTAATTACTTCTCCTTGTTCATTCATCTTGTTCCTGAATACCCATTTAGTTCCAATCACATTTTTTTCCTTAGGTCTAGGGACCAATTCCCATGTCTTATTCTTTTCAATCTGATCCAATTCTTCTTTCATAGCTTTAATCCAATGTTCATCTTCACAAGCTTCATTAGTAGACTTAGGTTCAATTTGAGAAATCAAACATAAATGTACCTTCTTTCTAGTCATAACTCCTCTGTCCAAACTTCCAATCACTTGTTCAACAGGATGATGTCTTGATATATACCTATTAGGTGTCATAGTCACTGATCTTTCTTCAACTGTAGATTCTTCTCTATTTTCTTCAACATGACTTTCATTCAAAAATTCACTGTCAGTCTCAAAAAATTGTTTAGTAGTTTCAATGTTAGGCTGGGGGTTAGTTCTTTCATCAGATTCATAATCAAGCATTCTTTCCTAAATTTTAAACTTCTCATCAACTTTTACATTTGTACTTTCAACAATAGTCTTAGTTCTCTTATTGTAACATCTATATGCTTTTCTTTTCAAAGAATATCCAAGAAAAATTCCTTCATCACTTATAGGATCAAACTTTCCTATATCATCATCTCTCTTAATATAACATTTGCTTCCAAAAATTCTAAAATACTTAACTGAGGGTGTATGTCCAAACCACAATTCATAAGGTGTCTTGTCTATGTCTACTCTGATTTATACTTTGTTCATTGTATATACTGATGTATTCACTACTTCTCTCCAAAATGTCTTTGCCAAATCACCTTCAAACAACATAGCTCTAGCTGCTTCAGTCACTGATCTATTCCTTCTTTCTGCAATACCATTTTGTTCAGGTGTTCTAGGGGCTGAAAACTGTCTCTTAATACCATTTACTTCACAAAAGGTGTTAAACTCTTTAGATGTAAATTCTCCACCTCTATTAGATCTCAAACATTTAATCCTCATTCTTGATTCATTCTCAACTTTATTCTTAATGACCTTAAACTTATCAAATGCTTCAGATTTTTCTTTCAAAAATGCAATCCACATCATTCTTGTAAAATCATCAACAAGAATCATAAAATACCTGTCTCCATAGAATCCTCTAGTCCTAGTAGGACCGCTCAAGTCTATATGAACAATCTCCAACTTTTCTGTAGATGTGAACTTCTTGCTAGGAAATGAACTCCTTTTCTACTTAGCCATCACACATTCCTTGCAAATCATGTTAGTAGGCTTCATAATCTTAGGTAAATCTCTTACTGTAAGTGTAGAACTTAATTTCACAATATTATCAAAGTTTATATGACAAAACCTTCTATGCCATAACCAACTATCATCAATCTTAGTCATCAAACATGTCATCTTAGTAGGGTTCAATTGAAATACATTACCTCTAGTTCTAGATCCTATTCCAATCAGATTTCCATCTTTATCCTTAATCACACAAGTTTTCTCAGTAAACCACACTTGATATCCTTTATCCACTAACTATCCAACACTCAAAAGATTATGTTTCAATCCATCAACAATGTAAACATCATCAGTATTAGTCTTTCCATCAAGAGTAATAGATTCTATACCTTTAATCAAACAAGGTGCATTGTTACCAACTCTAACAACTCCTCCATCATAATTGTTAAACTTTATGAACTTTATTTTATCAATAGTCATATGATGTGAACAACCACTATCTATAATCCAATCATCTTTCTTTTCAACTTGGGAAACTAAGGCTTTCTCTTCCTTAACATTAGATTCAGAATTTTCTTCCTTAATTGCTACAAATCATATGTCATCAAAGTTATCATTATCACTGTCACTCAAATGTCTTTCAATTCCTGATTCAATTTCTTCATCATTTGCATAATAACATTCTTTAGATCTTCTAGGCTTGAAATTGTTTCTATACTTCTTAACTCTCATAGGACACTTAGATGCAAAATGACCATATTCTTGACATGTCCAACATTTAAAGATTTTCTTACCATCTGGTTCTCTTTTCACAAGCAAGGAAATACCTTTCTTCAATCTTCTTATCTTCATTAGATTTGGATCTACTATTGTTGGCATAATCTCCATTCACACTTGTACTTCTAGAAAAAGTAGGTCTGATGCTAAGAGCACTAAATGTTGTCTCCACTCTAGGTAGTTCTCCTGATAATCTCAAATTCATCTCTGCTACTTCCAATATTCCAAGAAGAGTCTCTCTTGAAAATTTTTGTGTACAAGGTATCACTTGTTCAATCATTTGTGTAGTCTACCTGAATACCAGTGTCAATGTTCTCAAAATATTCCATATTACTTCATTCTCTGTCTTTTCACCTCCATAAGACTTTATTCCTGCAACAATTTCTGACATCCTACCAATATAGCTTCTAACAGATTCATCTTCCATCATTCTTATGTCTTCAAATGCACAAATCCAATTATGTAACCTATCTTTCTTTGCATGTTCATCACCTTCAAAAGTAGAATGTAAAGCTTTCCAAATATCATGAGATCTAGTTAAACCTTTTACCTAACTTTATTCATTCTTTGGAAGTGCTGATAAAAGTGCTTCTCTTGCAAGTATGTTACACATGAATAGATCTACCTCATCTTTAGAACTTGATTCAAGACTGTCTTTTTCAATTATAGTCCTTTCATTCTTTGTAATCAACCAATAACCTGGTCCTAAACACAAGAGATGTGTCTTCATCTTTTCTTTCCAACTATCAAAATTTACTCCATCAAAGTTAGGGCTTTCTTTCCTAAAATTTTCCATAGATCTCCTTAAGTTGTTAAACTTCTCTTTCAAGGACCTATCGCTCTAATACCAATTGTTAGAAAGCAAAGATCCCCAAGATAACTAAGAGGGGGGGGGGCTGAATCAGTTATCTGATAATTAAACCATTTATCAACTTTAATATCAACTTCAATAGCTTTAAACCATATAATCAATGTAGTTACCAACCATAGAAAGATAATCATACACAATGACATAATAACACAAGATATGTTAACTAGGGAACCTCTTGATCAAAGAGTAAACCCCAGTGGGAATGATGCCCACAAAATAATGCACTAATATGAAAGTTCCTTGTGAGAGGATGGACCCTATTAGGAGTCTTATGAAATACATTCAATAAATATGAATCTCTGTTAGGAGATTTTGAATCCTTGTTAAAAGATTCTAACCCTATTAGGAGTTATGGAAGACAGAAGGACCCACTACCCAAACAGCTTCAAGGCAAGATCTCTAAACTCATTGTCCAATAGATCTTATGATTATTCAATAGAATAATATGAAATATGTTACCTCCTTCACACTGTGCCAAAATTGCACTCTCTACTACACAAGATCACAAATTCAAATCTCTGTACTTCGCAAGTCTTCCTTCACCATTGAATTAGCTCTATTCTTCACCTCGTGCATATATTTGCATCACAACTTTCACAATTTCATATCACAACTATTACAATCCCATATTACAACAAGGAAAACATTCCTTCCTTTATACCACACTCAAATAATTACAAATGAGTTGGCATCCAAATATAAAATAATAATTTCAACATGCTACATCAAAATTACATAAAAACTGTCAGCTTCCAGATACAATAACTTTCCAATCATGTGACCTCAAAGTTTTCACTATGAACCACATCACCACCAATGAGTCTCAAACTTACCTTTAACTATGCAAAATCAGATTCCATCCCGATTAGGAGATATCCTCCGATTACCAAAAATCGCTACTCAGGAACATTGCCATAATACCACTTCCAACAAAATACTTATAAATTTCATGAATAAATGAATTTCTTTTTATGTTTTTAACCATAGGTTAATAACACACCAAATAACATACCATCAACTACGCATAACTCAATTTGCAATATAACATGTGCACAAAACAAAATTGTGCTTGCTTCTTTGCTAAACTCCATAATATCATTGTGTTGACATCAATGACAATCATTGTCATGAATGCAACAACCACTACTATAGAATGAATACCAAAGGCTTCAGCATTCATTCCTAACACACTTTGCATCTAAGTGTCCTACTAGAGCTAGAAAGTTCAAAAAGGATTACAAGCTTGAGTATTCTAAGGAATGCTACTATGTTGGAGATGGAGTTTCAGATGAAGAATCTGGTGAAGAATAAATTGGATTCATTTCTATTATAGACAAAATGAATAATAAGATAATTCATGAAGATAAGAAAGAGAATCAAGAGCTAGCATTGATTTCACAAGCTAACATAAGGACAAACCGGATTATAGATAGTGGTTGTTCACATCACATGATAGGTGATAAAGCTAGGTTTGTTCATTTGGACAAATACAATGGTGGTATGGTTATATTTGGAGACAACACTCCTAAACCAATAGTTGGTAGAGGAGCCATCACCTTGGATGGAAAGAATAGTACTAATTATGTTCTTTATGTTGATGGTTTGAAACATAACCTTCTCAGTGTTGGATAGATACTTGGAAAAGGCTATCAGTTGGAGTTTAAAAATGAAAAATGCATCATTAACAACAAGGATGGTGTTATGATTGCATTAGGCGCAAAGAAAAGAGGTAATGTTTTTTCAACTCAATTCAGAAGAAAGTTATTTTGTTGCTAAAGTTGATGACAGTTGGTTGTGGCATTAAAGACTATGTCAAATCAATTTTGATAACATAGTAAAAATAAGCAATGTAAAGGTAGTAAGAGATTTACATAGCATAGAAAAATTAGTTTATACCATATGCAGGGAATGTGTGATGGGAAAGAATGTGAGAAATTCATTCAGGAGCAAGAAAAATTCAGCAGAAAACAAGTTGGATTTGATTCATACAGACCTATGTGGTCCAACTCAAACAAGATCATACTATGGTGAAAGGTATTTCATTTTGTTTGTTGATGATTATACTAGGATGATGTGGGTTTCATTCTTGAAAGATAATTCAGAAGCTTTTGAGAAGTTTAAAATATTCAAAGCTAAGGTTGAGAATGAATCTAGACTAAAGATAAAATGTTTGAGATTGGATAAAGTAGGAGAATTTACCTCTGAAAGATTCTATGAGTACTATGAAGAACATGGCATAAAGAGATAGTTAAGTGCACCTAGAACCCCTCAGTAGAATGGAATTGTAGAGAGAAGGAATAGGATCATTCTTGATATAGCGCACACCATTATGATAGAAGGAAAAGTTGCACACACCTATTGGAGAGATGCAGTCAATATAGTAGTCTACACCATCAATAGAATTCAATTAAGGCCTAGCGGTGACAAAACACCATATGAGATATGGTTTGGTAATGTTCCCATAGTAAAATACTTCAAAATCTTTGGAAGCAAGTGCTGCATCAAGAGGGATGAAGCAGTAGGCAAGTTTGATACAAGAAGTGATGAAGGTATTTTTCTTGGTTACTCTACTAAAAGTAAAGCTTATAGATGTTTCAATTTAAGATTGAAAAAGATCATTGAAAGTGCTCATGTTAACATTAATGAAAATTTTATGGTTCAAGAAAGATATCATGATTACTCACCCATGATTGAAGAAGAACCTAGACCCTCCACTAGGGAGATAGTTATTGAAGAAATGTTTGATAGTATTGATGTTTTATTCAATGAACTTGAGACAAGTGAAGAAGAAATTCCTAAGGCTGATAAGTTAGCATCACCTGAAGTTCCAAAGTTTAAATCAAGAAATCATTCCAAGATAGACATCATTGGAGATTAGAGTGGAAAATTCTTAACAGGGTCATAAGAAAAGAACTCAGCTAGCAGTAAAGTGGTATGTTTACTATCTTAGATTGAACCTTTAAGTGTTGAAGATGTATGTAATGATTCAGATTGGCATGATGCTATGAAAGAACTTGATCAGATTGTTAAGAATGACACTTGGGAACTGGTCCCAAGACCTGGTGATAAGAATGTGATTGGAACAAAGTGGATATTTAGAAACAAGATGAATAAAGATGGTACAGTAGTAAGAAACAAAGAAAGGTTAGTATGTAAAGGGTATGCACAAAGAGAAGGCATTGATTATTTAGATACATTTGCACCTATGAGAAAATTAGAAGCTATTAAGTTATTTCTAGCTTAAGTTATAGTCAAAAACTTCAAAGTTTATCAGATGGATGTCAAGTCATCATTCCTAAATGGAGATTTGAAAGAAGAAGTATACATTGAGTAGCCAAAAGGATTCACCTTATCAGATAGACCTGATATGGTATGCAGATTGAAGAAGCCCCTCTATGGACTTAAGCAAGCCCCTAGAGCATGGTATGAGAGACTAGATGGATACTTAACAAAGATTGGATTCAAGAAAGGAGTAGTAGATTGTAATCTATTCATTAGAGAGACATCTAAAGGTCTACTACTTGTAGCTATACTTTTTGATGAGATTATCTTTGGAGGTAATGAAAAACTAAGTGCAGAATTTGCCAAAGAAATGCAAAATGAGTTTGAGATGAGTATGATTGGTCCTATCAAATATGTTTTGGGATTAAATTTGTAGTAGACAAAGAAAGGTATTTTCATAAATAAGTCCAAGTATGTGAAAGAGATACTAAATAAATTCAAGATGGATGATTGCAAGCCAGTAGGAACCCCTATGATCACTGGATGCAAGCTTACAAAAGAAGATGACTCACTAGTAGTAGATATAACATTGTACAAGTCTATGATTGGTAAACTCATATATCTTAGTCAAACTAGAACTGATATTTCCAATGCAGTTAGCATAGTTGGAAGATTTGTAGTAGAACCTAAGCAAAGTCACCTCATGGCAGTAAAGAGAATATTAAGATACTTCCAGGGCACTATAGATTATGATCTATGGTATCCTAATTCAAAAAATGTTGAGCTTCATGTATACACTGATGCAGATTGGGCAAGATGTGTTGATGACAGAAAGAGTACATCAGGTGGAGCAGTGTTTCTTGGTGATAGAATTGTCACCTAGACAAGCAAGAAACACAATTGTATTTCTCAGTCAATAGTATAAGCAGAGTATGTTACAGCAGCCTTGAATTGTTCTACAATTGTTTGGATCTAGAAGATGATAAAGGATTTTAGAATTTAGATTGATTATCCTATTTTTATTCACTATGATAACACTAGCACCATCAATATGTCTAAGAACCCTATGATGCATGCAAAGAC
Organism: Chamaecyparis obtusa; assembly: GCA_027943335.1. Classification (NCBI taxonomy): domain Eukaryota; kingdom Viridiplantae; phylum Streptophyta; class Pinopsida; order Cupressales; family Cupressaceae; genus Chamaecyparis; species Chamaecyparis obtusa. The sequence continues at coordinate 344,297 of BSBK01002820.1, read as the reverse complement.
AAAGCACATTGATATCAAGTATCACTTCCTAAAAGATAAAGTGGGAATGAAAGAAGTCAAGTTGGACTATGTGAGTACTAAAGATCAGTTGGTAAATATATTCACAAAGCCCTTGCCTAAGGATACTTTTGAGTGTCTCAAGGAGAAGTTGGGAGTAATTCCCTTCCCTAATTCTTCTTAGAAGAAAGTAAGGAAGGCATCAGTCCTAAGGGACTAATGGAAGGTTGACTACTCTACCTCAGGAGTAGTACTAGTGCTTAAAATAAAGGCACCCTTTTCCATTGATGTAAAAGGGGGAGTAATATATAGAGTCATGAAAAATTGAAGTAAAAGGAGGAGTGATATACTAAGGGGGAGTAGTATTCAATTATGACAGTAGTACAATTGAGGAAATGGAGAATGTTATAAAATAAATTTTCATTTGGTTTGGTGGTAGTTTTTCATTCCACATGTTGCCATCAATGCCAAAGGAGGAGATTATTGGATAATTGTCAGCAAGCCAGTACTGACTGTATGTTTGTCATTGATAACAACATATGGAAAGTAGCATTCATGGAAGTCTTATGTAGTAAGATTTTAGTATATGAAGCATGGACATGATATCAACATGATATCATGGGCCCAGAGGTTAACTGTTAGTAGAGATAGTTTAATAGAAGCTAGTGTCAGTAGTGTTCCTGATAGAGTAATAGGCACTGTTCTGTGTATGGCTATCTGTACAGTTATCATAGAGCCTTGTGCACTTGGATATATGTTGAAGACATGTTAGTGATGTTTCATTCATGGAAACATAGTTTTTTGATGAGTAGAAGTGAAGTTATGCAGTCGCTATTCGCTAGTAATAATTTCCTGTGTTTATTCAGAAGAGCCGACAAAGATTTTTATTGGTTCTTAAGTTGTGCCTATCTTTAGGATATGCGCCCTTAGATTTAAGCTTAGAAGAGAGTTATTGATGTTTGGTTAAGAGCGCATGAGTTAATTTAGCTTACAAATAAAGAGCTAGTTGTTTTGGTAGAGCCGACAGTGTGTTGCGTGAGTCTACAATTATCTTGTTAGACAGGTCCCAAAATGTGTTGTGTGCATAGTAGAGCCAAAAAAATGTTATTGGAGTTTGTTATGGTTTCTCTAATATGATTTCAAGGTGGTTCTAATAGGATAACTTGATTATATAATTTAGAGGAAAGATATTTATAGGCAATCATTTTTGATTCCTTGAGTGTGGTTCATAGTTGTTTAAGCAAAGTAGAGCAGAGTGTACAAAGTGTTGAGCCATCAGAAGAAGGTCTATGTGACCAAGTAAAGTATTTGTGTTATACATTGGAACTAATCTAGTTAACAGGTCAAAGTGCAGTTCACCAAGATCTAGATATAGTGTGTATTTGTTATTCAAAAGGTTGTAGCCTTCACCCCTTTAAGTAGTGAGCTCTCGGACAATGCGTCCTCTCCCCTAACAGGGACAATTGTAAAAGACTCCTAACAGGTTTTGACCCTTGACCAGGTCTACTGTACTAAATATATTGTAAAGAAAATCCTAATGGGGTTAAGGATCTTCTAACAAGGATCATAATACTCTAGTGCAGAATATTAGTGGGTGTCAATTCCCATCGGGGTTTTTACCTATTTGGGTTTCCTCATAACCAAAATATTGGTGTTGTGTTCATGTGTTATTTCATTGTGTTTATTCTTTATGTTTAAGTATAATTAATTGGAAAAAGAATTGAAACTTGTAGATAACTGATTCAACCCCCCCCCCCCCGCCCCCCCCCCCCTCTCAATTATCTCTTGGGACTATTCCTAAAAAATTGCATGTTTTTGTCAATTTTGTAATTTAACGTTTATGCTCGTGTTCCAGACCTCATACAACCTGGTAATTTAATTTAATTTATTCTAAAACTTTAAATTATACTAGTTACATGTGTATGTCATATAATTTATGATTATATTTGAATTATAAACCTTTAAACAAGTTTTATTTGTGCATGTACTTAATTTTGTTTTGCAGGACATGTGTATGTTGTTGTTGCACCTAAGGATGATGAAGAGAAGATTGAGTATTGGTTAGGTTTATGTGTAGGACCTAAGAAAAAATTGATATGTCATCAAGTAGATGATGATGATTTTCATAATCCAATTGTGTCTGTTGTGATAGTTGGTACATGGCTACACAAATACCTAACAAGAAGGAATGGTTTACTAGCTTTTGAAGACTACCAATTAGAAAAGAATATTATGCATTATTCCCATTTGGTCATGGAAACCAATATCAAATTGGAAAGATACAAAGGGAGACCTACTAATAAAATACTATGGACACTTTCAATGGAAGATCATGAGGAAATCATAGACGCATTGTAGAAAATAGACGATGCTAATGGTACATTAGGTTGAATCAAATTTATACATGTAAGTTTTTTTTCAATTTGTCATATATTTTTATATATGTTTTTCTAAATATAAATATCTGTCTTCTTTGAAGTGTAATAATTTATAATTTAGAGATATAGATTTGAAATAAATTAAAATTGACTTTAAATGAACTTGTATAAATTCTAACATTTCAACATTTATTTTTATGATGCAGGATATCTGGAAGAACATAGACATGAACAATTTATGCAATACAATGCACTCTTGTATTCATCCAATTTTGGTTTTGTAATTTAAGTTCACATGAACTCACTTTTATGAATGTAACCAATTTTGTTTTAAATATTTAAGTTAAATTCATAGTTACATATTTACCTAATTTTGTTCTAAATATTAAACTATGGATATTGGTCAAATTATTTTCACTTAATAGATTATAATAGATTTATTTGTGCAACCATAAATTACTTGTAACATTGATATTGTTCTTTTCAATTACATGAAATAATCTAGATCTCATTGAACTATCCATAGATGGTTTTTAATATAGTTAATTATCAAAGTCAATATTAAGTTTGTAACATCCATATTGTTCTTGTCAATTACATGTAAATTAATAGATCTCATTGAACTAGATAGATGGTTTTTATATAGTTAATCAAAGTGTTCATATTACTTGTAATGTATCTAGATATTGTTCTTCTCAATTACACATGAATTAATATATCTCATTGTTAGATAGATTACATGTAAGCTCATATATATCTACATTCAAACCAATATTTGAAAAATCATGAAATAGGATGAAAAGTCCATGAATAAGATAAATAACATAACAAGGATAGTGTCGATGGCTACATTTGGCTTAATCATGTAGCCATGCCAAGACTCATGGTGGTGTCAACCTAAAAAACATGTATATAAAGCATGAATCAAACTTATAGTACATATGCATATATGAGAAAGTATATATAACTTGACTATAAATTTATGGAATATAAAAACATGTACATTACCTGTATGTGACACATAGCTAATTTCACTAATTTGTCATGACATAAATGTGATTGTGCAACATGAGACAATCCTAAAGCCTAAAATTGCAAAAAAATAAGTGCGAATCAAAGTTGTACATAAATTAGTAAGATATAAACACTTAAAATTAATAGAAAGTTAAACATACTACAAGTATATGCGGTTGACTCTTGGTGACTGATGGGGAAAAGAATGAAGGAATTCCAATCTCACTGGTACATGAGAGACCTTAAAAAATCAAAAAAACATGTCAAACACTTTGTTAGTTAAAGTTTATTTTATTTAAAGTTTAAATGTATCAAGCTCAAAGTGCATATCATGAATGGAACACTGAGATGTTGATGTGTTGATGTCATATGATGACAACTAATGAATGATGCAGGGTTAACCCTCCTCTGTTCACCAAAACATCCACATGTTATGGTTCATAATTGTATAAATATAAAATTTAATATTGCACTATATAAATTATAATTAAATTTACCCATGTGGGTTGATCATCGTCTGCATTGAGAAAATCAACATATGATGAGATATCATCTCTGACATCACCATGTGCACCACCATCATCATCAACATATCCACCATGTGCACCACAATCATCATTAGCATATCCACCATGGGAAGCATTAGGATCAGTCTAGGGACCCCTACATATACCCACAGAATTCATGCAAACATGTGCTATGCTAGGGGAAACCCTAGCCTGGGTTAAGTGTTGTAACAAATTACCCGTAAGGGCACTCAAAGAACTAAGAGATGACTACACTGCTCGATGATGGATGGATCAAGAACTATAAGAGAAGGAAGAGGAACAAGAGGCTCATTATGCACATGATTTCTACTTCTATCACTCAATTTGACCCCTGGCCTATCCTGTGGCATGCCCTGACCAACCCCTTGGAATGCTCTTGTGTCAAAATAATTGGGTTTCCTACCCAATTCAAATTTAGCCCATAAGTTTTTTTTAAAAATAAAGTGGGACCTCATGATTAGCATGTGGTGGATGGTCAAATTGTTGGAAACTACAATTGAAGCAATTATTGTATTGTCATTGATGTCAAACCTTAACTGGTAAGACTATTGCTATCTAAGAAAGTACTATATCTATTTGATTGTTGTGAAGGGGATAGGCAAGGTTGGTAACAATAGCACCTAATGAAAGGTTGATTTATCTTGATACAAAAATGAGTACTTGATTATGTGGCACAAAGATAAGATAATGTATTGCTAATCTAAGTAAAATTGAAGACTAAACCGATAGGCTTAACTAAGCAAAAGTGAAGAAATCTAGTTTAAGCTGAGTGATGTTAGTGTCAACCGAGCTAGTATATGCCAAGTAAATTCCATGTTGATAGACCATTAGTATTAGCCAAGGAAATAGTTTTTGAGGTGACCGACCTTTCTAATGAAGACCAAGGAGTTGAACGCGGTATTGACTGAGTGTCATTAATTTACATTTGAGGAAAAATTCAGATTTCTAGCCAACATAGTTGAATTCTTGGATTATGTAAAATGTGTTGACTTTATTTATTGATTGTATGGAAGCATTTAATGCACTATAAAACATTTTATTGTAAATCTATTAATAGATTTGAGATATTTCTAGAAGGATAGATGAAGAACATAAAGTTGGAAGGATTCGATGAATCTAACCTAACCCTAAGATCTATGAAGGAGATTAAGCAGAAAAAGATGTATTGACCTAATTGAGGAAGTATTAAGGAAACCTAAGCATGAGGTTGAATAGAAAGAGGATGCTATAAGTATTGTTGATGTTATTGACTATCTAAGCAGAAAAGGATGAAGGAGAAGTGTTGTGATTTCTTGAAGAGATTTCCAAGAAGATCAGTGATGGAGATGGTAAAGGTTCACATTTTGTAAGCTAGCATATGTGTATAGAATTGGATCTGATATTTGGAAAGTGAGTTGTATGTTTTTCAAATCAATATTACTATTACTTTCTAACCATTGTATCAGTCAAAATCCTTTTAAAAAAGGTTGACCTAACAGTCATTTTTATAAATCCTTTGAAAAATGTTTCATTCTAATGGGAAGTATGTAAGTCATATAACAAGGCACACTTTTAACAGAGTGGTTGAAATCCTTTAACTAAGTCACACCTGACAGTGTGTTTGGAACCTTTGACAGGGTTGGCTTTTCACAAAGCTCAATTTAGAATAGTGAAAATAATAGTAACATGTTACAAAGTGGTTTTTCCCATATTGGGTTTCCACTATAAATCCTAGTGTTAGTACTAGTGTGAATGTTTTGGTTTGAACATTTTTGTGTTTTACAAGTTAGAAACTTTTGGATAGTGGACTGCACTTTTATATGTCTCTGTTATGCAATCAGTAATGACCGAGTAGTTGTTGGTTGTTGGATCTAATTTGTTGAAGAGTTTTAAAGTTTATTTTTATACATCTAGACCTAAGAACAACTAATTCACCCCCCCTCTCTATTGTTCTAAATCATATTAGCAATTGGTATGAGAGCTGTTGGTGCTTATAGAGAACAACTTTAAAAGTACTTGAAGAAAATGATCAAGATGTATAAGAAGGAGGTACCAAAGCTAAATAAGGAGAACTTCCCTACATGGAAAAGTTCGATGAAGCTGCATCTCATTGATATTGGTGATTCTACAAAGTATAATGTTGATCATGATTATGTCACACTTGTTGCACCTCTAACTACTAAGGAGATGAGAGCTAAACAAGAGCACAACCAAGCAATGTTGGAGATTGCATCTGCCCTAAGTTATACAGAATTTGAAGACATCAAAGACTGCACTAATGCAAAGCAAATGTGGGACACTCTTGTAAACATATATGGTGGTGACATAAATGTAATGAGAGAAAAATCTGAGAGCCTAAGAGGTAAATTTTATGAAATGAGAATGCAAGAAGGTGAGAATATTGCACAATATTGTGGTAGAATAAAAGAAGTTGTAAATGCTATTAGAGGAGAACATGGAACTATTGATAATGAGACTGTAATTGGAAGAGTATTGAGAACTCTACATCCTATTTATGCCATCAAAATTTTTTCAATTTAGGAATCTAGATGCACTAGTACATTTGACATCATTTTTCTATGAAAATTATCGACCATTAATGAAAATGGTTTAGGTTGGTCGGGGTATAGAAGGAAATTTTTTATTTTTTTTTAAAACCACCGTGTTGGTCGAAATTTCCACCAATACCATGTCGGTTGAAATTTCAACCAACACAGGAATATTACTTAAAAAAAACATTTCAATTCTCATTTTCATTTTTACGGTTGCAACGCGTGAATTAGGATTTTCATTTTTAAGCTAAGGATCGAAGCTTATTCTACGTCGTGAAGAGCCCTACACCCGAGGTTAATAGCACATTTCATCATTTATCTTCCACGTGTGGAGTTTGAGGTATCTTCCATGTTTTCTATGTTTCCTTACGTACTGGATTGTCATTTTCTTGTCATCTCTGTTAGTAATATGTTGGTAGGTGATTGATTCAATGAGTATTCTTAGTGGTGACTATGGTTTGACTAGGGTTTGTAAATTCTATGACCAAGAATTATGAAGGCTATGACTAGGGCTTAGGATGCAGCATGACATTATACATCTAGTATAACCAATGTATTTGTAGACTTAAGGCATTTGCAGATTTAAGGGATGCACGTAAGATAATTTTTGGCATGCTTAAACAAAAATGCACATATCATTGTTTAGGATGCAACATGACATTGTACATCTGGTATGACCAATGCTTTTGTAGATTTAAGGCATTTGTAGATTTAAGGGATGCACATAAGAGAATTTTTGACATGCTTAAACACAAACGCACATATCATGTTTCACCTCCTAGGTCACAAGAGCATATACAAGATTCTTGATAAAATAGACAGCCAATGCATCCTATTAAAGGGAGAGAAAATAAAAAACAATAAAATAGAAATCAACAACAACATGGGAACCATAACAATGATCAAGTTCCATAAAATTGTTGCCAGTAGCAGTTCAGTACTCAGTAGTGAAATCAATGGTTTGGGAATGTGCCAAACCCTAGACATCAAGTTTGAATACAAGCTCAAAGGTTTGTTTCTTTCAAAGTTCAAACACCCTGTAGGAGCATAAATATATAGACATGAATTGGATTTCTTTGGAATTTCTAATTACCCAAACACAATCCTCGATAAAATAAAAGGAATGATTCATATGTTTCAAGGTAATAATGTAGTAATTGGGGAAGAACATCTAAGTTATTTCATCAATACTACACATGAATATGAGACAGACAATGAGGATGCCATGATAAAATTATTTGTGAATTCCTTAAAAGAAAGTGCCAAAGAATGGTACAAAAATATCCTAGACAGTAGTACTATTTCTTCATATTTCTTCTAAATAGTATGATGATTGTCCTAGCTAGAGAATCACAACTTTATATTATAGGTTCTTCATGGAACCTTTCAACTTGTCCAATTATGGAAATCGGCTTGCCTGGGGTAGTTGTATCTAGTTGTGAGATTTTGATATCATATTTCTCTTAGTAAGAATAGTTGTGGCATAGGATCCTTCAACTATTTGTGGACCCTTGTGGACCAAAATGAGCTAGGCATTCTCCAATATTAGACTAGCTCTTCTTTGTCCCCTTGATGGAAGTCAAGTTAATCTTCTTTGTCACAAACGAGCATTCCTCTAATACTAACATTCCTTTCACTTCCCGCTTCTCCCAACTCTAAGTGAAATCTGAATGTTTTATTGGCAATATTAAAGTCAAATAATTTCCCATTCTTTTTTAATTTCTCAAGTTCCTATATAATATATTGACATCTTGTTTCCTGGAATGGCCTTTTGGCTTTCTGTTATCTGGGATACCAAAGTTCTTGCTACCATATTTTAGGAACATCATTGAAAGTGCTCTTTCTTTTCCATTGTATTCTTTATTTAAAGTGCTCAATATGTTTGACTAAGTTCCATATGTCCTATTACAACTGTATTGGGATAGTCATCACACTATTCCCCTAAGCACACTATGGCTTTTCCTTCTCATCCATAAGAAACTCTAACATCATTCTAAAATATTCTATACTCTACCCATATCCATTCCAATCCATTGATCCAATCCATTCATACTTCTACACAAACAAATTAACTCACCAAAATGCTATCATTCTAGGACAGTCATACCATGTCCATAAAACTGTACCAATAGTTGAAATAAAAGGAATGATTCATATGTTTCAAGGTAATAATGCAATAATTGGGGAAGAACATCTAAGTTATTTCATCAATACTACACATGAATATGAGATAGACAATGAGGATGTCATGATAAAATTGTTTGTGAATTCCTTAAAAGAAAGTGCCAAAGAATGGTACAAAAATATCCTAGATAGTAGTACTATTTCTTCATATTCATATTTCTTGATATTTCTTCTAAATAGTGTGATGACTATCCTGACTAGAGAATCACAACTGTATATTATAGGTTCTTCATGGCACCTTTCAACTTGTCCAATTATAGAAACTGGCTTGCCTGGGGCGGCTATATCTAGTTGTGAGATTTTAATATCATATTTCTCTTAGTAAGAATAGTTGTGGCATAGGATCCTTCAATTGTTTGTGGACCCTTGTGGACCAACATGAGCTAGGCATTCTCCAATATTAGACTAGCTCTTCTTTGTCCCCTTGATGGAAGTCGAGTCAATCTTCTTTGTCATGAATGAGCATTCCTCTAATACTAACATTCCTTTCACTTCTCACTTCTCCCAACTCTAAGTGAAATCTGAATGTTTTATTGGCAATATTAAAGTCAAATAATTTCCCATTCTTTTTTAATTTCTTAGGTTCTTGTATAATATACTGAAACCTTGTTTCCTGGAGTGGCATTTTGGCTTTCTCTTATCTGGGATACAAAAGTTCTTGCTACCGTATTTTAGGAACATCATTGAAAGTGCTCTTTCTTTTCCATTGTATTATTTATTTAAAGTGCTCAATATGTTTGACTAAGTTCCATATGTCCTGTTACAGTTGTATTGAGACAGTCATCACACTATTCCCCTAAGCACACTATGGCTTTGCCTTCTCATCCACAAGAAACTCTAACATCATTCTAAACTCTTCTATACTCTGCCCATATCCATTCCAATCCATTGATCTAATCCATTCATACTTCTACGCAAACAAATTAACTCACCAAAATGCTGTCATTCTGGGACAGTCATACCATGTCCATAAAACTATACCAATAGTTGAAATAAAAGGAATGATTCATATGTTTCAAGGTAATAATGCAGTAATTGGGGAAGAACTGTTGGAAATATAGATGCAGTAATAGAGAGGGGGGGTGAATTAGTTAACCACAATAATATTACCATTGATCCCTTAAATATCTTAACAAATTATTTACTGTGCCACTCGGTAAATATACAGAGAAATGCTAAAAACTTGATCCTTGAAATGTGTAATAATTTAAACTGTTCTTAAGCATTCATCACTGATTAACATACATGAATAAAGAAAATAACATGAACACAAGATACACCAGATTTACCGTGGAAACCCAATATGGGAAAAACCACCAATGTAACTAGTTATTGTCTTTCACTCATCTGAAGTGATGCCCGGTTAGAAGCCAACTTGGTAAAAGGTTACAAAACACACTGTTAGGTGTGACCTTGTTAGAGGATTTAATCACCCTACTAGGAGTGGCCTTGTAAGAGGTCTTGAAACAATTCAATAGAACTGTTACCTTGTTAGAGGATTTACAAAATGGTTGTTAAACCAACTCGGTTAAGAGATTTTGATATCACTGCTACAATTACTAGAGAGTAACAATGAAATAACCTACAACTGAATTGTTGAATATAGATCTCTGTTCTGTTTCACTAGATCCTTACTGATCAATTAAATATTTGCTGCTCCTCAAGGATATCTGACCATCCTTCAAAATTCACATACACCTTTCTTCAAAATGATTTCTGCATGTTGTATATGTTTTATTCATCATTTTACCTTCTATATATATGTGCCATTTCATAATCATTTAGATTGACAAGTCAGCACTAATAACTATTGTAACAGTCGGCTGAGATAAACAAACTGTAATAACAAAATTCTTTGAAAGGGCTGACCTTTCTTGGTAAACATTAATTCTGAAAAGATTTCCTTTAGTGACCGAGAGAACTCAGTAACCACAACAAATTCTGCAACATCCTTTGGAGATCGAGAGAGCTCGGTAACCACTAATTTCCTTTGATAACCAAGGAGGCTCGGTTAACACTGTTATCCTATCATGTTTCCTTTAGACACCTGAGAGAACTCGGTAGATATTAAAAACCACCTAGCTGACCAACTGAACTCGGTAGATACTGAGAACTGCTTAGCTAACTGACTGAACTCGGTAGATACTGAGAACCACTTAACTGACCGACTGAACTTGGTAGATACTGAGAACCGCTAATTGATATGATAGTTGTGTGACATCAAAGACAACACATAGCTAATCCAACAGTGTCCTTCAGACAATTGTATCCAACAATCTCCCTCTTTGGCATTGATGGCAACACAACATGTCATAGCACAATGAAATTTCACAAATAAGCCAAGAGTAAGAAATATATCCTTAGCTTCATTCTGATTCCCATCATCTTCAAACTTCTTTCTCTGATATTTCTCTAACTGAGAACTCTCCCTCTTAACTTCTCAAGTTATTCTTCTTAGAAATTTCTTGAAATGACAGAAAACTCTCCCTCTTTGACAACACATGCCAAAGACAACTTACATAGTTTTGGTAAATATCAATGTACCTTATGTACTGATTCATATGCAATGATTCCTTGACTATGCGGCATCAACTGATTGATCTTCAACATGTTCTAGTTGATGCATCACTAAAACTTTATTTAGTGAACCTCAGACAGGGGAGTGACCCCTAACTTGCCTCTTAGATACAAGAATGCATCCTTAGGTAGTGGCTTGGTGAAGATATCTGCAATTTGTTCTTTTGTATGAATATATTCCAATTTGATTTCCTTGTCCTGCACCAATTCTCTGAAAAAGTGATATTTAGTTGCAATGTGCTTGGTTTTGGAATGCATTACTGGATTCTTTGAAATATTTATTGCACTTGTATTATCACAAAACATAACAACTGGTTCTTTGATCTCAACCTTCATGCCTTCCAAAAGCTGTTTAAACCATATAATATTAGAACAGTTTACTGCTGCAGCAACATATTTTGCTTCTGTTGTGGATTGGGATGTGCAGTTTTGCTTTTTACTAGTCCAAGATACTAACCTCTTGCCAAGAAAGAATGAACCACCACTTGTACTCTTTCTGTCATCAATGTTTCCTGCCCAATCAGCATCAGAATCCAGATTACCTCCAAATTTATACCACAAGCCATAATCTTCAGTTCCCCTTAAATACCTCAAGATTCTTTTGATTGCCATCATGTGATTTTCTCTAGGTTTAGCCAAGAATCTTACCACTATTCCAACTACTAAGGCAATATCAGGCCTTCTATGTACTACATACTGTAGTTTTCCAATCATTGATCTGTATAAGGTCTGATCTACTTCTTTTGAATCATCATCTTTGGTAAGCTTCAGTCCAGTACACATGGGTGTACCAGCTGGTTTTGAATCTTCCATACCAAATTTCTTAAGTATTTCCCTGATATATTTAGAATGAGTAATGTAGATACCATTTTTGTTCTGCTGAATTTGAAGTCCAACAAAGAATTTTATCTGACCAAACATAGACATTTCAAATTCTTTGTTCATAAGCTCTAAAAATTCTTTGCACTGATCATCATTTCCTGTAAACACAATATCATCCACAAATATTTCTGCCAAAACAATTTTGTTATCTGATCCTTCTTTGATGTATAAATTATTGTTGTCATTAGCCCTTTTGAAATTAATTTGAGTAAGATAGTTATGTAATCTTTCATACCATGCTCTAGGAGCTTGTTTCAGACCATACAATGCTTTGTGTAATTTGTAGACCATATCCCTTTTTTCTGGATCAACAAAACCTTCAAGTTTCTCAATGTAGACTTCTTCCTCAAGAATACCATTGAGAAAAGTAGATTTGATATCCATCTGATATACCTTAAATCCTTTATGTGCTGCATATGCAAGTAAAGTCCTCACACCTTCTAATCTTGTAATAGGAGCAAAAGTCTCTCTATAATCTATTCCTTCTTCTTGAGAGTATCCTTTACATACCAATCTTGCTTTGTTTCTTGATACTTGACCATCTTCATTCAACTTATTTCTGAATACCCATTTTGTCCCAATTACATTTTTATCTTTAGGCCTAGATACAAGAGTCCATGTCTTATTTTTTTCTATTTGCTCTATTTCTTCATTCATAGCCTCAATCCAACTTTCATTTTCTAATGCATCTTTGACATTTTTAGGTTCAAAATCAAAAAATAAACATGTACCTTTTAGTTTACTTCTTGTCATAGTACCATCTGATTTGTTTCCAATAATCTGATCTAGTTTATGATGCCTTCTGACATACTTGGCTAATACAGGTTCCTTGCTTCGTGAATGAGTTATATTATCATCTTCTTCATCTTCAGGTTCAGATTTCTCGGGCTCGGTAGATACTTGCTCGGTAGCTTCAGACTGAGACTCGGTACTTTGTGACTCAGTTAGAACTTCTTCTTATGACTCGGTTACTGTACTGGGCTCGGTAGATGTAGTCTCCTTACATGTGTCTGGAAATGTATCAGGTTTGATGTAAACAAATTTTCTATAGTCCTCTGGTTCCTTTTTTCTTTCTTCTTCAATCTTTTATGCAAACTCATCAATTCTCACATGTGCACTTTCTATGATTTTGTGAGTAGACAAATTTTGACATCTATATGCCTTACTTTTGCAAGAATATCCCAAAAATATTCCTTCATCACTTTTTACATCAAATTTTCCTTTTCTAGATTCTTTCAAGATGTAACATTTACTACCAAATATTTTTAGGTAACTTACATTTGGTTTGTAGCCATACCATAGCTCATATGGAGTCTTGAATGTGTCTTTTCTCAGCTGTACTCAGTTCAAGGTATGAACTGCAGTGCTGATAGCTTCCTTCCAGTATTTCATAGCAATGTTCTTTTCAATCATTAGAGTCCTTGCACAGTCCATGATAAATCTATTCCTTCTTTCAGCTATTCCATTCTGCTCAGGAGTTCTCAGGGCTGATACATGTCTTTTGATTCCTCTTTCAATGCAAAAATTATTGAATTCATGGGAGATGAATTCACCACCTCTATCTGATCTCAAGCATTTTATTCTTTTCTCCTGTTTCCTTTTCTACTCTTGCTAAATACCATTTGAACTTCTCAAATGCTTCAGACTTTTCTCTTAAATACATAACAGTCATCATTCTAGAATAATCATCAACAAAGAGAATAAATAATTTTTCTCCGGTATAGCTTTCAATTCCAATAGGTCCACATAAATTAGTATGCACAATTTCCAAAATATCTTCAGACTGATAGTTTTTACTTTTGAAACTAGACTTTCCCATTTTACCAATTTGACAATTCTTGCATAGACCAACATCAGGTTTCTTCAAAGTAGGAATACCTCTTACTTTCTTGAATTTGCTTATTTTTATCATGTCAAAATTTACATGACATAACATTTTGTGCCATAACCAACTTTCTTCAATTTGAGCAATAAAACATGAGTAATTACCAAGATCAAGATAAAACAAGTTACCTTTGGTTTGTTTGCTTGATCCTATCAGTTTTCCTTTGTCATCCAGTAGTCTTGCTTTTCCATTCATGAATTCAACCTTGAATCCAATGTTGATTAGTTGTGCTACACTTAGAAGATTATGCTTTAGTCCTTTGACCCAATATGCATGATCACATATAAGTTCTTTGGTTAATGAAATTCATCCCTTTCCTTTTATACAACAGGGTTCATTGTTTCCAAACCTTACATTACCACCATCAAAGTTTTCAAAGTGTTCAAACTTGGTCCTGTCACCAGTCATATGATGTGAACATCCACTATCTATAATCCATGTATCATTCTTGCTTATATGAGAGATAAGTGCCATCTCATCTTCATCATTATTAGATTCATCTTTTACAACAATGAAAACAATTTCTTCTTCACTATCATCTGAATCTTTAGCTAAGAAACATGTTTTCTTACCTTTATCCTTGAATGATTTGAAATTTTTCTTGCCATTGTACTTGTAATTTTTCTTCTCATCTTTTCTTTGCTTGTTTAGACACCTAGCTGCAATATGACCAATTTCTTCACATGAAAAATAGATTAAGGGAGTTTTACCTCTGTATTTTCCTCTTCCTTTTGAATACTTCTTTGCAAGTACTGCTTTAGTAACTTCAAGATCGCTATCAGAACTTTCCTCTGATTCTTCTTCACTTTTTGATTGGATTTTCTTCCCTTTCTTGAGTGAAAGTTTGGCCTCAAAAGCTGATTCAATATTTTTAGAAGTTGGAACATAGTTGTCATAGTTATCTAGTTCAAAGGCTGTCAATCTTCCAACTAAGGCATCCAAAGTTATATTGTGATTTTCTTCACATCTTCTTTCTTGAATAGCAGAAACTCTTATTGCATAAATAGGGAGTAATGTTCTAAGAACCTTACTTATAACCATTTCATCATCAATTTTTCCTCCAGAAGCTCTGATTGCACTAACACTTGTCTTGATTCTTTCAACATATTTTGAAATGTTTTCTTCTTCTCTCATTTTCATTTGATCAAATTGTCCTCTTAGGCTCTCTGCTTTGGCTCTCTTCACATTGTCATCACTGCCATAGATTTTCTTCAGCTTGTTCCACATTTCATGAGCAGTTGTGCAGTCTTTGATTTCATCAAATTCTTCATAGCTAAGAGCTGATGCAATGTCTATCATCATAGTGTTATGGTTCTTCTTCTCTGCAATGTCTTCAACAGTTAATGTGCCAGTAGGAATTGTATATTCTTGATTAATATATTTGCATCCTGAATCACCAATGGAAGCCAGATGTAATCTCATGAGACCTTGCCATGCTGAAAATTTATTTATGTTAAGCCTTGGAATTTCTCTTTTGTAAGACATCCTGATCTTTAGCTTAGGTCCTTGAAACCCTTCCCGCAAGCACCAAATGCTCTGATACCAATTGTTGGAAATATAGATGCAATAACTGAGAGGGGGGGTGAATCAGTTAACCACAATAATATTACCACTGATCCCTTAAATATCTTAACAAATTATTTACTATGCCACTTGGTAAATATACAGAGAAATGTTGAAAACTTGATCCTTGAAATGTGTAATAATTTAAACTATTATTAAGCATTCATCACTGATTAACATACATGAATAAAGAAAATAACATGAACACAAGAGACACCAGATTTACTATGGAAACCCAATATGGGAAAAACCACCAATGTAACTAGTTACTATTTTTCACTCTTCTGAAGTGATGCCTAGTTAGAAGCCAACCCGGTAAAAGGTTACAAAACACACTGTTAGGTGTGACCTTGTTAGAGGATTTAATCACCTTGCTTGGAGTGGCCTTGTAAGAGGTCTTGAAACAATTCAATAGAACTGTTACCTTGTTAGAGGATTTAGAAAATGGTTGTTAAACCAACTCGATTAAGAGATTTTGATATCACTGCTACAATTGCTAGAGAGTAACAATGAAATAACCTACAACTGAATTACTGAATATAGATCTCTGTTCTATTTCACTAGATCCTTATTGATCAATTAAATCTTTGCTGCTCCTCAAGGATATCTGACCATCCTCCAAAATTTGCACACACTTTTCTTCAAAATGATATCTGCATGCTGTATATGTTTTATTCATCATTTTACCTTCTATATATATGTGCCATTTCATAATCATTTAGATTGACAAGTCGGCACTAATAATTATTGTAATAGTTGACTGGGATAAACAAACTATAATAACAAAATTATTTGAAAGGGCTGACCTTGCTCGGTAAACATTAATCCTGAAAAGATTTTCTTCAGTGACCGAGAGAACTCGGTAACCACAGTGAATTCTGCAACATCCTTTGGAGACCGAGAGAGCTCGGTAACCACTAATTTCCTTCGATAACCGAGGAGGCTCGGTTAACACTGTTATCCTATCATGTTTCCTTTAGACACCCAAGAGAACTCGATAGATACTAAAAACCGCCTAGCTGACCGACTGAACTCGGTAGATACTAAGAACCGCTTAGCTGACCGACTGAACTCGGTAGATACTGAGAACCGCTTAGCTGACCGACTGAACTTGGTAGATACTAAGAACCGCTAATTGATATGATAGTTGTGTGACATCAAAGACAACACATAGCTAATCCAACAATCCTTTAGACAATTGTATCCAACAAGAACATCTAAGTTATTTCATCAATACTACACATGAATATGAGACAGACAATGAGGATGCCATGATAAAATTGTTTATGAATTCCTTAAAACAAAGTGCCAAAGAATGGTACAAAAATATCCTAGATAGTAGTACTATTTATTCATATTCATATTTCTTCATATTTCTTCTAAATAGTGTGATGACTATCCCAACTAGAGAATCACAACTTTATATTATAGGTTCTTCATGGAACCTTTCAACTTGTCCAATTATGCAAACTGGCTTGCCCAAGGTAGCTGTATCTAGTTGTGAGATTATCATATCTGATCTCTTAACATATTTACTAGAAGCTCTCATATTTCTCTTAGTAAGAATAGTTGTGGCATAGGATACTTCAACTGTTTGTGGACCCTTTGTCTATCTAGGATATTTTTGTACCTTGAAACATATGAATCATTCATGTTTGTGCATCCTCATTGTCTATCTCATATTCATGTGTATTTGATTTAAACAATAGATTCATCACTACAATGAGAAAGTTACCACCACACGTCAAACATAAGATGCATTTGATTGAAAGATTGGTCATTTTTTACAAGACAAAGGGTCCACAAATAGTTGAAGGATCCTATGCCACAACTATTTAGCTTACTAAGAGAAATATGAGGGATTCTCTAGTTGGGACAGTCATCACACTATTCCCCTAAGCACACTATGTCTTTTTCTTCTCATCCACAAGAAACTCTAACATCATTATAAACTCTTCTATACTCTACCCATATCCATTCCAATCCATTGATCCAATCCATTCATACTTCTACACAAACAAATTAACTCACCAAAATGCTGTCATTCTGGGACAGTCATACCATGTCCATAAAACTATACCAATAGTTGAAATAAAAGGAATGATTCATAAGTTTCAAGGTAATAATGGAGTAATTGGGGAAGAACATCTAAGTTATTTCATCAATACTACACATGAATATGAGACAGACAATGAGGATGCCATGATAAAATTGTTTGTGAACTCCTTAAAAGAAAGTGCCAAAGAATGGTACAAAAATATCCTAGACAGTAGTACTATTTCTTCGGAGGAGTTTATGAGTGTTTTTAGATTATAATATGGGGATCTGATCGATGTCAATTTTTCTATACATGAATGTACCACTATCAAAAAGGGCATCTATGAGACAATAGTTGATTTAAACAATAGATTCATCACTACAATGAGAAAGTTACCACAACACGTCAAACATAAGGTGCATTTGATAGAAAGATTGGTCATTGTTTACAAGACAAAGGGTCCACAAACAGTTGAAGGATCCTATGCCACAACTATTCTTACTAAGAGAAATATGAGGGCTTCTAGCAAATATGTTAAGAGATCAGATATGAAAATCTCACAACTAGATAGATTACTAATATTGGAAGTACTTTGGACTTGTAGAGGCAATTTAACAGTTTAGGAAACTAAGAAATGAGTTGTCATTATGGTATGATAAATGTGCCTTTGCATTGATAAAATTATAGTATGATAAATGTCCCTTTCTAAACTTTGATTTGGTATGATAAATGATAAACGTTGAGATAACCATCCATTTCTAAACTTTGATTTGGTATGATAAATGTCCCTTTGCATTGAGAAAATTATAGTTGAGAAAATGGTTGTTCAGTAATGATTTACATCTGCAGGTTGCAAACAAATCATCCTTCTTCCACCAACGAGTCATTCCATTCAATAAAGACCATGTCTGACAATATCAACCGACAAAAAAATAGGGAGACAATTGCTAGACTATGGTCTAACTTAAAAAGAAAAGGTGATGGAAAATGTTATTGTCCTTGCAAAATTTGTAAGGGCTTAAAGACTCGAAGATATCTAATCAAAATAGCTGAGGAACATTGTAGGCAACATGGTCACATTGAAGGGGGAAATGAATTTCATCCATTGGTATGTATTTTAATAATTTATAAAATACATAAGACATGATTTGATGATGATATCATGGTCATGGTTAATATAAGGTCATCATTTTCATATAGGTCAACATCCCTGAGTTTCATGTTATATTAGAAGTGAAATGTTGATGCTAAGACAATTACTTTGTGACCATAATAATCCTACATATTTTTTTTGCACAATAGATAAAGTTTGCTATTCAATTCCAAGAGAAACTCACAATTTCAATTGTGACCACACTAGCCTGATCGCAACAAACTTGTTAGAAACATGAAAAGAAAACATGTTAGAAATTCCATCATTTGTCTATTGTTTGGGACAGTCACCATATAATTATTTTGACTGTCTCTCCTCTTGCCTTGCAAGGTTAAAATGACCTTTTTTTCATCCCTCCTTGAATAGACCCTTACCATCTTGCACTTGTGCAATGATAGGACACCAATGTTGCTAATTAAGGTTGGTGGGATGATTACACCTATCCTGAAAAAAGACTATCAAATCATTATGCTTTCAAATCAATTACCTATCGACATATCCCTTGCGAGGGAGAGAAGCCAAACACATAAAGAACATGCACATAAACACGACAACTGAAAAACTTAAATGGAATACACCAAGAAGTACCAAATGATGAATGCTCAATTGTTGTAATGGAAAAGGAATATCAAAACCATCCATTTATAGTCCTAATGATTTTGGAAATTGTTGACAAAGAGTGTTACTTTTTTTTATTATAGTATAAATGATTTTTCTATAGTCGTAATGATTTTTCTTATTTCTTGTCTTTTGTCCCTTTTTGATTTCCTATGTCTATGCTTCATGACAAGATTTTGTCACCTTCTTTTGATGGTATATTTCATTCACTCTATGTGGAATACTATTTTGTTCACTATTTTATTTCAGCTTCATATTTCTTTCATTTTTCATATACACATAGACTAGACATGCTGATAAAAAAATGAGCTATTTGATTTAGGTTTACTTTTCATTATTGTAAATAGTTAATATTTTTGATGGTACTCCTTGGTGTATTTGGACTATAAAAATAATCATATAAAAATAATAAATGTAGTAACGATGGTGCGGTGCATTATTGATATAGGTTCGATGACTCTTGTCAATGTGCCAAACTGTCAATGTGGTGGTGGGAAGTGTGTGTTGAAGACTTCACAGACATTGAACAACCCTGGACAACAATTTTGGTCCTGCCCTAATCAAAAAAAGGTTGATAATGTGTATATATTTAAAGTTTCTAATGTAAATACTATTCATTATAATATAAGAACTAATGTAGATTGGGTATCACAGGGAAATAATGGCTGCAAATACTTTAGTTGGGTCAATGACAACTCATCTACATCTATCTGCCCATCTCCACTTATCCATGATGAAGGATTTGAGTGAAAAATGTGTCAGGCTAGGGAAAATTCTAAAATTATATTTTTACAATGCCTTCTCTGTATTGTAATCGTATATCTAATTTGTTGTGACCATATGCAGATATGAACTCAGGAATTAGTTAGTTTAGTATTTTCATATTGTAACTAATATTTTAATATTGATATGAAATCACTTCTCTTTTCCTCAAGTGTGCATATATATGGTTTACATCTTTTTTTAGAATAATTCTTCATGTTTATGGCTCAGGTGAGCCCCAATCTGCAATCAATCACATGATTTAACATTGATTTAGGATGGAGGTAAACTACATGTGTCATGTAAACAACATGGTTGAATGCAATCTCTTTTGCATGTTTTCAAGAGTTTTCCCACCAATACAAGTGTAAATAATGCATTGAATGTAATCTACAGACACTGTGTGGTATGAAGTCTCGCTGAAGTTTGAGCGCAACGTGGTATGAAGTCTCATTGAAGAAGAGTACTGCAGAGAGTGGGCTTACTATACCAAGGAAGTTTGACAAGAACAAAGAATATGGCTTAAATAGAATGGGAAGATGTCTTTCTAGCCTAGGCTTGGATCCTTCGACAATTAGCTTGATAATAAATGAAGCAATGAGAGTTGAGCAATTAGCTTCCCAAGAAAAATCTTGTAAATGAACTATGTGTACCCCAAATTCCTGTGCCTTCTGCATATACCTAAATGATATATTTGAAACAACAAGGGTAAATTTAGCCTTACCCTTGTTTCAAATATATCATTTGGGTATGCATAGAGGGCACATTAATTGGGGTACATATAGTTCATTTATGGTCTTTTTCTTGGATAGCTAATTGCTCATCTATCATCTACATTATTTATAAGCTAATTACTGAAGGATCTAGGCTTAGGCTAGAAAGATGTCTTCCCAAACACATAAAAAACATACACATAAACACAACAACTAAGAAACATAAATGTAGATTTCACAATAGTTGAGAAACATAATTGTAGGCATCATTGTCATAATTTTTTGGAGACAACATAATTGAGTTGTATACCCAGATGATGGAGAGAAACTTCTGCTCCTCTGATTCCAAGTTGACACTTTGGGATCCAAAGACCATAGATAAGGAATAAATTGAGAGAGCGGAGGAGGGCCATAATGACCAAAATAATACAGGACAAACCTCAAGTTAAATGAGGCAACTACAAACATTTTAATAGAATTCTATTAAAATGTTTGTAGTTGCCTCATTTAACTTGAGGTTTGTCCTGTATTATTTTGGTCATTATGGCCCTCCTCCACTCTCTCAATTTATTCCTTATCTATGGTCTTGGGATCCGACATTGTCAACTTAGAATCGGAGGAGCAGAAGTTGATCTTCATCATCTAGGTATACCACTCAATTACATTGTCTCCAAAAAAATGTGATCATGATGCCTACAATTATGTTTCTTAGTTGTTGTGTCCCAAGACCCCTTATGACCCTTTACGACCATTTATGACCTCTAAGAATACATCTTAGAGGTATTAAAATGTTGTAAAGGGTCATAAGAGGCTCCTAGGAGGGGCCAGATGGGCTTCCACCTTCACGTGGTTGGCCCTGTTAAGTAGAGAATGTTAATTAAACTATTCTTGAAACATAATTGTAGGCATCATGGTCACATCAGGGATGAAACTATTCCAAGTTGACACTGTGGGATGGAGAACAACTTGGAGCTAGAGGTGCTGAAGTTTCTCTCCATCGTCTTGGTATACCACTCAATTACATTGTCTCCAAAAAATTTGACCATGATGCCTACAATTATGTTTCTCAGAGAATGTTAAACTATTCTCAAAACAAAGAGAAGTTCGAAGAGAAGCTGGCAACAACCAGCAAAATGAGTGTGGACACCTGAAGATAAATATCAAACAGGGGAAAAGCATCTGCAACAACAGAGGCAACAACTATAGATACAGATGAGGATATTGTAGAAATACCTAATTTAGTGTTTCAGAGAACAAAAGATGGACTGTGAATTAGGAATTTCTATGATATCATCATCTAAATCTATTATTTACATTGGAATGTACCCTGTGGATATTTATACTACACCGGTCGAGCACGATGGAGGAATCGATTCTAATGTGAATTGTAGTACTCAAGGTATACATTTTCTATTCAAATTTTGATTAATGAATATTTAATACAAGAAAACATATTCAAATTTTTAAGGTGGATTAGTTGTGATGATGAGATGTGCCATTTAGATGTTAACTGTGACAATCTCTTGGTTTCAGGCAATGCAGAAGGAGAAGCCTAGTTCAATATGCAATCTTATAGAATATGCACAGATATCAGGTGGAGTTGAAAAACACAACAGGGTTGCATTTTTTATAGAGGTCTTTAATTACATATTTTAAGTTATAGACCATTGCGAAAATGTAAACATGTTGTGTTTTTTCAACTCCACCTGATGTATGTGCATATTCAACTTGTGTTCCATGTGCATTCTCAATTCAGAGTGGGAAAAATCTTATTTTTGATGCGAGGGAGAGAGGCCAAACAAAAAGAACATGCAAATAAACATGACAGCTACAAAACATAAATGTAGGTATCACAATAGCTGAGAAACATAAATGTATGCATCATGGTCCCAATTGTTTGGAGACACAACATAATTTAATGCTATACCCAGAAAATGCAACACAACCACTACTCCTGTAGTTCTAAGTTGACACTGTGGATCCAAAAACCATATATAGATTCCTTATCTTTGGTATTTGGATCCTGTAGTGTCAACTTAGAACTATAGGAGTAGTGGTTGCATTGCATCATCTAGGTATACCACTCAATTATGTTGTGTTTCCAAAACATTGTGACTATGATGCCTATATTTATGTTTCTCAACTGTTGTGTCCTAGGACCCCTTATGACCCTTTATGACCATTTACAACCTCTAAGAATACATCTTAGGGGTCTTAAAATGTCGTAAAGGGTCATAAGAGGCTCCTAGGAGGGGCCAGATGAGCTTCCACCTTCACATGGTTGGCCCTGTTAAGTAGAGGATGTTAATTAAACTATTCTCGAAACATAATTGTAGGCATCACGGTCACATGTTTTTGGAGACAACATAATTGAGTTGTATACCTACACGGAGAGCAATTTCTGCACCTCCAATTCCAAGTTGACACTGCGGGATGGATAACAACTTGGATCTGGAGGTGCAGAAGTTGTTGTCCATCGTCTGGGTATACCACTCAATTACATTGTCTCCAAAATGATGCCTAAAATTATGTTTCTCAGAGAATGTTAAACTATTCTCAAAACAAAGAGAAACTCAAAGAGAAGCTAGCAACAAACAACAAAACAAGTGTGGACTTCTGAAGATAAATATCAAATACGGGAAAAGCACCTGCAACAACAAAGGCAATAGATGTAGATATAGATGTGGATATCATAGAAATCCCTAATTTAGTGTTTCAGAGAACAAACAATGGACTGTGAATTAGGCATTTTTGCGATATCATCATCTAAATCTATTATTTACATTGGAATGTAGCCTGCAGATATTGATACTACACCGGCTGAGCACGATGGAGGCATAAATTCTAATGTGAATTGTAGTACTCAAGGTATACATTTTCTATTCAAATTTTGATTAATGAATATTTAATACAAGAAAACATATTCAATTGTTTAAGGTGGATTAGTTGTGATGATGAGATGCACCATTTAGATGTTAACTATGACAGTCTCTTGGTTTCAAGCAATGCAAAAAGATAAGCCTAGTTCAATATGCAATCTCAATTCATATACATAGGATATCAGGTGGAGTTGAAAAACACAACATGGTTGCATTTTTGATAGAGGTGTTTAATTGCGTATTTTAAGTTATAGACCATCACAAAAATGTAACGTGTTGTGTTTTTTCAACTCCACCTACTATCCATGCATATTCTACTTGTGTTGCATGCGCATTCTCGATTCAGAGTGGGAAAATCCTTATTTTTGATGTGAGGGAGAGAAGTCAAACACAAAGAACATGCAAATAAACATGACAGCTACAAAACATAAATGTAGGTATCACAATAGCTGAGAAACATAAATGTAAGCATCATGGTCCCAATTGTTTGGAGACACAACATAATTGAATGCTATACCCAGAAAATGCAACATAACCACTACTCCTGTAGTTCTAAGTTGACACTGTGGATCCAAAAACCATATATAGATTCCTTATCTTTGGTTTTTGGATCCCGCAGTGTCAACTTAGAACTACAAGAGTAGTGGTTGCATTGCATCATCTGGGTATACCACTCAATTATGTTGTGTTTCGAAAACATTGTGACCATGATGCCTACATTTATGTTTCTTAGTTGTTGTGTCCTAGGACCCCTTATGACCCTTTATGACCGTTTACGACCTCTAAGAATACATCTTAGAGGTCTTAAAATGTCGTAAAGGGTCATAAGAGGCTCCTAGGAGGGGCTAGATGAGCTTTCACCTTCACATGGTTGGCCCTGTTAAGTAGAGAATGTTAAACTATTATCGAAACAAAGAGAAGCTCAATAATTTATATCTAAATACCAATTTTGTTCTTATCAAACCGTCAAAACATTTAAATAGTCTTTTAAACTGCTATTAAAAATAAAATATTTAATCAACATTTACTTACAGATTTGTGTGCTTGTCTGAGTTTGATACGTAGATCTACATATCAAACTTAGACAAGCACACAAATCTGTAGGTAAATGAAGCTTTCTTAGTCAGTTTGATTTTTCTTGATGCCGTGAATATACAGTACAATGAAAATGCTTTACTCAATCTAATTGTGCTAAATAGAAGAAAATAGCTAAATCGGAGCTTCATAGATTCATATATGCATACTAATTATAGACAAGCAATATATTCAACTAAAAGTAGGAATATATTGAAAATGGTGTCACATTTTTTTTTAAACAAAAGTTAGTATTGGTCAAAATTTTGACCTTTACACAGTACTAATTTTGACCAGAATGCTATACATTCAACAAATTGGGGTGGATAATTTGATGACAAAATGGTCTCAATTTCGACCGTCACACCAATTGATTGATGTCTTATTCTTCCAGTTGCAAGGGACTGATGTAGTCGATAATTCAACTAGTTGTGGGGTCTAAATTTTGACTATTATTTACCATGTAGAAAATTCGACAAAAAAAGATCAATGACAGTTTTAGTCACCTATTCAACCAATTGTTATAGAAAATTTGACTAATTATCATCGAAATTTAAGGTAAAATTTACTAGTGATGTAACTCTAACAATGCTCTTACTTTGGAAAGTTTGGTTGGTAAGCTTACTACTTTTGAACTTTCTAACTATGATAACTTCACTGTTGCTAATGTTGAATCTACTTTTAAGTCACAAATGGTTTTGAGTAAGTCAAAGATGGAAAAAGAAAGATGCATCAGTGAGATTGAAAGTGAAAGTGACACATCTGATGAATAACTTGAGGATCTAGAAGCTCTTATGGGTAGAAGACTGATAAAGGGAAAAGGAAAGTATAAAGGTAAACTCCCTATTATATGTTTTTCATGTAATAAAGCTGGTCATATAGCTACTAGATGTCTTGAAAAGGATGATAAGGATGAAGAAAGACACATTAAGCATAAAGAAAAAAGAGAAGATAGAGGTTACTAAAGGTACCATGATTACAAAGGAAAAGGTAAAAAATCCTACTATATTACCAAGGAAGAGACTGACACTGATAGTGATGATTTTAAAATTGAAGTTGTCTATGTTGAAATGAAAGATGAGTCTGATGAGGATGAGAAAACTACATTGATATCTTATGTGAACAAAAATGATAAATGGATTATTGATAGTGGTTTTTCACATCACATGACTAGTGAAAAGAGTAAGTTTGATACCTTAGATCATTATAAAGGTAGAAGTGTGAAATTTGGTAATGATGCACCATGTCCTGTTAGAGGTAAAGGATTGATTAAGTTGACTGATAAGATCACTTGTGATAATGCTTATTGGGTTGAGGGTCTTAACTACAATCTATTGAGTTTTTCATAGCTTAATAGCACTGGCTACCAAGTGGAATTTCATCACAGGAAGGCCAAAATATTTGATGCCACTAGTGAACTGATTAGAAGTGGAGAATAGACAAGAGGTAATTTGTTCTATCTAGACCTATCTGAAGAAACATGTATGATTGCACAACTTGATGATATTTGGTTATGGCATAAGCAACTATGTCATGTTAAATTTGATAATCTGGTAGAAATTAGTAAGAAGAAGAAAGTGAGAGGTCTACCTAGATTGAAGAAACCTGAGAATGTAATGTGCAAAGAATGTCAGTTGGGTAAGATGAAAAAGTCTAGTTTTAAGAGCAAGACTTTTACTTTTGAGAATTTTTTAGATTTGGTTCTTACTGACCTTTGTGGACCTATGGGTGTACAAAGCTATTGTGGTGATAGATATTTTATCTTGTTTGTCGATGATTATACCAGAATGATGACTGTAATGTTCTTAAAATAAAAATTTGATGCTTTTCAAAATTTTAAGTGGTATTTAGCTAAGGTTGAAAAGGAGATAGGTAGAAACCTGAAGTGTCTAAGATTTGACTGAGGTGGAGAATTTATATCCAATGAATTCAATCAATTTTGCAATGATAGAGGGATCAAAAGACATATGTCTACACCAAGAACTCCTCCATAGAATAGTATAGTAGAGAGAAGGAACATATCTATCATGGATTGTGCAAGAAAATTAATGATTGAAAATAATGTTGCACAAAAGTATTGGAGGGAAGCTGTAAGTACAACTGTTTATACTCTTAACCGAGTACAGATCAAAAAAAGGTACAAATTTGACACCTTATGAGCTATGGCATGGGTATGCACCTAAAGTAAAGTACTTTAGAATTTTTGGAAGAAAATGCTACATAATAAAGGACAATAGGAATGGGAAATTTGATGCTAAAAGTGATGAGGGCATATTCCTAGGCTATGCCACAAAACATAAAGCTTATAAGTGTTTGAACTCTAACACTCTAAAAATTGTGGAAAGTGTGAATGTCAAAGTAGATGAGTATGTAGAGAAAAATGAAGCTGATAGAAAAATAGAACAATCTTGCTATATCTTTTGTGTCTATAGAGGAAGTAGAGGCAAGTGACAAACTTGCACCTGATGAAGAGTCTCAGGTAAGCAATGCAGAGCATCAGGAAAAAAATGCCAAGAGAGAAGAAGAATGTGTCGAGTGATAGGAGGAAGCTACCGAGTATCAGGAAGAGGTTGCCAAGCATTCAAAAGTTGAATCTGACAATCTTGTTGGTGAACCTAAAGAGAAAGATGAAAGGAGAGTAGAACCTATTTTGGCACAATATGTAAGGAGACATCACAAGACTAAACAGATAAATAGAGACAAAGATACTAGAGTTTTGACCAAAAGAAAGACAAGAGATTTGACATGTTTACTATGTGAATTTGAGCCTAAGACAACAAGGGAGGTATTAAAAAAAGAAGAATGGATACACGCAATGAATGATGGATAGACCAGATAGAGAAGAATGATACCTGGACTCTGGTGCCAATACTAGAAAATAAAAATGTCATTGGAACTAAGTGGGTGTTCTGAAACAAGCTGAATGAGCATGGTCAAATCACAAGAAACAAAGCTAGGCTGGTGTGCAAAGGCTGTGCACAAGAAGAAGGAATAAATTATGGGGAGAAATTTTCCCCTATAGCTAGATTGGAAGGAGTAAGAACCTTACTTGCATATGTTTCCTACAAATATTTCAAGGTATACCAAATGAATGTTAAGTCTGCATTTTTAAATGATATATTAGAAGAAGTGTAAATTGAACACCCAGAAGAATTTTTTGATCCAAACAACAGACACATGGTTTTCAAACTGAATAAAGCACTGTATGGACTAAAGCAAGCTCCTAGAGCATGGTATGAGAGACTACACAACTACCTAATATAGAGTGGATTCTCAAGGATAAATGACACAAGTGATTTTTACATGAAAGATGAAGAAGGTAAAGGAATCTTGTTGGCTAAGATTTTTGTAGATGATATTATATTTGGTGGACAAGATGCCTTGTGTAAGAAATTTTCAAATGAAATGCAAACTGAATTTGAAATGAGTATGTTTGGGGAGATCAAATTTTTTGTTGGTTTACAAGTATATCAGATGGAAAAAAGAATTTCCATCACCGAGTCTAAATGTGTTCATGAGATAATGAAAACCTTTGGTATGGAAGATTCAAGGTGGGTAAGTACTCCCATGGCTACTGGACAAAATTTGTCTAAAAATGATGATGCTACAGAAGTAAACTAGACTTTATATAGATCCATGATTGGAAAGATGGAATATGTTGTACACAACAGACCAGATATTTCTTTAGTTGTTGGGATTATGGAAAGATTCTCTACCAATCCTAAGGAAACACACATAATGGTTGTCAAAAGGATAATGAGATATTTTAAAGAGACTGCTGACTATGGATTGTACTACAAGAAGTATGAAAATTTTGAACTAAGAGTGTATACTGATGCTGATTGGGCAAGAAATGTGGATGACAGAAAGAGTACTAGTGGTGGAGCTTTCTTTCTTGAAGAGAAATTAGTTTCCTAGACAAGAAAGAAACAAAATTGTATTTTTGAATCTACTACTAAAGCCGAGTATGTGGCTGCATCAATGAACTGTTCAAACTTGGTATGGATAAAGCAATTGTTGGTAGGCATGAAAGAAGAGATCACTTAACCAGTTGTCATCTACTATGACAACACAAGTGCTATCAACATCTCTAAGAATCTAGTGATGTACACAATGACCAAACACATCACCATCAAGTATCATTACTTGAGGGAACTGGTCTAAGATAAAGAGGTTCGAATGGAATATGTGAATACAAAGGAACAACTAGCAGAAATATTCCTAAAAGATTTACCAAAAGAAGCTCATGAATATCTAAGAGGTCAATTAGGAGTTCTTCCCATAGCTGAGGCTGTCTACTCAAGCTAGGAGCATTGCATCAAATGTGCTGCAAAGAGTATCTGACAAATTGATGCAAAGATAGGTCACACTTTAGGAGCAGCCTAGGGTTGTGAAAAGTATAGAAAAGCCAAGAATCAATCATAAGAAAAGATGACAGAGGGAGAAATACTATTACTGAATTGAAAAATGATATCTACATCTGTAGGATGTATGTTTTAGTTGCTTCTTTGGCATTTTTGTCAAAGAGGGAGATGATCATGGATGAATACACATGGTGAGATTTCATGGAAGATCAAGTAAGAGGGAGAGATTCAGTGGACAGTCATACAAGCATGGCTAATTGATTTTGTATCAGAATGAAGCTAAGGATATTATAAATATTTCTGATGGACAGATAAATTTTGGATTGGTTGGTGATTCATGTGTTATTCATATGGTGTTTCCATTAATGCCAAAGAGGGAGATTGTTGGAAACTAAAATTGAAGCAATTGTTGTATTGTCATTGATGTCAAACCTTAACTGGTAAGAATATTGCTATCTAAGAAAGTACTATATCTATTCGATTGTTGTGAAGGGGATAGGCAAGGTTGGCAACAATAGCACCTAAGGAAAGGTTGAGTTATCTTGATACTTGAATGAGTACTTGATCATGTGGCACAATGATAAGATAATGTATTGTTTATCTAAGTAAGATTGAAGACTAAACTGGTAGGCTTAATTGAGAAAAAGTGAAGAAATATAGTTTAAGCTGAGTGATGTCAGTGTCGATCGAGCTAGTAGTATATTTCAAGTAAATTCAGTGTTGACCGAACATCAGTATTAGCCGAGGAAATAGTTTTTGAGGTGACCGAGCTTTCTAATGAAGACCAAGGAGTTGAACACTATATTGACCAAGTGTGAGTTATCTACATTTGAGGAAGAATTCAGATTTCTAGCTGACATAGTTGAATTCTTGGATTATGTAAAATGTGTTGACTTTATTTATTGATTGTATGGAAGCATTTAATGCACTATAAAATGTTTTATTGTAAATCTATTAAGAGATTTGAGATATTTCTAGAAGGATAGATGAAGAACATAAAGTTGGAAGGATTCAATGAATTTGACCTAACCCTAAGATCTACAAAGGAGATTAAGCACCAAAAGATGTATTGACCTAATTGAGGAAGTATTAAGGAAACCTAAGCATGAGGTTGAATAGAAAGAGGATGATGGAAGTATTATTGATGTTATTGACTGTCTAAGCAGAAAAGGTTGAAGGAGAAGTGTTGTGATTTCTTGAAGAGATTTTTGAGCAGATCAGTGATGGAGATGGTAAAGGTGCAGAGTCACTAAGCCAACATATGTGTATGGAATTGGATTTGATATTTGCAAAGTGACTTGTATGTTTTTTAGATCAATATTACTGTTACTTTCTAACCATTGCATTAGTCAAAATCCTTTTAATAGAGGTTGACCTAACAGTCATTTGTATAAATCCTTTGAACAAGGTTTCATTTTAATGGGATGTATGTAAGTCTTATAACAAGGCACACTTTTAACAAAGTGGTTGAGATCCTTTAATAGGGTCACACCTGACAGTGTGTTTGTAACCTTTGACAGGGTTGGATTTTCATAGAGCTCACTTCAGAAGAGTGAAAATAATAGTAACATGTTACAAAGTGGTTTTTCCCATATTGGGTTTCCACTATAAATCCTAGTGTTAATACTTGTGTGAATGTTTTGGTTTGAATATTTATGTGTTTTACAAGTTAGATACTTTTGGATAGTGGACTACACTGTTATATGTTTTTGTTATGCAATCAGTAATGACTGAGTAGATGTTGGTTGTTGGATCTGATTAGTTGAAGAGCTTTAAAGTTTGTTTTTATACATTTGGACCTGAAAACAATTGATTCATCCCCCCTCTTTGTTGTTCTAAATCATATTAACACAAATACCATCCACCACCATTCCCAAAAATGCTCTCCTATACTGGGGTGTCTACACCATCTAATGGAAATACGTGGCTTCTTGCAAAGTATCTGCTCACCCATTGTAGGGTTCAAAAAATAATATGCCATATCTATTTTTGTAATTTTTAAATTATTAACCTCTTTATAAGAGAGGTCATCAGCATAATATACACGCATACTCTCCTTCCAAGAATCAAATCTATCAATTTTAGTGTCTAATGTGTATGGAATCTACTATGCCTTCCATGCTATCTACAAGATGTAGTAGCTGAGCTGATGGATAGGGATCATTCCTAATAATTTTTATATCTCTCATTATTGCCTCTATATTTCTCCTAATATTATCTCTTAACTCTATAGGTGGAGGTGGAGGTGGAGGTGGTGGTGGTGGTGGTGGTGGATGCTGACCTATAATCTCATCAATATGAAAATCATTCATATCAAGCCAATCTACGTATATATAAAAACATGATAACTTAGAATTAACATACTGTAAATTACATTTTACCTTACAAAGAATGACTTAAATAACTAAAGCTTAAGAGAGAGAGAGAGAGAGAGAGAGAGAGAGAGAGTTTTGTTTAAATTTTTTATTTTTTTTACCTAGGGTTTGTTATTTTATTTACACGTATAAATTTATGCTTTGGTTTTCTACTTATAGGGTTTCACAATTTAATTTTGTCTAGGTTAACATTTTTGTTTTACTACGTAGGGTTAAATTATAAGTTTTAATAGTTTTCTACTTTGCTACGCTAATTTACAAAGTAAATTATTATTAAAAGGAACTACTTGAAAGATAAAATATAATTAAATTTAAACAATAATTTTGAAAAGAACATTAAACTACATTTTTTAATTAAAAATGACTTGAAATTACAATTTTTAATGACAAAAATCATTGAAAAATGATAAAAAAATATAATAGTATGTACCTAAAAAATGAAAATAATGGCAGAGAAGGTTGGTAGGAGAAGCTGAAATGGGTACCCAAGCTCTGCTAAACTTGATCTCATTCTTGATAGTGAAAATGACAAACAAAACTGTAAAAATTAAAAAATAAATAGATTTTCAAAATGGGCACCCATTTTTTACAAATCGGTTGCCCATTTTGTAAAAATCGGGCACCCATTTAGGTTTGGGTGCCCGATCTGGAATAGGTGCCCAATTTTTTAATTTGGATCAGGCTCCTAAACCTAAACGGGTCCCAGATTTGTAAAAATTGATTTCCCATTTCTTATTGCATTTTTTTCCTAGAGCGGACTTCCGTGGAATTGGTACCCAACTTCTTGCAGTGACCCATATATATATATAGATATAGATATAGATATAGATATATAAATACATGTATATATATCTACATGTATATATGTATGTACATATATATATATGTATGTAAATATATATATATGTACATATATATATATATATACATATATATCTATATATATATATACATATATATATATATACATATCTATATATATATATACATATATATATATATCTATATATATGTACATATATATATATATATATATATATATATATATATCTATATATATATACATATATATATATATATGTACATATATATATATATATATGTACATATATATACATATATATATATATATATGTATGTATATATATATATGTGTGTGTATATATATATATATATATATATATATATATATATATATATATATATATATATATATATATATATATATATATATATATATATATATATATATGTACATATATATATATATAATTAGATGATTGTGACATGAGATTGACAAATTTTTGTGATGCAAGATGTGATGTATTAGATAAATACACACACACACACACACATATATATATGTATATGTATATATATGTGATGCAAGGGAGGATGGGGAGAGGGGCCAAAGGCACACCCTATACAGATCCACCTTGCAGAGATCACACACAAAAGAAACAAGCACACAAGTGAGAGAGAGAATGCAGATATATTCTATTTATTTCATCAAATTGATTCATACATGTCAAGTTGGAAGGCCTTCTTGGTTTAGGCTAGACATTAGAATTCAAGTATAGAAGTCCTCCAACATGTGAGGATCTGAAACAATCTTCAATCTTCTAACTTCTATCTTCTATCCAAACTTGACTTCCTAAACTACAACCAAAGATTACAATATATACAAGAGGCTACTGAACAAGTCGGCCTTCAAATCCACCATCAATGGAAGGAATGAATAGATCTAGGTCCACACACTTCCCAATGATAGATACCAGCATTAAATTTGTGAGCATAATTAAATGCACAAGTCAGCCTCAATAGGAAACTAAAACAAACACCTCGGTAAGAAAGGATATCTGAGCACTAGACAAGCATCATTGAGCACCAAAGAGATAACCAACCAACCCTACTTAACAAAGGAAACTGAGAAACTACCGATTCAACACGGTTAGAGCAGGAACCGAGCAACATAGGAAAACACAAACATGTTTTTGGTGACACAGGATTGCCAAGGACTCGAGATGCTCTTGCATTAGATACCTGGGTTTATTTGATATGATTCTCTGA
Source organism: Chamaecyparis obtusa (assembly GCA_027943335.1). NCBI lineage: Eukaryota > Viridiplantae > Streptophyta > Pinopsida > Cupressales > Cupressaceae > Chamaecyparis > Chamaecyparis obtusa. Next base: position 310,692 of record BSBK01002820.1, on the reverse strand, counting down.
ATCATGAAGCAAGTACAATCAGAGCTCTATCCAACTCAAATTGTGAAATCCATGAACTGTCTTCAATCGGTATATTCTTCCACTTTACCAAATATTTCATATACTATTTTGCTCTTGTACTTATTTTAATTCTTTGTTCCAAAATCTGCTCAACTTCTTCTATCTATTTCTTAGGATAATCATTTGGTACTATCATTTCTTCATCTAACTCATGGTACTCATACAAATCAGCAATGTTGAATATAGGTGATATATCCATATCATTAGGTAACTCAATCTCATAAGCATTTCCACTATCAAATTTCCTCAAAATCTTGCAAGGACCAAACTTCTTCATTTTTGGCTTCCCATATGTTCCAAGAGGAAATCTACCTTTCTTCAAATGAACCATCACTTCATCACCGACTACAAAAGTATATTATGTCTTCTAGATTTTTCATCTGTCTTTGTATTTTTTATTGCTTTTCTCCAACTTATGTTTCACATCTTCATGCAATGTCTTCATGTACTCAACAAACTTTACTCCTTCAGCACTTCTCTTTCCTTCATCAACAATATCCCTCAAATCTGATATACCTCTTAGTTGTATGCCATTTACAATCTCAAAAGGTGTTTTTGCAGTACTCCTATTCACTGAATTATTGTATGCAAACTCTGCTTGTTCCAACACAGAATCCAAATTACTTGGGGTGTCTCCAACTAAGCATCTCAAAAGATTACCCAAGCTTCTATTTACAACTTCTATCTATCCATCAGTTTGTGGATGAAATGTAGAACTATATTTCAACTCAGTGCCAAACCTTATCCAAAGGGTCTTCCAAAAGTATCCAACAAATTTATTGTCTTAGTTAGAGATGATACTCCTCGGTAATCCATGCAATCTAATAATTTCCTTAAAGAAAAGATCTGCTATATGCACTTCATTTGATCCCTTTCTATAGGGTATAAAATGTGAAATTTTAGAAAATCTATCCACAACAACAAATATAGAATCATTACCTCTCACTGTCTTCAGTAAGCCAAGAACAAAATCCATATAGATATAAATCCAAGGTTTCTCAGGAATGGAAATTAGTGTACAAAATACAGTATTCTGACTTACTCCTTTTGCAACTTGACAAATTCCACAAATTTTCACAAATTTCTAAACATCCTTATACAATTGTTAGGAATGAATGCAAAGTGTTTTGGCAGTCATTCTATAGTAGTTGTTGTTGCATTCATGACTTGGATTGTCATTGATGTCAACACAGTGATATTCTAGATATTAGCAGGAAAGTAGGTACAGTTTTGTTTTGTGCACATGTTGTATTGTAGATTGGATTTTGTACAGTTGATGGTATTTTATTTGGTGTGTTATTAACCTATGGTTAATAGCGTGAAAAGAAATTCATTCATTTGTAAGAGTTATGAGCATTTTGGTGAAAGTAGTGTTTAGACAATGTTTCTATGTAGCGATGTTTGAAAATCGGAGGATATCTCTTAGCTAGGATGGAATCTGATTTTGCACAGTTAAAGAGATTTTGGAGACTCATTAATGATGACATGGTTCATGGCACAAACTTTGAGGATATGTTTGGAGAAAGTTACAGTAACTGGAAGCCAACAGTTTTATGTGAATTTTGTGTGTAGCGTGTAGAATTTATTATTTTGTAATTGAGGACTGACTCATTTGTAATTATTTGAGTTTGGTATATAAGAAGGAATTTTTTCCTTATTTTAATGTGTATTATGAAGATTGTGATGTGAATATATGCATGAAGTGAAGAAAAGAGCTAATTCAGTGATGAAGGAAGACTTGTGAGTACAAAGATCTGAAATTGTGATCTTGTGTAGTAGAGAGTGCAGTTTTGGCACAGTGTGAAGGAGGTAATATATTTCATATTATTCTATTGAATAATTCTAAGATCTTTTGGACACTGGGTTCAGAGATCTTGCCTTGAAGCTGTTTGGGCAGTGGGTCCTTCTGTCTTCCATAAACTCTTAATCAGGTTAGAATCTTTTAACAGGGATTCAAAATCTCCTAACAGGGATTTATATGTACTGAATATATTTCATAAAACTCCTAATAGGGTCCATCTTCTAACAAGGAACTTTCATATTAGTGCATCATTTTGTGGGCATCATTCCCACCAGGGTTTACTCTTTTCAAGAGGTTCCCTAGTTAACATATCTTGTGTTATTGTGCAATTGTGTATGATTATCTTTCTATGGTTGATCAGTACATTGATTATATTGTTTAAATCTATTGAATGGATAAATTATCTGATAACTGATTCACCCCCCCCCCCCCCCTCAATTATCTTAGGGATCTTTACTTTCTAACAATTGGTATCAGAGCAGTAGGTCCTTGAAAGAAAAGTTTAACAACTTAAGGAGATCCATGGTGAATTTCAAAAAAGAAAGCCCTAAGTTTGATGGAGTAAATTTTGACAGCTGGAAAGAAAAGATGAATACACATCTATTGTGTTTAGGACCAAGTTATTGGTTGATTACAAAGAATGAGAAGACTATCATTGAGGAAGACAATCTAGAGGCAGGAACTAAAGATGAACTCGATCTATTCATGTGTAACATACTTGCAAGAGAAGCACTTTTGTCAACACTACCAGAGAATGAATATAGTTAGGTAAGATGTTTGAAAACATCTCATGCAATTTGGAAAGCTTTACATTCTACTTTTGAAGGTGATGAACATGCAAAGAAGGCTAGATTACATAATTGGATTTGTGCATTTGAAGATATTAGAATGATGGAAGATGAATCTATTAGAAGCTATATTGGTAGGATGTCTGAGATTGTGACAAGAATAAAGTCTTATGGAAGTGATAAGACAGAGAATGAAGTGATATGGAAAATTTTGAAAACTTTGACACCAATATTCAAGCAGACAACGTAGATGATTGAACAAGTGATACCTTGTACATCGAACTTTTCAAGAGAGACTCTTCTTGGAAGATTAGAAATAGCAGAGATGAACTTGAGATTATCAAGAGAGCTACCTAGAATGGAAATAACATTCAGTGCTCTTAACATTAGACCTACAAGTACTAGTGTGAATGGAGATTATGCTAGCAGTAGCAGATCTAAGGAAGATAAGAAGATTGAAGAAGGTATTGCATTACTTGTAAAAATAGAACCAGATGGTAAGAAAATATTTAAATGTTGGACTTGTCAAGAATATGGTCATTTTGCATCTAAATGTCCTAAAAGAGTTAAGAAGTATAGAAGCAATTTTAAACCTAGGAGATCTAAAGAATGTTAGTATGCAAATGATGAAGATTTTGAAGTAGGAATTGAAAAACATTTAAGTGACAGTGATAATGATAACTTTGAGGAAATAGGATTTGTAGCAATTAAAGAAGAAAGTTTTGAATCTGATAAAAGGGAAGAAAAAGCATTAGTTTCACAAGTTGAAAAGAAATCTGATTGGATTATAGACAGTGGTTGTTCACATCATATGACTGGAGATAAAAGAAAGTTTGTTAAGTTAGATAATTATGATGGAGGAATTGTTAGGGTTGGTAACAATGCACCTTGTTTGATTAAGGGTATAGGATCTATTACTCTTGATGGAAAGACTAACACTGATGATGTTTACTTTGTTGATGGACTAAGACATAATCTACTAAGCATTGGACAATTGGCTGATAAGGGTTATCAAGTTTGGTTTTCTGAGAAAACTTGTGTGATAAAAGATAAAGATGGAAATCTGATTGGAAAAGGATCCAGAACTAGAGGTAATGTATTTCAGTTGAATCCTACTAAGATGACATGTTTGATAACTAGGATTGATGACAGTTGGTTATGGCATAAAAGGTTTTGTCATATAAACTTTGATAATATTGTCAAGGTGAGCACTGCACATGCGGTAAGAGATTTACCTAGAATTATGAAACCTACTAACATGATTTGCAAAGAATGTATGATGGAAAAGTAGAAAAGGAGTTCATTTCCCAATAAGAAGTTCACATCGACAGAGAAGTTGGAGATTGTTCATATAGACTTGAGTGGTCCTACTAGGACTAGAGGATTCTATGGTGAAAGGTATTTTATGATTCTTGTTGATGATTTTACAAGAATGATGTGGATTGCATTTTTGAAAGAAAAATCTGAAGCATTTGATAAATTTAAGATCATGAAAAGAAAAATTGAGAATGAATCTAGAATGAAGATTTAAGTGTCTAAGATCTGATAGAGGTGGTGAAGTTACATCTAGAGATTTTAACACTTTTTGTGAAATGAATGGTATTAAGAGACAACTTTCAGCCCCTAGAACACCAGAAGAAAATGATATTGTAGAAAGAAGGAACGGGTCAATAACTGAAGCAACAAGAGCTATGTTGTTTGAAAATGATTTGGCTAAGACTTTTTGGAGAGAAGTAGTGAACACATCAGTATACACTATGAATAGAGTACAAATCAAAGCAGGTACAAACAAGACACTTTATGAATTATGGTTTGGACATACACCCTTAGTTAAGTATTTTAGAATTTTTGGAAGTAAATGTTATATTAAGAGAGATGATGATATAGGAAAGTTTGATCCTAGAAGTGATGAAGGAATATTTCTTGGATATTATTTAAAAAGAAAAGCATATAGATGTTATAACAAAAGAACTAAGACTATTGTTGAAAGTGCAAATGTAAAAGTTGATGAGAAGTTTAAAATTCAAGAAAGAATGCTTGATTATAAATCTGATGGAGAAGCACAACCTCAGCCTAACATTGAAAATGCAAAATTATTTTTTGAAACTAACAGTGATTTGCGAAATGAAAGTCATACTGAAGAAGACATAGAAGAAAATAGAGAAGAAAATAGAGAAGAAAACAAAGAAGAAAGCAGAGAAGAATCTGCAGTCGGAACAAGATCAGTAACTATGACACCTAACAGTTATACTTCAAGACATCACCCTATTGAGCAAGTTATTGGAAGTTTAGATAGAGGAGTTTTGACTTGGAATAAGGTAAATTTATGTTTGATTTCTGAAATTGAACCTAAGACTAGTAATGAATCTTGTGAAGATGAACATTGGATCAATGCTATGAAAGAAGAACTAGAGCAGATTGAAAAAAACAAGACATGGGAATTGGTCCCTAGACCTGAAGACAAGAATGTGATTGGAACAAAGTGGGTATTTAGAAACAAGATGAATGAACAAGGAGAAGTGATAAGAAACAAAGCAAGATTGGTATGCAAAGGATATTCACAACAAGAAAGAATTGACTATGAAGAAACTTTTGCACCTGTGGCCAGACTTGAAGCAGTGAGAGTGTTTCTATCATATGCAACTTACAAGAAATCCAGAGTGTATCAGATGGATGTGAAGTTAGTATTTTTGAATGGTGAATTGGAAGAAGAAGCCTACATTGAGCAGCTTGAAGGTTTTCCTTTGACACAAGAAGGAGATATGGTGTGTAAGTTAAAGAAAGCCTTATATCAATTAAAACAAGCACCTAGAACCTTGTATGCAAGATTGGATAAGTATTTATTGAAATTGGGATTTATAAAAGGAATAGCAAATAGTAACTTATACACAAAAGAAATTGAGAATGGGTTGTTGGTTATAGTTATATTTGTTGATGATATTATCTTTGGAGGAGAAGATGAAGCTAGTGAAAAATTTGCAGATGAAATGAAGACTGAATTTGAGATGAGCATGATTGGAGAAATGAAATATTTTTTGGGATTACAGATAACACAAAGCAAGGAAGGTATATTTGTAAGTCAGACTAAGTATTTAAATGAATTATTGAAAAGATTTGGAACAGAAGATTCTAAACCCATTGGAACACCTATGGTAACCAGACATAAGTTATCTAGCAAATATGAGACACCAGCAGTTGAGCAGAAAAAGTATAGATCTATGATTGGAGGATTGTAGTACTTGACACATACAAGACCTGATATAGCACATTTAGTGGGGATTGTAGCAAGATTTCAAGTAGAACCTAGAGAATCATATTATGCAGCAGTAAAGAGGATATTGAGATATCTGAAAGGAACAATGGATTATGGATTATGGTATGAGAATTCTGATGATTTTACCTTATGTGCCTATACTGATGCAGATTAAGGAGGAAACATTGATGAAAAGAAAAGCACCAGTGGTGGAGCCTTTTTTCTTGGAGGTAAATTGGTCTCTTGGCTAAGTAAGAAGTAGAATTGTACTTCACAAAGCACAGCAGAAGCAGAATATGTTGCAGCAGTAAATAATTGTAATCAGATTATTTAGATGAAGTAGATGTTGAAAGATATTGGAATAAAGTTTGATGAGCCTATTGTTATACATTGTGATAACACCAGTACAGTGAGTATGTCAAAAAATCATGTTTTACATTCTAAGACTAAACATATTGAGATCAAGTATCATGTTGTAAGAGAGAAAGTTGCAGAAAAAGAAGTAAGATTGGAGTACATAAGTACAAAGGAGCAGATAGTAGATATATTTACAAAGCCTTTACCTAAGGATACATTTGTGTATCTAAGAGGTATGCTTGGGCTTATGCCCCAACCTTCTTTTGAGAATTGATGCAGATGATTGCATCTGTCCAGTGGTATATGAGCCCTATCTTTCTTCTGGATTGGATGTTGGAACTTCCTCTATGGGCGAGTTTATGAGCTGAGTCATGAGGACTCTTGTTATTGTATTTTTCTAAAAATTGTCTTTTGACATTAAGTTGTTGTTGACTTAGTGATAGAATTTCTATCATTGACGTCAATGGGGGAGAGATATACATGAAAAACATTGTGGATTGTATGAGAGAGCTGAATAGGAAAATGAAGCAAGATTTGATTTGATATTTTGCAGTGATGTTGCAGTATTGGATTTTTGGAACATTGGATTTTTTCATCTATGTTGTCATCAATGCCAATGGGGGAGATTGTTAGGAATGAATGCAAAGTGTTTTGGTAGTCATTCTATAGAAGTTGTTGTTGCATTCATGACTTGGATTGTCATTCATGTTAACATAGTGATATTCTGGATATTAGCAGGAAAGTAGGTACAGTTTTGTTTTGCACACATGTTGTATTGTAGATTGGATTTTGTGCAGTTGATGGTGTGTTCTTTGGTGTTTTATTAACCTATGGTTAACAGTGCAAAAATAAATTCATTCATTTGTAAGAGTTATGAGCATTTTGGTGAAAGCAGTGTTTAGACAGTGTTTCTGTGTAGCGATGTTTGAAAATTGGAGGATATCTCTTAGCTGGGATGGAATCTGATTTTGCACAGTTAAAGGGATGTTGGAGACTCATTAATGATGATGTGGTTCATAGCACAAACTTTGAGGATATGTTTGGAGAAAGTTACAGTAACTGGAAGCCAATAGTTTTATGTGAATTCTGTGCGTAGCGTGTAGAATTTATTAGTTTGTAATTGAGGACCAACTCATTTGTAATTATTTGAGTTTGGTATATAAGAAGGAATTTTTTCCTTATTGTAATGTGTACTATGAAGATTGTGATGTGAATATATGCATGAAGTGAAGAAAAGAGCTAATTCAGTGATGAAGGAAGACTTGTGAGTACAGAGATCTGGAATTGTGATCTTGTGTAGTAGAGAGTGTAGTTTTGGCACAGTGTGAAGGAGGTAATATATTTCATATTATTCTATTGAATAATTCTAAGATCTTTTGGATAGTGGGTTCAGAGATCTTGCCTTGAAGCTGTTTGGGCAGTGGGTCCTTCTATCTTCCATAAACTCTTAACCGGGTTAGAATCTTTTAACAGGGATTCAAAATATCCTAACAGGGATTTATATGTACTGAATGTATTTCATAAGACTCCTAATAGGGTCCATCCTCTAACAAGGAACTTTCATATTAGTGCATCATTTTGTGGGCATCATTCCCACTGGGGTTTACTCTTTTCAAGAGGTTCCCTAGTTAACATATCTTGTGTTATTGTGCAATTGTGTATGATTATCTTTCTATGGTTGATCAGTACATTGATTATATTGTTTAAAGCTATTGAATGGATAAATTATCTGATAACTGATTCACGCCCCCCCCCCTCTCAGTTATCTTGGGGATCTTTACTTTCTAACAACAACTATGGCCAAAAGTATTTCTCCTTAAGTAAATTCAATGTTTTGTCAACACTAAAGTGTCTAGCCAAACCACTACTATGTTTTTCTTTTGTCCAATTAGTTCTTGTTGATCCTCTTGGTATACACAATTGAATACCTTTAAACAACATACCTTCTTGAATGAAATATTCTTCCCATTTAGTACTTAGTTGATCTTGAATAGGTGTTCTGCACTTCCTCCACGACATAGAAAAATCAGGATCAAATTCATAAAAATCTCTCATGTCATCAAAACCAAGAACTTCAATTTTCATCGCGGTCATCAAAGATCTTCTACTCAATGCACCAACAACTTGATTAGTGACTCCACTCTTATGATATATCACAAATGTATAACTCTACAAATATTCAATCCATTTCATATGTCTTTGATTCAACTTATTCTGACTACCCAAATACTGTAAAGCTTTATGATCGCTATACAACACAAATTCACTCAGTATCAAATAATGTCTCCATTTATTTTGTGCTTGAACAATAGCATAGAATTCTTGATCATACATAGAATATTTCCTTTTTGCATCATTCAAAATTTAACTAAAGAAAGTAATAGGTTTACCTTCTTGACTCAACACAGCACCTATTGCACTTCCACTTGCATCACACTCTACTTGAAATACCTTATTGAAATTAGGCAATGCCAACAAAGGCAATTCACTAACCTTCTGCTTCAGAGTCTCAAAACTTTTAGCAGCTCCATGTGTGTACTTGAATTCACTTTTATCTCCTCTCATAGTCTAAGTCATAACATTACAAATTGAACTGAAATTCCTAATGAACTTTCAGTAAAAACTTGCCAAACCATGAAATGATCTTACCTCACTGGCATTCTCATGTGTAGGCCAATTCAAAATAGCTTCAACCTTTTTAGGATCCATCTTCAAACGATCATCTAAAATAAAAAATCCTAAATACACAATCTCCTCTTTCATGAAAGAAGACTTTTTCAGATTTATCAACAACTTTTATTCTTTCAACCTTTGTAATACTTGTTTAACTTGCAACAAATGTTCTTCCCTAGTCTTACTAAATATCAAAATATCATCTAGGTATACAATAAAAAATTTACCTAATAATTTCTTGAAAACTTCATTCATCAACCTCATTAAATTTCTCAGTGCATTAGTTAAACCAAAAGGCATTACCGACCCCTCATACAAACCTTCTTTTGTATTAAAAGAAGTCTTCCACTCATCACCTTCTCTGATTCTGATATGATGATACTGACCTTTTAAATCAATTTTGGTAAAATACTTTGCTCCAATCAAACTATCCATTATATCATGCATTCTTGATATAGGAAACCTATATTTCACTATTATCTTATTGATTTCTCTAGAATCAGTGTGCATTCACCATTCTCCATTCTTCTTATGTGCCAATAGATCATGTATTGCACAAGGACTTAAAGTTTCTTGAATCAAACCTTTTTGCAACAATTCTTGAATCTGTCAGTTCAATTCATGATTCTCGATAGGTGTCAACCGATGTGGTGCCTGATTCGGTAAACTAACTCCAGGGATTAGATCCATGCAATGAACAATGCTTCTTTTCTCTGGAAAACCATTAGGTACATTATCAAAAATGATCTCACTATACTTGCTGAGTAACTTATGAATCTCTTCAGGGATGCTATCCTCTAATTTGTTATTGGGTTTGTCAGGAATCATAGAAAAACATACATCATTCTCCTTCAAATCCTTAACAAACTTTCTTCCTTCCATCAAGAAAAATTTCACAGATCTGCAAACATTACTACTAGGTTCTTCAATCAAAGGTAACAAGATTTATCTTCTTCCATCAGCCCAAATAGTTTATTTATGCAATCTCCTATCATATATAGCATGTCTATCATATTTCCAAGGTCTACCCAACAAAATAAGACAAAAATGCATAGGAATGATATCACATAACACCTTATCATATTACTTTCCAATTTTAAAATTTACATAACATTGTTCACTTACCAAGAGTGTATGCTCATCTTTGATCCATGAAATTTGATAGGGCTTTGGGTGTTCCTTATCAACTACAACTTTGTAACCATTTCCTCAGATGCCAAGTTCTCCAAGCTTCCACTCTCAATGATTACCTTCCATGCTTCATCAAAAACTCTACATTTGACCTTGAATAAACTTTTCCTTACCGAATCTTCCTTATTACTTTCACTCCAAAGTTCTCTCCTTACCATCAAGTTATTTTCCTTCTCAGATTCATTTGGTGACTCTTCTTGTACCAAAGCATTTCTACTACTACTGACCTTCTTACTTGTGTATGTACACTCAAATGATCTATGTCCTTCTCCATAATTGTAACAAGATCTTCAAAAATGACCTCTATTATAACCACCTCGGTAGTTATTGCCTCTTCATCTAGATGAACTTTCACCTTTCCACTCGCTCTTGCCTTTATCTAGATTTGTCTTTTCTGGATCAGATCTACTATTTTCACCATAAGATCTACCTCTTCCCCTAGGGAATCTATTGGTTCCTGGAGGGGATTTTATACTCCATGAGATACCAATATACCTAAGACTGATAATGAGGAGGGGTTAGTTCCAAATGTGAGAAATTTTAGGTAACTGGACCAACTATAGGGACAAGACTACCCTCTTCACTTCTAGCTCTGCAAAACCAAGGTGGGTGCACCTGATCCAATAGATACAATTCTATTCTTGGCTTAATACTAGATCTAACAACAGATAGTAGTGAGAAAGTACTAAATAACAATCTATTATTCATTGACTCTCCGTCACTGGGTAGGATAACTATCAAAAGAAAATGAAATTAAAATTACTAATTTTGATTACAAGTTTCTGATTATAATGATTTCAATCATTCCTCATAAAGTAAAGATAGGTCCATATAAGCCAGTGCCTTATCCATTGGCCATGCAATACCAGAAAATAGAGTCAATGTAAAGATCCTTAAAATAACTAGTTTTTGAACATAAATACAAGTACCCCAACTCTTTCCTACTTGTCAATAATCCTTATGTAGATCCAATGAACATATATCCCACTCTGAGAAATATTTAATCCAACCCTAGATCAGAACTCAAAGAAAAAATACATACATAAAAATATTTGAGAGACTTAGAAAATTCACAGAATGAACACAAAGGAGAGACAAAGACTTGAGATTTGTATTAAGTATAACCTTTTGTCACTTGTATACAATATGTGTTGAATAGCAAGCTTACAAGATAATAGTAGCAACCTATACTTCTTCTCTATTACTTGATAAGAAACAATACAAAATATTACAATCCTTGACTAAGGGTTAGGGTTTCAAAATTTATGTATTCTCAACACCTAAAACTCTCAATGCCTAATATGATTGTGGAAAATCCTTTTATATACAAGGAGATGCAACAAGCTACTGATCATATTAGGGTTTATAAAATTTTAACCTAAAACTTTACAACAACCCTATTGGGTTTACAATAAATGTCTTGATCAAATTTGGATAGATATTTTGCAAGTGAACTGTCGTACTTTATGTCTTCAATCTTTTCCTTGGTTTCTTCATGAAAATCTATTTGCCATTTCTTCGTGGTCATCCCTACAATAAATACATTTCATATCTCAACCACTTTTAAAACCCCAAAGTCATAGTCCTTGTTTAGCTCAAGAAGTAGGTGGAGTGTCTACCTTCTCTGCATGTTGAATGTACTGACATTTCTACCTATTGTACACCTCCTCACTTGTGAACTCAAAATTAGCAAATTCAGCCTTCCTGCTGGATAGTTGTCCCCATTTATCTTCCATTTTCTTTATCTCCCGCTGAATATATTCAAACTTTGACTTAGCAGTTATTAAAAATTTAGTGGTATGATTGAATGAAGTAGTATCTTTCAAAACACTTGTCATTTTCTCTGAGAAAAGTTCATCCATCTCCTCTCTCCATTTATATAACTCTTTCAAATCACCAAAATCTTTAAATAAACTTAGCACTAACTCACAATTTGGATGTGTTAATTCTCTTTTTAACACATTGGATTTCCTCTTAAAATCATCAAAAATTATATTATACTCCACTATTTTCTTTACAGACTGATGTACTGGCTTAATTAGTGGATCGAGATCTTCCTAGCCTTTAGATAGCCAATGAAACAACTTCACACTTGAGGACCTCTCAATCCATTTATTCAAAATTGATCCCAACTCAGCCTTATCCTTATTCAAAGCAAAAAATTTTTTTTTAACTTATTAGCATGCTCAAACAAAATTGAAGGCTTTAAGTCATGTGCAAACTGCATAATTGCCTTTGTTATTTTATCCTCATATTTTTGGTTTGCTAAGGATGTATCCTTCACATGCTCATCTTTCTCCTTTTCTAGCTATACCCTGGTCTCCCTCAACTTATTTGTTTCTTTGGTCAACTGTTGCTTCTCCCAATTGATTCTTGCATCTATATTTGTCTCTGGGAGTGGTGATGGTGGAAACTCAATAATAGGGCTAGATGAAGAGGCTACCATTGGCCTATCAACAATCATCAACTAGGGTGACCTGTGATCCCGTGGTCCAGATAATTTTGCAATTAATTTGTCCTTCTAGATCAAGTCTATTTTCAACTCATTGTAAGACTTAAGGATATTTTCAAACTTGATCCTTAACTCTTCCTTTGCCTATGCATCTTTCTCTTCTACCCTCACATAAAACATGGATGTTTCCAAAATGATGTTTGAGGCCTCCACACTAGAAGTCTCACCAACTCTCTCTACTAATCAACTACTAGCATAATCTGAAGAGAGAGTTTCTCTTTTTCCTTTATTTTCTTCCCTTTTAAGGGACTACATGACCAATGCTGCATGATCATCTAAAAAAGTAATACCCCTACCAATCTATTGTGCCTAATCTGTAGTGGTAAGGTTCTTCACTTTACTTTTTCTAACCTGATAAAAAACTATTGCATCTGCAATATCCCACTCAGGAAGAATCAACACTCCTGTAGTATGGATCATGGCTCTTCCCTCCTCAAGGGTGATCTTTTCAAATTTCTTCATCATTTCTCCTTTGGTCTCATTTTCAATCTTAGTCATAGCCCTATTAGGGAACTCTTCTTTCTTTTTGTCACAAAGCTCTTTAAACTGATTTATTTTCATTCTCCATAAAAATTGAAAGAATGCACTAGTCTTTACAAACTTATCATCAGCAATAAAAGAATCACTAGCCTATTTTAAAATTGGGTCTATTTGCTTACCCTCGAACTCTGTAATAGTAAGATCCATTTCTATCTCTTTGGGTGCCTCTAGCATTCCCTCCTCCAATTCATCACTAGAAACAAAAATATTTCCCTCATTTCTCATTTGCACTAACTGATCAACCACCCCATGTTCATCTATTTGTAAAGGGGACAAAGAAGGAGAGTATACATCCTACTCTGGCCTTAACTCCTCATGTCTCTACCTCTTTGAGGAAGGCTCTTGTACTATTGGGTCATCCACAGGTCTTTTCCCTCTGGAAGTAGATGGAAGATTACCATCTCTTTATTGAACTAGGAGAAGAACACTATAGCCCTTCATTTGTTGCAATGTATAAGTTCCCCTTGGGGTTAATTTTGTGTACCGAGGTTGGCTTAAAATCCTCTTGGCTCTCTTACGATCTTCCTTTCTTACCAAAGCCCTCTTCTCATTTACTGCCACCATGATCCCTTCAAAATGCTCCATGATAGCATCTACCTTCCTAGCCCATGGCACAAAATTCTTCAACAGGTCATAACCCTTATCAAAGTTCCTTATAAAATCTACACTCTTCTTGTAGATCACCCATTTTTCCTTCTTAATCTCTTGAGTTTGAAAATCAAAATCATTCCTTATTATATCCTCAGGTAAATTAAATTGGTGCTCCATAAGAGCACACCTTATCTTCTCTCTAAACATCCAAGATAAGAATCCCTCATTATCTACACATCTAGCAACAGTTGTAGCCATTCTATAGGGCTACAAGACCTAATTCAAATGCAACCATCCTTTCTTAACAATGACATATTGGTGTGCAATTGTGATTTCTAGGAACAAAGTTCCCCTTCCTTTACAAGTGAGGGTTGTTTCTTGTAGATCACCAATCTGCCTCAAAATTTTTGCATATCCTATCTTTAGCAAAACCTGGTAAGGCAATATGTATGGTGCCTTCTTGCAACCATATACCCTAAACACTATAGAAACTAGATATAATATTATGTCACCAAATTTATGCACTATGGTGATGTCCTTGTAATATTCATTTGGTCTAATCAACCTCAACAATTCTCTTGGGATCCTAGGATTTTCAAAATATAACAAGCTCCTAAGCCTTGAAGAAAAATTTATGTCAAAGAAAAGGAAGTTGGCATCAGTTCTATCCCATGACAAATCTGTAGTCCACAACTGAACTGGAAATGTTTCCCCATCCTTCATCTTGACAATATTAATTGTTGAGCTGAAAAATTGTTCATCCTTGTACAAAAACATATGCATTAGCATGGAATACCACCCAAAGGGTCTGCTTATCTTCATGTTTTTAATCCCTATCAACCCCTCATGGATTAAATCAGCAAGTTGAGAGTCAAAGTAAAAAATTAGTGCCAACTATGCGTGTAGAGACTGTACTATCATAAACATATATGGAATTGGCATGTGAGTAGCCTCATCATGACCAAGGATTAAAGTTAGAGACTTATAAAAACCCTATCCTTGTAGACTGAATAAATCCAACCTGAAAGACTTAGGTGTACTTGGGCTAACCAAACACATTGATCCAATCTAGTTAAGGAAATCCCTTAAGGGCCCTATTCTCAAATAATCCCTCTGTGCCTCATAAATTTCACTGAATTCCTTAAAATCAATCTTCTCTAACCCAATAGAGGGGTCATTCAATGAGAAAATCTCCCTAATCTCATCCTCTATGATACTAATCAAATCATTCCCATTTATATCCTTGACACACCTTGTCATAGGATCATAACACATAGCAATCTGAATCAATAAATCCACGTCGATGAATACTCCAGGGACAATTAATTTCCCTATATCAAACTACCAAATATTACTAAGAGGAGCGTATGAGTTCCTCTGAGAGTATGCCAACCTAAATAATATCAAACCATTGTGATCTTTCCCTACCCTAGCATCCCTCATCCACATCCCTCTATCATAAAGTCCATCATTTACTAAGTCTCCAGGGTTTCTTGGGACTAATTCTTTTACTTTAATTGCCCATTCTCTGAATGTGGGAGTAACTGCATCAAATATTTGAAAACACCTTTGTCCTTATACTCTATTTTTCTTGAAAGCTCCCTTTTAGGCTGCATCTCAAGTAGGGTTTCAAATAAATGCACAAATACCCAAAAAAACCCCAAGTATCACTAGATAATAATAACAAGATATAATCTCTTTACACTTCTTTTCCTCAAAATTTCATGAAATTCTTAAGTTAAAAGTTTGGCCTACCAAACACATGAAAAATTGTGCTTGATATCACTCTAGAAAGAAAAATAGTCCCATTCACCAAGACACTTTGAGAGAAGTAAAAACTACAACGATCAAATCAGGGTATATAGTATTTTTCCAATTGTTTATAATTCATCCACACGAAACTCATTAAGTTTTCCATTACTAAAAGTTGGTGGCTTCAATGTTCACAAGATGCAAACAATGTCACTAAAGAAAAATTCAAACTTGAACCGTCGATTGTCTTTCCTTTTTGGCTCATCGGACGGATGGAAAAATCGGCTGCATAACCCTTTGATACTTTTCCCTAGACTAGTTGTCGCCCAATGAGAACAATCCAAATTATGCCCATTGATCAGACTAGACAGGTTTCAACCTGTCGCTAAAGCACAAATAGAAAATTGTTAGGATTGTCTGGATGAGATAAAGCGACAATCGTCAATGCATCCAATTGAATGATCATCACAATCTGCAAACTTTGGCCCCACTTTCCACTTCACTAATTTCTCACTCAATCAAAAACTACCACATTGCAAAAATTGGTAGGAAGACCTTGACCCCCTTTTCTTTCTTGGTGTCAAACATACTGACAACTACCACATCATCCTTTACTTCAACCAATGAAGAACAAACATGTCACCATGACCTGGCAACTACTGGCCCACTCCTTAGTTCGCATCCTACATGTGAAATTGAATGGTCATCGCTATACCACAAGCCTTAAACACCACACATATTCCCTTGGCAGTGTAACGATAACCACAAGATTTTTCAGAGCTTTAATCCTTTGAAAATTCTTGATCCCACTGTACTACATCACCTAGAACAAGTGTCATCATGAGAAAACTGCCATGGAAAATGAACTGTCAAAACTCTACCTTGTCAAAAAAGGTCTTAATCAGATGCTTGTCATTAAAGTGCATTGATTAAAAGACAATCAAATCGACCCAATGGTATCATGACAACCATCGATGCACTCCACTAATTAGTCGACAACACACTTCTGAAGATGGGCCTGCTTAGATAGATGTCAGTTTTTCACCATTTTACATGTCAGAGACTTTGACAACCGAGAGCCTTAAGATTTAATGATTGCCAGTAATTCAAAAAGGGTTAGTCAGCTAAAGAAATAATGGGGAACACTAATTTTTTTTATAAATTTATTAAAAGGGACCTTGCTTAAAAAATCTAAGCACCTAGCACATAAAATGGAGATTTTATAAAGGTTAATAATAACACATGTGTTATAGGAAGTCTTTATGAACAAAAAAGTAACACTCAAACATAACGAAGCTCATGTCAAACTAGGGTTTTGAGAAACATCACTTATCACTAGGGTTGAAAACAAAGGCTCCCAATAATCTTTGAAGTATGAGGATCAAATTTTTTTGAATAGTACTAATAGTGGCTCATACTTGAGGACATGTATCTCCTGTAGATATAATGAGAAAATTGGAATCTCTTGGAAGAGCAGACCAACTCAAAAAATTTTATTGAAAACAAGCAACTAGACATAAAACCCTAAACCTAAACTTCCTAAGAAGTTATAGAATCCTTTAGGAGAAATAAAATTTTAAGAATTACCCATGGACTGGCAATTTCATGAATTCTCCTATCAGATTTTTTAACAAGTATGAACCTGTTCCCCATTTTTCTTCAATGATGTAAGGTCCTAGCTAGATGGGATCAAACTTTCCATGGTTACCTTTATTTTCTAATCTTGCATTCCACATTGGGACCAAGTCACCATTTCCAAAATATCTTTGAGTAGTCCTTCTGTCATACAAAACCTTACACTAGGCCTAAATCTTCTCATTTTTGGCATGTGCATCACTTCTTACCTCATTCAACTGGATCAAATCATTAATTCTGATAGTCATTTCATCTTCCAGATCATCATCCTATGCCTGAATGAATTGGTACATCTATAATAAGTTAGTTTGGGGAAACCTTGCATTAATTCCATATACTAGGTCAAAAGGGGCACACCCTATTGCTTTCTTTATTGTAACCCTGTCAGGCCATAAAGCTTGCAACAACTTAGAATCCTAAGCCCTCTTATTTTTATCCAATACTCTTTTCAATATTTTAATCAGGGTTTTGTTACTAGACTCATCTTGGCCATTGCCTTGTGGGTGGTAGGGACATGAGTATGAAATTTTAATACCATTCTTCTAACAAAAGTCAACAAACTCCTCTGATCTGAAACACATTGCATTATCAACCACCATGGTTTCAGGACAACCAAATCTAATAAGGATATTTTACATCATACAATCTATTACCACCTTACTAGTTTCTTTCTTTGAGGGAATTGCTTCAACCCACTTGGTGAAGTAATCAGTTACTACCAAGATATAAGAATGTCCACCACTAGATTTATTGGGGATTTCTCCAATAAAATCCATACCCCACTTCTAGAAAGGGGCTTGAATTGTAACAGGCTTGAGAGGTATATTTCCACTAAATTTAAGCTTCCCAACAAACCTTTGACAAAGATCACATTTTCTTACAAATTGGTGAGTGTCTTTAAAAAGTGTTGGCCACCAAAAACTTGATCTGGTAATCTTGTGAGCCTTGGTATTTTCCATATAGTGTCCTCCACAAACTTCATTGTGCATTTCATTCAACTAGATTTTGGCTCTATCTTGATCCACACATCTGAGCAAGACACCCTCATTACTTCTCCACCATAATTCACCACTTTTAATTGCATATCTTATGGAATTAAGCCTAATAGTTCTTTTCTTGTTATCATCTAGCTCAGTGGGTAACATCATCTTCTGCAAGTACTTGACAATATCCCTATGCCATTCACAACAATCCATATTGTAAACAAAATGTCTCTGATCTTCCTCTAACATATTTATTTGATTTGCATCTAGGTTTCTTTGAGCCATCAACTTTGCAAGGCCTAATCCTCTTACCAACTTTGTAATATGAATGTCAATATTAAACTCTTGGATTCTATTGATCCATCTACATCTTCTTCCTAATACTTCCTATTGGATTAATATATCTTTGATAATGTCATCATTTAGTTCTACTACTTGTAGGATTTTACTAAAAAAGGAAATAGGTTGCTCAAACCCATTTGCATTCTTCTGTAATAATACTGCTGCAACAGTATGGGCAAATGTAAAAGAAAAGAACTGCAAAGGTTTATTGTAATTTGGGGTTTTCAAAATTGGGGCATGCTTAATAGCCCTTTTAATATCATTGAAGGCCTGGAATACTTCAACATTCCATTCAACCTTTGCTCCCCTTTTCAACATCCTTGATATAGGGATACTAATTTCTGCAAAATTAGTAATAAATCTCCTCAAAAAATTTACTTGTCCTAAAAAGGACTAGATTCCTTTAAGATTTTTTGGTAGGGATGGTTTGTCAATAGCTTCCACCCTCTCAGGGTCTATCCTTACTCTATCCTTTGAAATAATATGTCCTAGAAACTTTCCTTCCACCACACTGAAAGCACATTTCTTTGGGTTCAAAGAAACTCCAAATTCCAATGCTCTAATAAAATTTTTTCCAAATGTCATAAATGTTGTTCCTCTTTGGCTGAAAATGTTGTAAGGTCATCTTGATACACTACCATAAATCTATCAATAAAGTCAGGAAAAGCTACAACCATAGCTCTCTAGAAAGTGGCACCAGCATTAGTCAACCCAAAGGGAATTCTTACATAAACATATGTTCCTCATGGGGTTGTAAATGTAGTTTTGAATTGTTCTAATTCTTTAACCATAACTTGATTGTATCTAGAGAAGCCATCCATCATGGACATCAACTTTGATCCTATCACCTTTTGCAACATATTCTCCATATTAGGTAATCCATAGTTATCCTTTAAAGAATTTATCTTGAGGTTCCTCAAGTCAGCACAAAGCCTAATATCACCATTTTTCTTTCTGATAGGAACCAAGTTCGAGACCCAAGTGGAATGTCTAATAGGTTTAATTATTCCAGCATCTATCATCTTTTTAAGCTCTCCTTGCATTTTAGGTGGCAAGGTAGGGTTAACAAGTCTCAATTTTTATCTGAAAGGTTTTGTACCTTCTTTCAATTGAATCTCATGTTGAAACAAATCTTCTCTGTAAGCCTTGAGGTCTTCATAAGACCAGGCAAAAACATGTCTAAACTTCCTAAGAAGATCAATCAAATTTTTTCTGGTTCTAGGGGTAAACATTTACCTATGTAAACCCTTTTAGGAACCAATCTTGTACCAAGATTTATTTCCTCAAGATCATTTGTTTTATTATTGCTGGTAGAAAAAACCTTGTCTTTATTGTCAAATGCCCTTTCAAGAGCAACTAATCCCTTGGGAACTTTGTTTGATTTTAACTATAGCACTTCCCTTCCAAAGACAACTTCTTTACCATTCATTGTATCAACATAAGCACTAAAATCCATTTCCTTGTTACCAAAATAAGATTCACATTGCAAGAATCTTAATATGTCTTGATCATCAGAAAAAACTTGCCAATTTTCCACATTATCAGGGATGGAAGGTCTAGCCTGAACCTCTATTTTTGTTATATCTGCAAATGTAATGTCCTATGGCCTAAGAGCCACATTAGCTAACAAGTCTACCATTCTTTTTTGACTTCTTTCCATCCAAAAAATATTAAAAGCATTAAAGCTCTCAATTTCATCCCATACTACATTTCTATATTGCTTTAATTTTTTATTCTTTGAAGCGTACTTTGATCTAACTTGTGAAATTACTAATTCAAAATTACCCACCACTTTTAAACACTTTATACCATGCCTTCATGTTAACCTTAGGCCTATCAACAAGGATTCATATTCTACAACATTATTTGTGCATGAAAATAGCAAAGTGAAAGAAAATTTGAAATTTTTACCATTTGGAGATATGAGCAGTATTCTAGCTCCAGACCCCTCCTTTGAGTTTGCCCCATCAAAATACATGGCCCATAGACTATCAAGGTTAGTCCATTCTTCTTGGCTATCTAATTTTAGGGAAAATTCAACACCCTCTTCTATCTCCTTATCTTGGACTCTGAAAGCATTGATGTCAGTATCTAAAAAATTGTTCATGGTGTCTTCTTCCTCCTCAATCATATGTGGAGTCCTAGGTTCTCTAGAAACTTTGATATTTTTTCCTTCAAAGTTGAAAGTAGAAAAAGATAGGTCACACTATATACTACCTCCCATAGAGGCACTCCACCTTCTTGACAACAACATCCCATATCGAGGAGGGATATAGACTACTAAGACACTCACGATCAATTTCTTATCAGGGTATGCTACCAGTCTATAGGGTAGAGCCTTGATGGTACCAACAACTGGTACTTCTCTTGAATCCATTTCTTGACATCTCCCATGTGGAGTATCCACTTTCAGCCCCAAAGATTTCATAACTTTAGTGGGCATAACAGTGTTTGATGCTCCTGAGTCAATCATGCAATTTTTTAACAATTTTCCATTTATCAACAAGGCTAAAAAGAAAGGAACAATTGTTCTTGCTATAGTACTAAAAAAATTTGTGTCCATATAAATTTGAGTAATTTTAGAAACAATTTCCTCATCATGATTTTCATTTTCATCATTGAAAGTTTCTACTTACTTCTCAACCCTTTCTATTTTCTGGGTATCAATGGATACTACACCATTTACCCAATTTAAAGCTTTCTCCTTATGTTCCTCTATTCTCATCATTTCTAGTAAAGGGAATTTAATAGTGATTTGTGACAACAACTTGCTCATGTCAATTGGGACATATTTTGAATAAAAAACATCCTTCTTCATACTTGTAGCTTCCTTATCAACATTCTGGGTGGATGTATTTGTGGGTTCTTCAATCTGAATTTTAACTTCTTTCTGTAAGGTTGGAATAGCCTCACCTGAAGGTTTAGAATTTATTTTATAAATAATTTTAGGTTTAGCATTCTTCTTCACTTTGACCTTATTAATAACATCGGTTTCCTTCTACTTATTTTGGGATGCCTTTACATCTTTTTCTGTCTTCTTAATAAAAATACCAGCATGCTTCTAACTTGGATAACCAACTACTCTATTTCTTAAGTTGTAGTTTGTTTTGGCTTGGGTAACCATATCTATTTTTATCAAAGAAATTTCCTCATTAGACGGCCTTCTCAAAACAACTATCTCTCTACCCTTTAAAACATTACATTGAGCATTATCTAACTCACCATCATCATCTGAAAAGACTTGTTGATGGTATGATTGATTTCTAGTTTGGGAATTCAAAATGTCCTGATTTTCATCTTCTTCAGTAGAATCAACCTCATCCCAAACATGGGAGGAAGTCATGCCACATCCCTATTCATCACAGGGCTCTTCCTCATTACATTCTTGTTCCTCTTGTGAAGAGACACTCTGGGATATGACACAATAATTAGGATGATGTGGTGATTGATAGACAATACACCATGGGACTTCTTCAACCATATTCATTGAATTTCTTTGTAATGGGTTAGGGGCCCTATCATTTGGTTTATCCTTCCTTTCTGGGAGAATAGGCTTTCCATCCTTCCATTGAGTATTGTATGGATAGTTTTGCATTCTTCGCAACTTGTTAAAATTATTAAAGGCAAGCTTGCCATTTCCTACAACTCTATTATCCAGGCTTCAAATCCTTTATAGCTTTCAAAATCTTCTTTAAACTATCATCATCCTTTGGTTTCACACCTGTAGGCTCTCCTAGTTTTTTTCTGTTCAATAATTGTGACTTGTTATCCTCCCTTCTTCCCAATTTTCCTAAGATTCCGTGATTACTTTCTATATTTACAGCTAACTTGTAGGCTTCTACAAGACTTGGGTTCTTGTCCCTCAAAAGGTAACCCATTTAAGAATCAAAGGAATTTAAATAGGTGACAAGATAGACTCTTGATAGGAATGAATGCTAAAGTGTTTGGCAACCATTCTATAGTAGTTGTTGTTGCATTCATGACTATGATTGTTATTGATGTCAACATAGTGATTTACCAAAGACTTGCAGAGAAGCAGACAGAGTTTGGATTAGCACACATGGGTTATTGCAGTTGGAGCTATGTGATGTTGAGGTTATACTCTTTGATATGTCATATGTCTATGGTTAAGAGCCCAGATAGTAATTCATTGATTCATGGAAGTTATGATCATTTTGGTGGAAGCAGTGTTCAGGTAGTGTTCTTGAGTAGTGGTTTGTGGTAATCAGATGATATCTCCTAATCAAGATGGAATCTAGTTTTGCATAGTTAAATAGAAGTTGAAGACACATTGATAGTGATGTGGGTGATAGCATAGACTTTGAGGTCGCATGAGTGAAGATTTATTGTATTTGGAAGTTGACAGTTTTACGTAATTTTGGTGTAGCATGTGGAAACTTTTATTTTGTAATTGTATGCCGACTCATTTGTAATTATTTGAGTGTGGTATAAAGGAATGAATGAATTTCCTTGTTGTAATGTGAAAGTGGAAATGTAATGCAGTTGTAGTGATGATGTGCGATGCTGTATGCATGAAGTGAAGAAAAGAGCTAAGTATGAGAGCAAAATTATGAAGGAAGACATGTGAAGTACAAAGATCTAAAATTGAGATCTGATGTAATAGTTTGGGACAATCAGAGAAGAAGTAACATATTGTTCTATTGAGTAATGTAAAGATTATTTGGACAGTGTGTTCAGTGATCTTACCCTGAAGTTGTTTGGGTAGTGGGTCCTTCTGTCTTCTATAACTCTTAACTAGGTTAGAATCTTTTAATAGGGATTCATATGTACTAAATGTATTTCATAAGACTCCTAATAGATTCCATCCTCTCACAAGGAATATTCATATTAGTGCATCTTTTATGGGCATCATTCCTACTGGGGTTTACTCTTTGATCAAGAGGTTCCCTAGTCAACATATCTTGTGTCATTGTGTTATTGTGTATGAATATCTTTCTATGGTTGGTAATTATATTGCTCATATGGTTTAATGTTGTTGAAGATGATAAAAGTTATAATTATCTGATAACTAATTCACCCCCCCTCTTAGTTATCTTGGTGGACTTTACGTTCTAACAATTAGTATCGGAGTGGCAGGTCCTTGAAAGAGAAGTTTAATAGCTTAAGGAGATCCATGGTGAATTCTAGGAAATAAAGCCCTAAGTTTGATGGAGTAAATTTTGACAGCTGGAAAGAAAAGATGAAGACACACCTATTATGTTTAGGACCAAGTTATTGGTTGATTACAAAGAATAATAAGACTATCATTGAAGAAAGCAATCTTGAAACATGTACTATGGAAGAGAGAGATCTATTCATGTGTAACATACTTGCAAGAAAAAAACTTTTGACAACACTACCAGAGAATGAGTATAGTTAGGTAAAATATTTGAAAAAATCTCATGTAATTTGGAATGCTTTACACTCTACTTTTGAAGGTGATGAACATGAAAAAAGAGTTAGGTTACATAATTGGATATGTGCATTTGAAGATATAAGAATGTTGGAAGATGAATCTGTTAGAAGTTATATTGGTAGAATGTTAGAGATCATTTCAGGTATAAAATCTTGTGGAGGAACAAAGAAAGAGAACAAAGTGATATGGAAAAGTCTGAGGACATTGAATCCTATATTTAAGTAGACAACACAAATTTTTGAACAAGTGATACCTTGTACAACAAACTTTACAAGAGAGACTCTTCTTGGAAGATTGGAAGCAACAGAAATGAACCTAAGATTATCAGGAGACTTACCTAGAATGGAGACAACATTCAATGCTCTTAGTGTTTGCCCTACTTTGTCAAGAAGCATCAATGTGAGTGGAGATTATGCTGGCAGCAACAAATCTAGAAATGAAGAAGACAAGAAGATTGAAGAAGGTATTACTTTGCTTGTGAAAAGAGAACCAGAAGATAAGAAAAATTTTAAATGTTGGACTTGTCAAGAATATGGTCAGTTTGCATCTAAATGTCCTAAGAGAGTTAAAAAGTACAGAAGCAATTTCAAACCTAGAAGAGCTAAAAAGTACATAGGATTTGTAGCAATTAAAGAAGAAAATCCTGAATCTGATGTTAATCAAGAAAAAGCCTTAGTTTCTCAAGTTGAAAAGAAAGCTAATTAGATTATAGATAGTAGTTGTTCACATCATATGACTGGAGACATGAAAAAGTTCATAAAGTTGAATGAATATGATGGTGGAGTAGTTAGAGTTGGAAACAATGCACCTTGTTTGATTAAAGGTATAGGATCTATTAGTCTTGATGGAAAGACTAATATTGATGATGTTTATTTTGTGGATGGATTGAAACATAATCTTTTGAGTGTTGGACAATTAGTTGATAAGGTATATCAAGTTTGGTTTACTGAGAAAAGTTGTATGATAAAGGATAAAGATGGAAATCTGATTAGAACTGGATCTAGAACTAGAGGTAATGTATTTTAGTTGAATCCTACTAAGATGACATGCTTGATTACTAAAATTGATGACAGTTGGTTATGGCATAGAACTTTTTGTCATATAAACTTTGATAACATTGTGAAAGTAAGTACTACACTTGCAGTAAGAGATTTACCTAGAATTATGAAGCCTACTAACATGATTTGCAAAGAATGTGTAATGGCTAAATAGAAGAGTTCTTTTCCTAGTAAGAAGTTTACATCTACACAGAAGCTAGAGATTGTTCATACATATTTGAATGGTCCTAACAGGACTAGAGGATTCTATGGAGAAAGGTATTTTATGATTCTTGTTGATAATTTTACAAGAATGATGTGGATTGTATTTCTTAAAGAAAAATCTAAAGCATTTGATAAGTTTAAGATTGTTAAGAATAAAGTTGAGAATGAATTTGGAATGAAGATTAAATGTTTTAGATTTGATAGAGGTGGAGAATTTACTTCTAGAGAGTTTAACAACTTTTGCTAAGAAAATGGCATTAAAAGATAGTATTCAGCTCCTAGAACACCTAAACAAAATGGCATTGCAGAAAGAAAGAACAAATCAGTGACTGAAGCAGCAAGAGCTATGTTGTTTGAAAATAATTTGGCAAAGATATTCTGGAGAGAAGTAGTGAACACATCAGTATACACAATGAGCAGAGTACAAATTAGAGTAGACATAGACAAGACACCTTATGAATTATGGTTTGGACATGCACCCTCAGTTAAGTATTTTAGAATTTTTGGAAGCAAATGTTATATAAAGAGAGATGATGATATTGGAAAGTTTGATCCTAGAAGTGATGAAGGTATATTTCTTGGATATTATTTGAAAAGAAAACCATATAGATGTTTCAATAAAATAACTAAGACTATTGTTGAGAGTGCAAATGTTAAAGTTGATGAAAATTTCAAAATTCAGGAAAGAATGCTTGATTATGAATCTGATGAAGAAACACATCCTAAGCCTAATACTGGAACTACTGAATTGTTTTATGAAAGTGATAGTGATTTGTTGAATGAAAGCCACAATGAAGTTATTGAAGAACCTACATCTGAAGAGAGATCTGAGACAGTGACACCTAGCAAAATTTTGTTAAAGAATCATCCTTTTGAATAGATTATTGGGAGTATCAAAAGAGGAGTTCTTACTCAGAATAAGGCACAAGAACAGTTATGTTTGATTTCTCAAATTGAACCTAAGACTTCTAATGAAGCTTGTCAAGATGAAAGTTGGACTAATGCTATGAAAGAAGAACTAGATCAGATTAAAAAGAACAAGAAATGGGAATTGGTCCCTAGACCTAAAGACAAGAACGTTATTGGAACTAAATGGGTATTTAGAAACAAGATGAATGAACAAGAAGTAGTAAGAAACAAAGCAAGATTGGTATGTAAGGTTTACTCACAACAAGAAGGAATTGACTATGAAGAAACCTTTGCACATGTTGCAAGAATTGAAGTAGTAAGAATGTTTTTGGCATATGCAGCTTACAAGAAATTCAAAGTGTATCAGATGGATGTGAAGTCAACATTTCTAAATGGAGAATTGGAAGAAGAAGTCTACATTAAGAAGCCTGAAGGTTTTCCTTCTCAAGAAGGAGACATGGTATGTAAATTGAAGAAAGCTTTATGTGAAATTAAACAAGCACCTAGAACTTGGTATGCAAGACTGGATAAGTATTTGTTAAAGTTGGGATTTATAAAAGGTACATCTGATAGCAATCTGTACACAAAAGAAATTGAAAATGGTTTGTTAGTTATAGTTATTTTTGTCGATGACATTATCTTTGCAAGAGAAGATGAAGCTAGTAACAAATTTGCTGATGAAATGAAGACTGAATTTGAAATGAGTATGATTGGTGAAATGAAATACTTTTTGGGATTACAGATAATACAAAACAATGATGGTATCTTTGTAAGTCAGACAAAGTACCTAAATGACTTGTTGAAAAGATTTGGTATGGAGGATTGTAAACCAGTTGGAACACCTATGGTGACCAAACATAAGTTATCTAGCACAGATGAGACTCCTACAGTAGAACAGAAGAAATATAGATCTATGATTGGAGGATTACATTATTTGACTCATACAAGACCTGATATAGCACATTCAGTTGGAATTGTAGCAAGATTTCAAGTTGAACCTACAGAATCACATAATGCAATAGTAAAGAGGATACTGAGATATTTAAGAGGCACAATGGACTATGGATTATGGTATGAAAAGTTTGATGATTTTACCCTATGTGCATATATAGATGCTGATTGGGGAGGTAGTGTTGATGATAAGAAAAATACCAGTGGAGGAGCATTTTGCCTTGGAGGAAGATTAGTTTCTTGGCTAAGCAAGAAGTAGAATTGTATCTCACAAAGCACAACAAAAGTAGAATATGTAGCAGCAGAAAACAATTGTAACTAGATAATTTGGATGAAGTAGATGCTAAAGGATATTGGAATAAAATTTGTTGAACTTGTTGTTGGGTGAACCCACAATTGTGGGTTACACTTTTCTGCCTGAACGGACACTGAACTCTACATTTTGAAAAAAAAATTCAGATTCAGATGCATATTGTCATTAAAGCGTTTGAAATCAGAAGATGAAGTAAATTAGAGTCTTTTAAGATTTTTGTCTAGATTCCAAATATAATTTTTATTTTTATTTTTGAATTGATTTGAATGGTTTTTTCTTTCTCCCATGAAAACAGGTATGTTGATGTCATTTTCAAAGAGTTACATTGTTTTCATATAGCATAACTTTTTTTTCTAAAATAGATATCAATATGATTCTTTCAAATTTAGTTTTTTAAGATCCATATAGAGGGCATACAATTGGTTTGATGACATTATCATGATTATTTCATAATTTATTAATGTTTGAAGTTGACTAAACCATAATTTTGACATACCTTGACTACATAGCTTATAACTTATCGTGTATTTGTCCAATTTCATTTTTATTTTTTTTCATAGAAAGATAACTTCAATAACTAGGGCATAGGTATTTTTTAGAATTTTTTTTCTCTCATTTACTATTTTTCCATAAACAGCAAACATATAGGTAGACATACGGTGAAATATCTATGTTTAGTAAAAATAAAAATACACAGTCATAATAAAATTAATATGTATTAAAATTATAATCATTGGAAAAAAATTCTTGGTAGTACCTTACTAGATAGATAGTTTTGTCAAATGAATTCATTTGATTTTCCAAAAGATAAATTCGAAGTGATTTTTTGTCAACATTTTAATAGGTGTGAAGGAGACTCCATTATAGGTATGAATGAGGAGTACAGATGTTATATCAATACTTTTTTTTATCTAAGAGGCTTTGAGCTAACCATTTGTAATTAAAATCTTCAAATGGAACCTCTCAAGGCTTAAATCATCATATTTTATTAAAAATGTGTTATTTCAACAAAAATCAACATCTCTAAAAAAGTGTAACCCACTATTGTGGGGTCACCCTGGTATATATTATGATAACACCAGTACAGTTAGTATGTCTAAGAATCCTGTATTACATTCTAAGACAAAGCATATAGAGATTAAGTATCATGTTGTAAGAGAGAAAGTTGTTGAAAAAGAAGTTAGACTTGAGTACATAAGTACAAAGGAGCAGATAGCAGATATATTCACAAAGTCTTTGCCTAAGGATACATTTGAGTATCTGAGAGGTATGCTTGGGGTTATGCCCTAGCATATATTTGAGAAGTGATGCAGTTGGTTGCATCCATCCAGTGGTATATGAGCCTTATCTTTCTTTTGGATTGGATGTTGGTACTTCCTCTATGGGGGAGTATGTGTATCTAAGCTGAGTCATGAGGACTCTAGTAAATGTATTTTCTAAAACGTATCTTTTGACATTGAGTTGTTGTTGACTTAGTGATGGAATTTCTATCATCGATGTCAATGGGGGAGAAGTATGAATGGAAAACAATATGAGACATTTGTTGGAGAGAACTAAATAGGATAACGAAGCAAGACTTGATTGATGAAGAGGATTAACGAAGCGGTGTTGCAGTATTAGATTTTTGGAACATTGGATGTTTTTCATCTATGTTTCCATCAATGCCAATGAGGGAGATTTTTAGGAATGAATGCTAAAGTGTTTGGCAGCCATTCTATAGTAGTTGTTGTTGCATTCATGACTATGATTGTCATTGATGTCAACATAGTGATTTACTAAAGACTTGCAAAGAAGTAGACAGAGTTTGGATTAGTGCAAGTGGGTTATTGTAGTTGGAGCTATGTGATGTTGATGTTATACTCTTTGATATGTCATATGTATATGGTTAATAGCACAGATAATAATTCATTGATTCATGGAAGTTATGATCATTTTGGTGGAAGCAATGTTCAGGCAGTGTTCTTGAGTAGCAGTTTGTGGTAATCAGATGATATCTCCTAATCGGAATGGAATCTGGTTTTGTGTAGTTAAAGGGAAGTTGAAGAAACATTGATAGTGATGTGGATGATAGTGCAGACTTTGAGGTTGCACGAGTGAAGATTTATTGTATTAGGAAGCTGATAGTTTTATGTAATTTTGGTGTAGCGTGTGGAAACTTTTATTTTGTAATTGTATGCTGACTCATTTGTAATTATTTGAGTGTGGTATAAAGGAACGAATTTATTTCCTTTTTTTAATATGAAAGTGGAAATTTAATGTAGTTGTAGTGATGATGTGTGATGTGGTATGCATGAAGTGAAGAAAAGAGCTAAGTGTGAGAGCGAAATTGTGAAGGAAGACATGTGAAGTACAGAGATTTGAAATTGAGATCTAATGTAACAGTTTAGCATAGTCAGAGAAGAGGTAACATATTATTTTGTTGAGTAATGTAAATATTATTTGGATAGTGTGTTCAATGATCTTACCTTGAAGATGTTTGGGCAGTGGGTCCTTCTGTCTTCTATAACTCTTAACTGGGTTAAAATCTTTTAACAGGGATTCAAAATCTCCTAACATGGATTCATATGTACTAAATGTATTTCATAAGAATCCTAATAGAGTCCATCCTCTCATAAGGAATATTCATATTAGTGCATCTTTTATGGGCATCATTCCCACCGGGGTTTACTTTTTTATCAAGAGGTTCCCTAGTCAACATATCTTGTGTCATTATGTTATTGTGTATGAATATCTTTCTACGGTTTGTAATTATATTGCTTATATGGTTTAATTTTGTTGAAGATGATAAAATTTATAATTATTTGATAATTGATTCACCCCCCCCCCCTCTTAGTTATCTTGGTGGACTTTAATTTCTAACAACTCTATCATCCAATCTGATTACCTGGAGGAGTTTATGCATGGCCTTTTGAAATCTAACATTAAATTCAACAACATCCTCATTGAAATTTTTCTTGATGTTATTAAATTCATTTAACATAAAACCCTCATTTGTCTTATCACCATATTGTTCCTTGAAACAATTTTTAAGCTGATCCCATGAGCCTATGCTACCATTTGGTAAAGCCCTAAATCAATCGCTTGAATCTTCAATTAATGATTATACAAACAAATTCATGATTACATCATTTGGGATGATGTTGTAATCATCTATAACATCAATGAACTTATTCAAGTGTTCCTCACAGGTGATAACATTACTTCCAATGAACTTGGGAAGTTTTTTCCTAATCTCCTTAGGGATGGGGTTGGGATATCCAGGAATGCCTGTAAAAATAAAATGTTTACACCTTTCATGAATAGGCCATGTGTTAGATAAACCAGCACCCTAGGATGTTGATGCATTAGTGTTTGACAGAACAAAAATCTTGAGTCTACTTGGTGGGGGAACACTTGTTGTCTGGTTAGCGATAGTAGTTGCATTTCCTCCTTGTGTTAAAAATGAGGTAGCAACATTAGTAGGCCATGTTGACCTTTTTAGAAAATCTATCTTCTTTCTTATTTATAATGCTGAAGCCTCTAATTCTACTTTTTCCAATTCCCTGGCCAACAATTCATGTTCCTTTTTAGCCTTCTCAAGATCCACTTCCAACCTTAGAGTCTGGTCCATAGAACCCCTAGGGCTAGTAGGCTCCTTAATTGAAACTCCCACAACCTTTTTCGTACCTCTATCCTTGGGATGCCTTATCTCAAACACCTCTTGGACAATAGGTTTCTCTCTTGTCTGTTCAGGTATATGGACATAATTTATTATTTCCAGGTCTAACAATTTCCTTTTCACTGATCAGCTCTTATCATAGCATGTCTAATTTTTTCTTCCTTTCCCTTTTCTCTTTTTTGCCTAATATCTACTTGCTCATGAATTTTCCTTTCTAGTTCATATACTTCTTCAAAGATTTTGTCAGAATCAGGAAAACTTGTTTCAAATTCAATCTGATGTGTTTGAAGATCCTCTTGCTAATCTTGGGACTCATGGAGACCTTGGGGTAATGAAGAACCAAGGGTGACAGGAGGGACAAAATATTGTCTATTTCTACTCTTACTTCTAGACCTTCTCTCTACTCCATGCCACTTGTTAGGAACTATCTTCTTATTATAGGGTAACTTTTCACCATCTCTTTCTGAAGGAGAATAGTAATCCTCATATTGGCTCAGACCCAAGTCAACAACTTCTTCATATTTTGAGGCATTTCCCTCCTGGCTAGGAGGAACAAGACCTTCCTATCTTGAATTTCCTTTTTGCTTCCATGTGAAAGACATGTCATTAGTACTCTTTTCTCTTCTAGTTTGACCTTGTCTAGATGTGGCTAGAAGCTCACCCTCCAAAATTTCCTCTGGATGTTCTTTTCTCCAGGACCTTGTATTCTTGAAACTCATTGTAATAGAATAAACTTTACTTAGCACTAGTATAGAGATATCTTAGAGTTTCCACCCTAGTAAACTAGGATTCTTTAGTGATTTTATGGTAATCAGTAAAAATAGTAGGCAATCTTTAGAAAAGGAAATAAGTCTGTGTATTCAATGGTAACCAACTGGCTTAAAAATAAGTAGGCTAGGAGTCAAGCTCAACTTGTACCTACGTTATTTGAAACAAATTTTACACTATCCCTAGTAGAGTCACCATTTTGTTGGTTCCTGGATAGGATTTTATACTCCATGACATACCAATATACCTAAGACTAATATTGAGGAGGGGTTAGTTTCAAATGTGAGAAATCTTTAGGTAATTGGACCAACTATATGGACAAGACTGCACTCTTCACTTCTAGCTCTACAAAACCAAGGTGGTGCACCTAATCCAATAGATACAATTCTATTCTTGACTTAATACTAGATCTAACAAAAGATATCAGTGAGAAAGTACTAAATAATAACCTATTATTCATTGACTCTCCATCACTGGGTAGGATAACTATCTAAAGAAAATGAAATTAAAATTACTGGTTTTGATTACAAGTTTCTGATTATAATTATTCCAATCATTCCTCATAAAGTAAAGATAGGTCCATACAAGCCAGTGCCTTATCCATTGGGCATGCAATACAAGAAAATAGATTCAATGTAAAGATCCTTAAAATAACTAGTTTTTGAACATAAATACAAGTACCCCAACTCTTTCCTACTTGTCAATAATCCTTATGTAGACCCAATGAACATATATCCCACTCTGAGCAATATTTAATCCAATCCTAGATCATAACTCAAAGAAAAAATACATACATATAAATATTTGAGAGACTTAGAAAATTCATAGAATGAACACAAAAGAGAGACAAAAACTTGAGATTTTTATTAAGTATAACCTTTTGTTTCTTGTATACAATATGTGCTAAATAGCAAGCTTGCAAGATAACAATAGAAACCTGTACTTCTTCTCTATTACTTGATAAGAAACAATACAAAATATTAAAATCCTTGACTCAGGGTTAGGGTTTCAAAATTTATGTATTCTCAACACCTAAAACTCTCAATGCCTAATATGATTGTGGAAAATCCTTTTATATACAAGGAGATGCAGCAAGCTACCAATCATATTTGGGTTTACAAAATTTTAACCTAAAACTTTAAAACAACCTTACTGGGTTTACAATAAATGTCTTGATCAGATTTGGATAGATATTTTGCAAGTGAACTGCCATACTTTATGTCTTCAATATTTTCCTTGGTTTCTTCAAGAAAATATGATCGCCATTTCTTTGAGGTCATCCCTACAATAAATAAATTTCATATCTCAACCATTTTTAAAACCCCAAAGTCATAGTCCTTGTTTGGCTCAAGAAGTAGGTGGAGTGTCTACCTTTTCTGCATGTGGAATGTACTGATACTTCCACCTATTTTATACCTCCTTACTTGGGAACTCAAACTTAGAAAATTTAGCCTTCCTATTGGATAGTTCTCCCCATTTATCTTCCATTTTCTTTATATCCTATTGAATATATCCAATCTGGTCAAGGAAATCCCTTAAGGGCCCTATTCTCAAATAATCCCTTCGTGCCTCATAAATTTTAGTGAATTCCTTAAATCAATCTTCTCTAAGCCAATAGAGGGGTCATTCAATGAGAAAACCTCCCTAATCTCATCCTCTATGATACTAATCAAATCATTCCCATTTATATCCTTGACACACCTAGTCACGTGGTCATAACACCTAGCAATCTGAATCAATAAATCTGTGTCTATGAATACTCCAGGGATAATTAATTTCCCTATATCAAACTGCCAGATATTACTAAGAGGAGCACATGAGTTCCTCTAGGAGTACACCAACCTAAATAATATCATACCATTGCGATCTTTCCCTAGCCTGGAATCCCTCATCAACAACCCTCTATCATAAAGTCCATCATTTACTGAGTCTCTAGGGTTTCTTGGGACTAATTCTTTTACTTTAGCTAGTCCATTCTCTGAATGTGGGAGTAACTGCATCAAATCTTCAAAAACACCTCTATCCTTATACTCTATTATTCCTAAAAGCTCCCTTTTAGGCAGAATCTCAACTAGGGTTTTGAATAAACACACAAATACCAGAAAAAACCCCAAGTATCACCAGATAATAATAACAAGATATAATCTCTTTACACTTCTTTTCCTCAAAATTTCATGCAATTCTTAAGTTAAAAGTTTGGCCTACCAAACACTTGAGAAACTCTACTTGATGGCACTCTGGAAAGAAAAATAGTCTCGTTCACCAGGATACTTTGAGAGAAGTAAAAAATCCAGTGATCAAATCAAGGTATATAGTATTTTTCCAACCATTTACAATTCATCCACAAAAAACTCATTAAGTCCACCATTACTAAAATTTCGTGGCTTCAACGTTCATAGGATGTGAACAACGTCACTGAAGAAAAATTCAAACTTGAACCATCGATTATCTCATCTTTTTAGGGCATCAGACAGCTGGAAAAATTGACAGCATAACCCTTTAATACTTTTTCCTATACTAGTTTTTGACCAGTGTGAACAGTCCAAATTATGCATCTACAGAAACTCACACTTAACTAAAGCTTTGATCAGACTAGATAGTTGTCAACTTGTCGCTAAAGCACAAACAAAATTTTTTTAGGATTGTCAGGCTGAGATAAAATGACAACCGTCTATGCATCCAATCAAGCGACCGTCACAATCTACAAACTTTGGCCCCACTTTCCACTTAACTAATTGCTCACTCAATCAGAAACTCCCACATTGCAAAAACCGGTAGGCAGACCTCGACCCCCTTTTATTTCTTGGTGTCAAACATACTGAAAACTGCCAAATCATCCTTCAACCAATGAAGAACAAACATGTCACCATGACTTGGCAACTAATTGCTCACTCCTTAGTTTGCATCCTACATGTGAAATCGAACAATCATCGCTATACCGCAAACCTTAAACACCACGCATCTTCCCTTGGTGGTTTAATGATAACCATGAGATTTTTTAGAGTTTTAATCCTTTGGAAATTCTCAACCCCACTGTACTACATCACCCAAGACAAGTGACATCATGAGAAAAATGCCATGAAAAAGGAATTGTCAGAACTCTGCCTTGTCATAAAAGGTCTTAATCGGATGCTTGTTGTTAAAGCATGTTGATTACAAAATGATCAACTCAACCCAATGGTATCATGACAACTGTCGATGCACTCCACTGCTTAGTCAAAAACACACTTTTGAAGATAGGCCCGCTTAGACAGATGTCAATTTGTCACCATTTCACATGTCAAAGACTCTGACAACTCAGAGCCTTAAGATTTAATGATAGCCACTAATTTAAAAAGGGTTAGTCGGCTAAAGAAATAATGGGGAACACTAATGTTTTTTGTAAATTTATTAAAAGGGACCCTACTTAAAAACCTAACCCCCTACCACATAAAAAATACATTTTATAAAGGTTAATAATAGCACATGTGTTATAGGAAGTCTTTATGAATAAAAAAGTAACACTCAAACATAATGAAGCTCATGTCAAACTAGGGTTTTGAGCAACATCGCTTATCAATAGGGTTAAAAAAAAGGCTCCCAATAATCTTTGAAGTATGAGCATCAAATTTTTTTGAATAGTACTAATAGAATCTACCACCTCTACCTCTTTGTCTTTGGTCATGTCTTTTGTTCAATTTCTCCTCAGATTTAAATGCAAATTCGTAAGCTTCTTCAATGTTCTCCAATATGATGAAACTGATTTCTTCTTGGATGGAAACTCTCAATCCATTCAATTACCTAGCAATTATTTCCACATCATCTTTATCATGTCTAGATCTGATATCTAATCTATAGAATTCTTTAGTATATTCTTTTGCCAAGCTATCTTTTTGCTTCAAACTTTGCATTCGCCTAACTAGATTAATCTAATAATCACAAGGTAAGAAATTTCCTTTCAATTTATTCACCATTTTATTCCATACCTTAATTTTGTCTTTTCCTTTCCTCTTTATGTCCAACTGGAGATGTTCCCACCACAAGGATGGATGACTTTTCAACATTGTGCTTGCAATTTTCACCTTCTTTTCCTCAGGAACATTTTCATATTCAAAGTAATTTTCCATCTCAATGATCTAGTCCACCAATTCATCTGAATCCAATTTTCCACTATACTCAAGAGGATTAAAGTGTGGTGTAGACTTCAGATTTGTCAAATCCTTCAACAATTTTTCCTCACCTTGATCCATCATCGGTCCAGGTTCTACATCAACTTGTTCTTCCTCAATTTCATCATCACTAACATCTTCAAGATGTCTTCCTCTTTGCTAGGCTATTCCAAAAAATTCTAATCTAGCAACAAGTTTTCTCAACCTGTCTGGCAATCCTTGATCCGCATCTCACCTCCTAGGAACCATCTTGAAACCCTCTACAATTGCAGGCTAGATTGCAATCTGCTACCTCACAATAAATCAACTAGGGTTTGACAAGAAGGAACCCTCAAACCTAGATTCACAAACCTAGATCCGGATCTGACCTTAGCTCTAATAAAACCTAATGCAAGGGAGGACAGGGAGAGGGGCTAGAGGCACACCCTAACTAGATCCACCTTGCAGAGATCACACATGGAAGCCATGAAGACACAAGTGAGAGAGATAATGTAGATATCTTTTATTTATTTCATCAAACTAATTCATACATGTCGGGCTGTAATGCCTTCCCAATTTAGGCTAGATATTACAATTCAAGTACAAAAGTCCTCCAACATGTGAGGATCTGAAACAATCTTCAATCTTCTAACTTCTATCTTCTATGCAAACTTGATTCCTTAAACTACAACCAAAGATTATAATATATACAAGAGGCTATTGAAAAAGTCAGCCTTTAGATCCACCATCAATGGAAGGAACAATTAGATCTAGGTCCACACGCTTCCCAATGATGGATACCAACATTAACTTTGTGACCATAATTAAATGCACAAGTCGGCCTCAATAGGAAACTAAAGAAAACACCTCAGTAAGAAAGGATAACTGAGCACCAGACAAGCATCACCGAGTGCAAGGGAATTAACTGAGTGCTAGAGAGATAACCAACCAACCCGACTTAACAAAGGAAATTGAGAAAATACAAAGCCAACTGGATCAAAGCAGGAACCAAGGAACACAGGAAAACACAAACATGCATTTGGTGACATAGGATTACCAAGGACCCAAGATTCTCCTGCATCAATATATATGCATATCTATATACATATATATACATATATATACATATATGTGTACATATATATATATATATATATATATATATATATATATATATATATATATATCTATATATATATATACATATATATATATATATATATATATATATGTATATATATGTATGTATATATGTACACATATATGTATGTGTATATATATATATATATATAGATATAGATACATACATACATATATATATATATATATACATATATATATATGTATATGTATATATATATGTATATATATATATATATATATATATATATATATATATATATATATATATATATATATATATATATATATATATATATATATGTATATATATATATATATGTATATATATACATATCTATAGATATATACATATATATACATACAGATATACACACACACAGATATATATATATATATATATATATATATATATATATATATATATATATATATATATATATATATATATATATATATGACATGAGATTGATAAATTTTTGTGATGCAAGATGTGATGTGTTAGATAATAGAGAGTGGGGTGAATTAGTTAAGTCCAGTTATCCTACAGTCCCAAATGGTCCTTAATGTATAAAACAAATCTTTCAAACAATTTAATCAACTCGGTAAAACTTTAATTGTGCCTTTATGTTCAAATACCGAATAGCAGTAAATTAACTAGTGTATATATACTGATCAAACTGGTAATTGTAATGTGTAAAGTAAAATAAAAATTCACCACATCCATACACATATAACACTTTTATTTTTGTTGTGAAAACCCTGCTAGGGGAAAAATCGTCTGGAAATGGTAACCCAAAAATAATTTCACTCTTTTGAAGTGATCTCGATTAAGATCCAACCCTATTAAAGGTTACAATAGCACACTGTAAGGTGTGACTTGGATGGAGGGTTTATCACTAACAATTCTCCATGACCAAACATTCACTATGAGGTCAACAAGAAAAAAATCAACATTCATTGAATGTCATATTGAAAAATAAAGACTGTTAAGTCTCACTCAGTTAAGAGATTTATTTGTAGCAATAGTTAGAATGCAACATTAGTGATTTGACTCAAATACAACTTTATTTTTAGATTTTTAGATCTATGCTAAGATAAAAATACCTTTGGCCACTATTCTCAATTTAATCTCTTTGTATCCTCCAACTCTGTTATGCTCGGTTAATTCCTTTCTTTGACAATCGGTGTTATCTACATAATTTATCATTTATAGCTTCAACCCATTTGAACATCTTCACATGAATGTAATCTTCTCATGCACATCATGGTAGAATGATGACCATCATTGTGAATATGATAGAAACAAAGGGCATAAGTGGTGCAAGAGCACCTAGGCTAACTCCTAAGCTTGTTTAGAATTTTGGCTTGTACTGACCTTAGCCAAGCTAGTAGCTTTTCATTTTACCTTAGAAGGTTTTGAAAGTGTGTTCCTAGGTGGACTAGACTAGGCTCAATTCAACCTAGATGTTTAACCTTTTCTAGTGGATAGTGCTAGATTAGGCCTAGGATGGGAAAATGGGTGTAAATGGGTCTAAAAGTATTCTAGACTTAGCTAAGATTAGAAAATTTCCTTAAAGGCCTAAATTATGTTCCTACATCATTTGGTAGGATTTTGTGGTCATTAAAGTCAATTTTGAGCAATGATGGAAAAGATTCAATAATGTTGTCATGATAACATTTGCATTTTGGGCAAATGTTGCATGCAATATCGAAACTTTGATCCCTTTGAAGTGAAGGGTGGTTATTAATTCTTAGTGGCCTAAACACATGGTGAACACATATTTTAGTGAATATAGGATCCCATTTCCTGAGGCAGTATGGTGTAAGAATATTTTTGGATTGGAATGAAGGCATAGTATTCTAGTTTTCAGTGACAGTCAACTTGTTTTGAGTGCATGAGTTATTATGTGGATTGAAGTGTGAAATTTAGTGGTAGATTTTTGAAGTAGGGTTAATTATATGAAATTTATGTTCAGTAGTGTAGAGGTTTTAAGTTCATTAGTTTAGAATTTTAATTTTTTTTGTAAGTTGTATAGTTGTCAGTGTAGACAGGGTGATTTTGGGAAGAATGGCTCCCCCATAGAGCCCAACTATGGAAATGACTAGGGTTTGGATGAATATGTTAGGGTAGCCCCTATACATTGTAAATATGAAAGTAGGAAGCAAGCAGAACTAGATAGGCATTTTTAACATCATGCCCTATGCAAGACTAGTGTACCCGACTAGGTGCATGACAGTAAAGATTTGATGTGCTATTGCAGGGGAAATAGTGAGTGCTCAAATGAAGCATGGTTTCATATAGACCATAGTTATATTGTTACCTAGTAATGATCTTACACATTGGCCAATCCATTAAGATAGATTTCTAGGTAGAAATCAGTAGACTGCATAAATATAGCCCTATTAGCCCTATATTTTAGGAACCTAATGTACAGAGGTCCTAGAACCCTAAGACCACCAAAATATTTAAGGTCTCCCAAAAGGGTATCCAAATTTGAAGTTATTTTTTGGAGTCATTTGGAAGTTTTTAGGAAGAATTGGGAAAAGCACCCTGTCTAGGGCTACTAGATCAGTTAGGCCTATTAAGCCAAGGGCATAGTAGATATTGAACTCGATGAGAAGAGTCTTTGTGTCCTATTCAAATGGGATCATTAGGGATGCAAATGGATTTTATGATGGAGAATGCACCCCCTGTAGCACTTGTGAAGAGTTCATGATAAATGAGTCCTTCGAATCATCCAAGGAAGAGTGAAGAGTTGAAGCACCCTAAATGTAGTAATCCTTCAAGGTGAAGCACAAGAAGATAAACTCATAGAGTTAAGTTGGAATAGTCATAGGCAAAGAGAGAAAAGACTACTAAGGTCCTAGAAGAGAGTTTAGGATCTTGGGAAGGTTAGGACAAGTAAAGTCCTATGGAAGAATTTGTGCAAGCACACCTAGGAGATTTTCTATGACATTGGTATCAAATCATTTTATGTGAGGCTTGTGGTGAATGTTCCAACCAGAGGAGTTAGTAGGAGACTCTACAATTGTGACCAATGTTGAGTTGGCTAAGAAAGTGGAAGAGAAAGAAGAAGAAAATAAGTTTCTCTGAGATAGATTGGCTCAACTAGAACAAAAAGTGGATGAAGTAGATGAGAAGGTCAAAGAAGTTAAAGACAAGATAGATGGAAAACAAAAGGAGATTTTCTTAGAGGATGAGGTCCCTGAACCAGACCCAATCCTATCTAAAGAACCCTTCTTGAAGGCATTGAAGGCCTTAAGTGGAAAGGCATTAGAAGGAATTCCAATCTTTAATTGATAGATAGAACCATAAATAGTCCTAAACTAGAATGAAGGACTAGAAAACCATTTTCAATGTGATGGTATTACAGAATCCCAAAAACTTAAAGTTGTTAAGGCTAGACTTAGAGGTCCTCAACTCACTTGGTGGAAATTCATCCAAGATGTGAGAGATAGAAGGAAGGTAAGAAGCCCATTTCTACATGGAAGGCTACGGAAGAAAAAATGAGAGATGCCTATGTGCCTGAGGTCAAGATTTGTGGAAGATGAGAAGGTGAAGGTAGTTAGGTACCTTAATGGTCTCAAGTTGACTTCACAAGATGAGATGAGCCTATTAACCCCTAACACTATTTAGAGATACCACCAAATAGAAGTGAAGGTAGAGTAGAAGATAAGAAAGAAGCAAGACTCCAGTACTACCAGAGGTAGAGGCAAAGGAAGAGAGAATAGAGGATAGAGAGGTGGATATATTGGAAGAAATTTAGAGACCAAGTCTCAAGGAGAAACCAAACTTACTGAACAAAAAGAGGGGATTTCAAGTAGAGGAAATTACAATAGAGGAAGAAGCTCCAATAGAAATTGAAGAGGAAGAAGCAATATTCAAGGTAGAGGTTGTTACTTTTCCACTATGAAGTGTTACCACTGCAATCAAATGGGACACCCTACATACCAGTGTCTAGAGAAAGGCTCTGCTTCCCATGGAGGTGATAAGAGGGTAAAATATGTTCAAGAGGAGCCTAGTGGTGGAATTAAAAACCCATAGGTACCCTTGGAGTCAGAAGAAGGTGAGAACCTAATGATGAGAAGGACATTGATAAAGGAGCCATTAAAAGAAGAACAGAGTTAGAGGAGGTCGCTATTTAGAGTGAAATGCAAAATAATGGGAAAAGTTTGTAAAGCAATTATAGACTCAGGGTCTACTAACAACATAGTGTCAGAGGAGCTAGTCAACAAGATAAAAATGAAGATAATACCACATAGAAACCCATACAAGGTCACTTGGTTGAACAAAGGACATCACGTCCTTGTGAAAAAACAAGCATAGGTGGAATTTCAATTGGAAGATACAAAGACAAAGTGTTGTGTGACATAATACCTATGGATGCATGTCACCTTCTCCTTTGGAGGCCATGGAAATTTGACAGACATTCCATGCATGATGGAGCAAAGAATTCTTATTCTTTCAAGAAGGACAATGTGACTTTCAAGATACAGTCACTGCTAGAGGATGGAGAAGTGAAGTCATCAAGCCCAAATGTTTTAATGGTTAGTGAGAAGGAGTTCATAGAGATATTGAAGGAAGGAGAGGGAGTAGGCTTTGCACTTGTGTTGAAGCAAAAGGAAGTAGGCACTGACAAGATAGTCAACAAGCCAAAATTTCCAAAAGAAGTACAAGATATTTTGCAGAGATATGAGGATATTAATAGTGATGGACAGCCATCAACTTTTCCCCTTAAGAGAGTTGTAAGTCACTAAATTGAATTCATTCCTAGAGCCACCCTTCCTAATAAGGAATCCTATTAGATGACCCCTCAACAAAATGAGGAAATTGCCAAACAAAAGAACTTGTAAGCCAAGGTCTCATTAGGAAAAGTATTAGTCATTGTGTTGTACCCACTGTCTTAGCACCTAAAAAAGGAGGAACTTGGAGGTTATGTGTTGACTCAAGAGAAATAAATAGGAGAATCATTAGGTATAGGTTACCTATCCCTAGGATAGAAGACCTAATGGACTGCCTAGGAGAAGCCAAGTACTTCACTAAGATTGACCTAAAGAGTGGTTACCACCAAATTAGAATCCATGAGGGAGATGAATGGAAGAAAACCTTCAAAACCATAGAAGGTTTGTATGAATGGATTCTAAAGCCATTTGGGCTATCTAATGCCCCCTCCATATTTATCAGGCTCATGAATGAAGTCCTTAAAGACTATATTGGAAAATTTGTGGTAGTGTATCTTGATGATATACTAATCTATAGAAAGACCAAAGATGAACATCTCAAACATTTGCAGATTGTTTTCAAGAAGTTACATGAGGAGAAACTGATGATAAATTTGGAGAAATGTGAATTCATGAGGTAGGAGCTAGTGTATGTTGGGTTTGTATTATCTCAAGGAAATCTAAATATGGATCCTAGCAAAGTGGAAGCCATAATCAATTGACCACCTGCTAAGACAACAACAGAGGTGAGAAGCTTTCATGGTTTAGCTCAATATTATAGGAAATTCATTAAGCAATTTAGTGCTATTTGTGCTCCTATGCTTGATACCATAAAAGGAGGGATGAAAAATAATTTTTTTTGGAATGATAAATCTAACCATGGATTTGAGTTGTTGAAGAAGAAGATTTCCACTCAACCAATCTTAACTTTTCCAAGTTTTGAGAAATTGTTCATAGTTGAGTGTGATGCTAGTAATGTGGCTATAGGTGTTGTCTTAAGCCAAGAGGGAAGACCAATGGCTTTCCATAATGAAAATATCAGTGATGCTAAGAAGAAGTACTCTTCTTATGACTTAGAGATGTATTCTCTAGTCTAGCCACTATGGAAATGGAGGCACTACTTGCTTCCAAAGGAGTTTGTGGTATTTCCTAAAAACCAAGCACTAAGTTTCCTGAATTCACAAGACAAACTTAGTCATAAGGATATGAAGTGGGTAGAGTATTTTCAAGCCTACACATTCAATATCAAGAACAAAAAATGGACTCTAGAATAAAGTAGTTGATGCTCTAAGTAGAAGAGCCATGATTTCACATGAGATACACCTCCAAAGCATGGGTATTGATATCTTCAAAGACCTATATGTAGAATATGAACACTTTGCATAGATTTGTAAGTTATTCCAAGATCATAAGAACCATTTTCATAGTGAATTATCTAAATATACTATACAAAGTGATCTCTTGTTTATAGGAAGTCAACTATGTGTTCCTAGAGGGTCTATTAGAGAAAATGTGATTCAAGAAAAGTACAATAGTGCACTTAGTGGGCATTTTGGTGTCAATAAGACCCAAGAATTAGTGCAGAGGTTCTACTTTTGGCCTAAAATGAATTTGGACATTAGGAAGTATGTAGAGAGTTGTGTGGTGTGTTAGAAGGCAAAGGGTACATCTTCCAATGCTGACCTTTACCAACCTCTTCCAATTTATAGTAGGCCATGGGAATGCTTGAGCATGGATTTTATTATGGGATTGTCGAAGACCAAACAAAGAATGGATAGAATCTATGTCATTGTAGATAGATTTAGTAAAATGGCACATTTTGTCCCATGCAAGAAAGTGCATGATGCTAGTCACATAACACACTTATTCTTCAAGGAAGTAGTGAGGATACATGGATTGCCACTGAGTATAGTCTCTGACAGGGATTCCAAGCTCATGACCCACTTTTGGAAAGCACTATGGCATAAGCTAGGCACAAATATGTCTTTTGGGTTTTCATATCACCCTCAGATAGATGGCCAAATTGAGGTGTTCAATATAAGCCTAGGAAACTTGTTAAGATGTCTTACAAAGGACTATGGTCAAACTTGGGACCAACTCCTAAGACAGGCAGAGTATGCATATAATGATATAGTGAATAGGACTACTGGTAAGAGTCCTTTTGAGATAGTCTATGGCCTACACCCAAGAGGCATATTTG
Source organism: Chamaecyparis obtusa (assembly GCA_027943335.1). NCBI lineage: Eukaryota > Viridiplantae > Streptophyta > Pinopsida > Cupressales > Cupressaceae > Chamaecyparis > Chamaecyparis obtusa. The sequence goes on along the minus strand of BSBK01002820.1, from coordinate 266,745 downwards.
AGCTTAGAGAACTCAATGATGGAGCCAAGGGTATTGGTTATGCTGAAGACTTTTCACACTCCATTAAAGAGGTCCATGAAATAATGAGGAAGCCTCTACAAGAGAACATAACAAAGATCAAGAAAAAGGTGGATGAAAGGAAAAAGGATGTTTGATTTCAGGTAGGATACCTAGTTATGGTCCATCTAAACAAAGAAAGGCTATAGAAAGGAGTCCCACATAAGTTACAAATGAGAAGATTGGGGTCATGCACTATTATGGCCAAATATGGCAATAATGCATACAAAGTTGAGCTTCCAGAGGATACTAGTCTATCCCCAATATTCAATGTGGTATACCTAGTCCTGTATAAATGTCCTACTTAAAATCTAGACTAGATTCTTACTGGGGTCATCCTAGATGTAGAAGACCAAGATTTGTCAGCTACACCACCTAAGAAGGAAGATAAGATACTTGATTCCAGGGCCTACAAGAAAACTAGACAAAGGACATACTATGAGCATTTGGTAAAATTACATGGAAAAGGTGATGAAGAAGCCACCTAAATCAAGGAATCAGAGTTCAAGAAGTTGGGAATGGATTCCAACTTACTCAATCCAAGGATGGATTGAAGTCTTTTCATTTGGGGAGGATGGTGTTGGAGCACCTAGGCTAAATGCTAAGCTTGTTTAGAATTTTGTCTTGTACTGACCTTAGCCAACTTAGTAGATTTTCATTGTAACATAGAAGGTCTTACAAGTGTGTTTCTAAGTGGATTAGACTAGGCTCAATCCAACCTAGATGTTTAAGCTTTTCTAGTGGATAGTGCTAGATTAGGCCTAGGAATAGAAAATGGGTGTAAATGGGTCTAAAATTATTCTAGACTTAGGTAAGATTAGAAAAGTTTCTTAAAATTCCTAAATGATGTTCATACATCATTTGGTAGGATTTAGTGGTCATTAAAGTTAGTTTTGAGAAATGATGGAACATTTGCTATAATGTTGTCATGACAACATTTGCATTTTTTCCAAATATTGCATGTAACATCGATAACTTTAATCCCTTCGAAGTTAAGCATCATTATTAATTCTTAGTGTCCTAAAAAAATGGAGAAGGAATATTTGAGTTAAGATAGGATCCTATTTCCTGAGGCAATATGGTGTAAGAAGATTTTTTGATTGGAATGAAGGCACAATGTTCTACTTTTCCATGACAATCAACTTGTTTTGAGTGCATGAGTTATTATATGGATTGAAGTATGAAAGTTAGTGGTAGATTTTTGAAGTAGGTTTATTCTAAGAAATTTATTTTCAGTAGTGTAGAGGTTTTAAGTTCATTAGTTTAGTCTTTCAAATTGTTTTGTAAGTTGTATAGTTGCTAGTGTAGACATAGTGATTTTGGGAAGAATGGCTCCTACATAGAATCCAACCATGAAAATGACTAGGCTTTGGATGAATATTTTAGGGGAGACCCTATACATTGTAAATATGCAAGTAGGAAGAAAGAAGAACCAGATAGACATTTTTAACATCATGCCCTAGGCAAGACCAGTGTACCCGACTAGGTGCATGACAATGAAGATTTGATGTGCTATTGTAGGGGAAATAGTGAAGGATCAAATGAAGCATGCTTTCATATAGACCATAGTAGTATTGTTACCTAGTAGTGAGATTAGGAATTGGCCAATGCATTAAGATAGATTTCTAGGTAGAAATCAATAGTTTGCATAAATATAGCCCTATTAGCCCTATTAGCCCTATATTTTAGGAACCTACCATATAGAGGTCCTAAAAACCTAAGACCACCAAAATATTTAATGTCTCCCAAAAGGGTATCCAAATTTGAAGTTAGTTTTTGCAGACATTTTGAAGTTTTTAAGAAGAATTGGGGAAAGCGACCTATCTAGGGCTACTATATTAATTAGGCCTATTAAGCCAAGGGCATAGTAGATGTTGAAATCGATGAGAAAATTATTTGTGTCCTATTCAAATGGGATCATTAGGGATAAAAATGGATGTTATGATGGATAATGCACCCCCTGCAAAACTTGTGAAGAGTTCATGATAAATGATTACTTAGAATCATCCAAGGAAGAGTGAAGAGTTGAAGCACCCTAAATGGTAGTAATCCTTCAAGGTGAAGCACAAAAAGATTAAATAATAGAGTTTAGTTGGAATAGTCTTAGGCAAAGAGATAAAAGAATACTAAGGTCCTAGAAGAGAGTTTAGGAACTTGGGAAGGCTAGGACAAGTAAAGTCGTAGAGAAGAATTTTTGCAAGCACACCTAGGAGAGTTTCTATCAATAAGACATATGAGTGCATGAGACTCCAACATGTGGTACAAGACTTAATAGATGATGGTACAATCAAAGTGTATGGTTTGAAATGTAAAAAATATCAAACGGCCTTCAAGACTCCCTTCTTAAGTCATGATAAATGAGAAACCTCTATTTCAAATTAAAACAACAAAAGAGGAAATGATAAAGTCAATTTTTCCCATACTTATGATAACTAAAAATTATTTATTAGGGTATTAAAATACCATTATTGTCATAGCACGGAAAGAGAAACAACAAGAAGAAAACTCTAATGTTGTAACTAGGGGGCAAGTGTCAAAAATCACCTTGCAAGGGACTACACCTAAAATCACTTTACCAAGTCAAACATCATCATCTTAAAAAAAATACAATATTGTGGACCAATTCCAAAGGACACATGTTAAAATATCAATATTTGAATTATTGAAACTTTCACCAATCTAAAAATAGATTTTGGAAAAAGCTCTTGTTGGGACTAATGTTCCACATAACTTGGATGTTGACAAATTTAAGAACCTGGTTGGACACCTCATTTCACCACATTGTTAATATTTTTTCTAAACAAGATGGAATGTCTTTAAATCATCCTCAAAATCCTCTATTGTATATAGAAGTCTTAATACAAAATCATTATGTCAAAAGAGTCCTTATTGATGGAGAAGCCAACCTAAATATTTGTACCTTGAGCATTGTGAAAGCTTTAGGATATTTCAAAGAAGCCATTGATCCTAAAATAAAAAACACTATCAAATCTTATGATGATAAAGAAATATATTATAAAGAAATAGAGGTTCTTCCTATTTGAATTAGTCCTATCCAAAAATAAATAGTTTTCTAAGTTCTTTATCTAAAATTGACATATAATATTTTGTTAGGGAGGCCATAGATCCATGAAATGCAAGCAATGCCTTCAACGTATCATCAATGTCTAAAATTTCCTTATATGGGCTAAGAAACCATGGTGAGTGGAGATTTGAATTCCTTCCAATATTGCAATAACATTAAACCCTTGAATGACTCATTGGTTCCCTATAATAGTGAATGTACTACATCAAGACAAATAATTCAATGTCAAAATAAAAAAGAAGAAAATGATATCCTTGGTAGTTCAAATCAAGACAAAACTAACTTATTTACATCAACTAAAGCAAAAGAGAAAGTTAGTTGGATAGATTCCAAGGAAAAAGAAGAAGAAAATTTCTTGCACAAAGAAGAAAACAATTCAAAATTTTCTCAAATTAAATACAAAGAAACACATTATGAAAGGATGGATACAATGATGTTTTTTTTTAAAAACAATGCAAAATCAAGAAAAGAGGTGTGGGAGAATATTCCTTATCAATTATATATTTACCTATTTATCCCAGATCTCATGGAAAACCTTCTAGTTTCAATATTCCTAAAAATTACAATGAGCATTTTGTACGAGCTAGTACTTCTTCACCCATAGAAGAAGATACTAATGAAACCTTAAAATGACCTTATAAAGATGGACAAGCACCAAGTTCAAATGAGATATCAAATGAATAAAATATTCAAAATATTAGCATCCAAACACACCAATATGGAAAGGGATATAAATTCATGCAAAAAGCTAGGGTAAAAAGGAAAAGGACCATTGGGAAAGAAAAATGAAGGTTTGGTGGAACCAATATAAATGACTTGGAGAGATAGTAAAGAAAAATTAGGGTTAGGATACCTGATAGGGATGTCTTTTGCTAACTAGTCTTATTCCTCTTAGGAATTACTCTAGGCCTTCTCTTAACCTATTCTAGGGTTCCCTTAGACCCTATTCTCGGGGGAATTCTTTACAATCTCTTCCTCTTCACTAGACCTCACTACCAAGAGGTATTTCCCTTGTCCTTATTCTCCTTCACATGAACTCAACCAAGGAGTTCATCCTATTACTCAAAAAATTTCTCTAGCTTTACAAATATGTTAGAAGGCTCCTCTTTTTTTTTTCTTGACTACTTTTGAGGTGCTCCACCAACCTACTATCTTCCCTCACAAGTTGATCTCCAAAAAGTAGGCCTAAAGCCTATTAGGTCCTTATAGGTCTCCCAAATCACTCTTCAGGGTATAACTCCACAACTTCCCAAACAAGTTTCCAAACTAATTACACATTTTGACACCCTTTTCAAAGTTCTCATGGATTCTCAACTACTTGGGTCCTCAAATATTCTATACTATACCTTCCTATAATCAAGCCTATTTTCTAGGCCTAATTATGCCTCACCAGTTTTCATTGAGGGTTTGATGTTTAAACCTCATACTAGATTTTTCAAAGGATATCCTTCTTAGGATTGATTCTTTGATCACTAAAATCCACTATTATTCACTTGGATTGACTTCATCAATCCCCGGGCCTTCTCTCATTTACTAGATCAATGTCAAACTCTCTAACTGGGCATGCTCTGGCTCGCCTAGGGCTTGACCCCAAAATTCCTTCCATTGAAAACATAGTCATAAAAATACATATCTAGAAGGTATATACAATGCCATAACATATTCTAGAAGATCACACAGTTCCTTCTATGGGAATTCATGTTAGAGCCATTTTATTAACCTCTACTCTAAATACACTACCAAACTAGTTACAGAGGAGGATTTTATTCACACAACAAAAGAAAAGCTAGATAATAATTTAAAAAATGAAAAAAAACTTAGGAAACCATAAATAATAATTAAATGCAAAGGAAATGCTCTGGTCTAATCCATTTATGAAGGATAGTTGATCTTCTATTCATTGTCACGCTCTTACAGTCACACTAGTCTAATACAAAATGAAAACTAAACTATTTATGAGATCCAACCCTATTTTTTGGTTAGAAAATGTCATATATAGGTTCAGAAAACTGAGCTAGGTTAGTTAGAAATCCCTAACTACCTCTGGCTCTTGGACAACCACTTTGACAAAATGTTGTCATGGCAACTTAGCAAAATTGCAAAGTTGTCATTGACAACTTTTACATCTTTTATGAAAACTTTCACTAAGTCATCCCAATAGGTCTCAAATGACCTTTAAGAGTAAATTATGACTCCTATGACCTTTACTTCACTCATTTCTCCATTTTCCATAGTTAAACCTATGCTTTGACTAACTGGCATATACAAATGGCATACAAGCTAAACTCCTTAGGTCCACTCAAATCTAGTAAAGCCTTAACTAAGAATATTAGTAACCATCCTAAATACCTTGGATCTCTACACACACAAAAACTAGGGACTAAAATAAGTCCTTATTGGACAGTGACTTGGCTAAGGTCACACGAGCCAAAACTAGGAGTTAGGTTGGCTAAGAAGCTAGGTGATCTTGCACCATACTCCCCCTACAAAAAGAAACTAAGTGCCATTAGGAGACAAGAGTGCCAAATAAGCTCCTATCTTCTTGAAACTATTCTCTTCAATCCATTGAGCCTCTGATTTATGTAGAGACTTCCACTTTACAAGGTACTCCATGTAGACCCCATGCCTAGTTTCTTTCTTCACCCTTGAGTCTAGTATCTTCTCAGCTTGAGGATTCACTTTAACTGTTATTTTGAGGTCTTTGACATTAGCATGGACATCTAGACTATGTTCTTCTTCTTTCACATCAGGTCCTTTGTATCCAACCAAATCTTGTACATTGAAAACTAGAGATATAGACAGGTCACTAGGCAAGCCTATTTTGTATGCATTTGAGCCATACTTGGCTAGAACCTTACATGGTCCAACTCTTCTCATTTAGAGATTTTTGACTATTCCCTTCTAAAGAATTTCCTTATTGAGGTGTTCCATTACCTAATCACCTACCTCAAACTACAAATCCTTTTTCCTTTCATCAACTCTAGTCTTCACTTTTTGATTAGCTTCCACCAATGTCCTCCTTCCCTATTCATGTACCTCTTGCATAGGTTGAGAAAAGTCATCATCATGACCACTCACTCCCCCTTAATTACCAAGTTTTCTAAGTTCACACACACCTCTTGGGTGCATACCATACACCACTTCAAATGGGCTCTTGTTGATAGACTTATTTATGCTATCATTGTAAGCAAATTTAGCTTGTGCTAACACCTGGTCCCACACTTGTCCATACTCCTTTGTAAGAAATCTTAAGAGGTTTCCCAAAACTCTATTTATCACCTCTTTTTGGCCATCCATTTGAGGATGATAGGCTGACCCAAATGAAAGGTGGGTTCCTAGTCTCTTCCACAAAGTCTTCCAAAAGTGTCCCATAAATTTGACATCCCTATCTAACACTATGTTGATTGGTAGGCCATGAATCCTTACCACTTCTTTGAATAAAATATGTGCTATATAGCTAGCATCATGTGTGGTCTTACATGGTATGAAATGGCTCATTTTATTAAACCTATCAACCACAACAAAGATACTATCAAAACCAGTAGTTTTCTTAGGCAAGCCTACTATAAAATCCATACATAGACACTCCCATGGTCTATTTGGGATTGGTAAAGGCTGATATAACCCTGCATTGGTAGATGTGCCTTTAACTTTTAGGCAAAAAATACATTTCTCTACATACCTCCTAACATCTCTTGGCATCTTGGGCCAATAGTAAAACCTTTGTACTAGGTCCAATGTCTTATTCAAGCCAAAGTGTCCACTAAGGTTCCCATTGTGCTTTCATTGAACCTTTGGGTACACATAACTAGTTACCCTTCAATAAGAAACTAGTCTGTAATGTGTAGTCACCAAACTCACTGTGAAAGTGATTCTCAAAGTCCTCACATAAATTATATGCCTTGGAGAAGTCTTCATCCTCCTTGTAAATTTCTTTAAATCCTTCTACACCAATGCTTTGAAGCTGTATTTCTTGGACAGTTAGCAATCTTCGGCTTAATGCATAAGTTACCTTATTGTTGAGACCCTTCTTATGTTTAATGGTAAAGGTATAGTCTTGTAGAAATTCCATCCACTTGATGTACCTATGACTTAGCTTGTCTTGAATGTTGATGTAGCTTAATGCTTGATTATCTATATGGACTACAAAATCCTTAGGCAATAGGTAGTGCCTCCACTTCTTAAGTTCTTGGATCAATGCATATAGCTCCAAATCATATGATGAATACCTTGATTTAGCTTCATTCAATATCTCACTAAACAATGCAACTGGTCTTCCTTCTTGGTTCAAGACTGCTCCCACTGCTATGTTTCTTGCATCACATTCAATAATAAATAGCTTGTCAAATCTTGGTAGCAATAGGATAGGCTGAGTAGCCACTCTTTGTTTCAATTTTTCAAACCCTTCTTGAGCTGCCTTGATCCACATAAACTTGGTCTTAGCTCCTCCTTTGATATTATTGAGCAAAGGTGCACATATCTCACTAAATCCTCTTATGAACTTCCTATATATCTAGGCTAATCCATGGAAGCTTCTCACTTATGTCCCTATTTTAGGAGTGGTCCAACTTAGTATGGCTTCCACTTTACTTGGATCCATCTTAAGGTCACCTTGAGACACCAAAAAGCCTAGGTAGACTACTTGTTTGAGGAATTCACTCTTCTCTAGATTGATGGCTAGTTTATCCTCATGTAACCTTCTTAGTACAACCTCTAGGTGTTGCATATGTTCCTCCTTGGTCTTTCTAAAGATGAGAATGGCATCTAGGTACACTACAACAAACCTAACTATGTAATCCTTTAGGACCTCATTCATTAACCTCATGAATGTACTAGGTGCATTTGTAAGCCAAAAGGGCATGACTAACCATTCATAAGGACCTTCAATAGTTTTGAAGGCTGACTTCCACTCATCCCCTTCCTTCATCCTAATTTGGTTATACCCACTTTTAAGGTCAATTTTGGTGAAGTATTGAGACCCCCCAAGACAATCCACAAGGTCTTCTATTCTAGGGATAGGAAACCTATATCTAATGGTTATCCTATTGATTTCCCTAGAATCAGTACATAACCTCCACTTACCTCCCTTATTTGGTGCAAAACCCACTAGGACAACACATGGGCTAATGCTCTTTCTTATCAACCCTTGATCAAGAAGTTCTTGAATCTACCTTGCAATTTCTTTGCTCTGGTTTGGGGTCACTTTATATTCTTCTTTGTTAGGCAAAGATGCTCTAGGTACAAAGTCAATTTGATGACTTATTTCTCTTTGAGGAATAATAGATGGTGTGCCATCACTTATTATGTCTTTAAACTGATCCAATAGGTGTTGCACTTCTTTTGGCAATGTAGGGTGTACTACCTTGGTCTTTTCCTTGGGTTTTAGGACTATGACTAGTAAAAATCCTTCGTCTTCCTTGAGTTCATGCAAGAAATCCTTCCCACTCATCAAAAGTATATTAGGATCACTTGAACTTGCAGCTCCTTCCTGCACAAGTGACTATATTTTATAGGTCACTCCATCTTTCTTGAAGTTGTAGATATTCTTATTCCCATGGTAGACTGCATCCTAGTCATATTGCCATGGTCTTCCTAATAGAAAATGGAAAGCATCCATTGGTAGGATATCACATAAAATCTTGTCTTGATAACCACGTATCATGAACTCCACCCACACTTGTTCATTAACTAAAACATTCTGCCCCTTATTTAACCAAGTCACCTTGTAATTAAGGATGTGAATGAGGTATCCTTTCAAGTTTTAGCTTTTGGACTACTTGCTCTGGGATTATGTTATCAGTTGAACCCGAATCATTGATAACTTTACAAAATTTGCCAAGGATCTTCCATATGATCCTAAAGAGAGCCCTCCTATGCTTAGGTTGCTCCTTGACTGGTTCCTTGAGTATAACCCTCCTAAACATGATGTTCTCACCATGTTCTAAATCCAAACTAATCTCAGGTGACTTCAAACTACTCACTTCCTCTTGTGCATATGCTATCTTCTTCTCCCCTTGTGAACTAGAAGCTCTATTAGGGAACCTATAGGCTATGTGACCTAGTTGTCCACAATTGTAGCACTTCATGCTTGCAAAGTGTGACCCTCTACTGAAACTACTTTATCTGCCTCTCCCACTTTGAAATCCTCTATCTCTACCATAATTCCCTCTTCCACTTGGCTCATTGATTTTCTCAACCATCTTAGATTTTCCTAGGCTTCTTGGCTCATTACTTCTACCACCATAGCCACATCTATGTCCTCTAGATTCTCTCCCTCTACCTCTACCTATTGGGTTAGAGTCTTTCTTCTTCTTGTTCTTCTCTTCTACCTTAAGTTCTAATTGGAAGCACTTGTGGATAGTAGTAGGATTCCACAAACTAATCTCTTCTAGGTTACCCCACCTTAATTCACCCAAGTATCTAGCCACCCAGATACTATCCTCTTCTTGAACATTGAACCTCAAATAGAGTTTTTGAAACTCCTTAATGTAAGAGGCCACATCCATCTCTTTTTTTCTGAGATTTTGCCTCTTCTTATGCATTTGGATCTCATGATCCTCTGGCAGGTAGTTATCATTGATCTTTGTGACCATAGCTCTCTTATTGGCTATGGGTCTTTTCCCCTCTCTTTCCCTCTCATCTTGAAGGAACTTCCACCATGTTAGGGATTTTCCCCTTAGCCTTGATTTGGAAACCTTCACCCTTTGTGCCTCTGAGACACCTTCACATTCAAAGTGATTCTCCATCCATTCAATCCACTCCATAACTAACTCTGAATCTATCTTGTTAGTGAACATGAGTATCTCCTCAAGTGCTTTTCCTCTCAATGCCTTGATGGCTTTTAGGAAAGATTCCTCTTATATAGGTGGGTCTAGTTCAAGGATGTAATCATCATCATCTATTGCTTTGCCTTTGTCATGTTCAACTACCATCTTCTCCTTCATTTAACTAGTGGTCTCTACCACTTTATCAAGCTTATCTTTCAAAGCTTAAACAATCTGCTCTAGGATCCTATTTCATTCTTTTTGTTCAACCACTTCTCTGGCTAATTCATCATTGGTCACCATAGTGTTATCCCCAATGGATTCACTTCTTTTTGACATACACTTTCCACTTCCCAAGCCTTTTAATTTCTCTGATACTAATTTAATAGGGAGGTATTTTGCTAACTAGTCTTGTTCCTCTAAGGACTTAGTCTAGGCCTTCTCTTGACCTATTCTAGGGTTTCCTTAGACCCTATTCTCTGAGGGATTCTTGACAATCTCCTCCTCTTCACTAGACCTCACTACCAAGAAGTATTTCCCTTCCTTTTCCTTATTCTCCTTCACATGAACTCAACCAAGTAGTTCATCCTCTTACCAAAAAAGTCTCTCTAGCTTTGAAAATATGTTAGAAGGATCCTCTTTCTATTTGTTTGACTACTTTTGAGGTGCTCCACCATCCTACTATCTTCCCTCACAAGTTGATCTCCAAAAAGTAGGCCTAAAGCCTATTAGGTCCTTGTAGGTCTCCCAACTCACTTTTCTGGGTATAACTCCACAACTTCCCAAATAAGTTTCCAAACTAATAACACATTATAAAACCCTTTTAAAAGTTCTCATGGATTCTCAACTCCTTGGGTCCTTAAAGATTTTGTACTGTACCTTCCTACAATCAAGCCTATTTTTTAGGCCTAATTATGTCTCACTGGTTTTCAGTGAGGGTTTGATGTTTACACCTCTTTCTGGATTGGTCAAAGGCTCTCCTTCTTATGATTGAGTCTTTGATCACTAAAATTCATTATTTTGCACTTGGATTGACTTCATGAATCCCCGAGCCTTCTCTCATTTACTGGATCAATGCCAAGCTCTCTAACTAGGCATGCTCTGGCTCGCCTAGGGCTTGACCAAAAAATTCCTTCCACTAAAAACCTGATCATACAGATACATATTTACAAGGTATATACAATGCCCTAACATTTCCCAGAAGGCCATATAGTTCCTTCCATGAGCATTCATGTTAGAGCCATTTTATTAACCTCTACTCTGAATACACCAGCAACTTGGTCACATAGGAGGATTTTATTCACACAGTAGAAGAAAACCAAGCTAATAAAACCAAAGCACAAAACAACTTAGGAAACCATAAATAACAATAACATGTGAAGGAAATGATCTGGTCTAATCCATTTATCAAGGATAGACAATCTTCTATTCACTGTCACATTGTTATAGTCACACCAATCTAATACAAAATGAAAAATAAACTATTTATGAGATCCAACCCTATGTTGTGGTCGAAAAATGTCATATATAGGTTCAAAAAACTTATCTAGGTCAGTTAGAAACCCCTAACTACCTCTAGCTCTCGGACAACCACTTTGAGAAAATTATGTCATGACAACTTTTACATCTTTTATGACAACTTTCACTAAATCATCCCAATAGGTCTCAAATGACCTCTAAGGATAAATTATGACTCCTAGGATCTTTACTTCACTCATTTATCCATTTTCCATAGTCAAACCTATGCTTTGACTAACTAGCATATACAAATGGCATACAAGTCAAACTCCTTAGCTCCACTCAAATCTATTAAAGCCTTAACTGAGACTATTAGTAACCATCCTAAACACCTTGGATCTCTACACACAAATACACTAAGGACTAGACTAAGTCCTTATAAGATAGTTACTTGGTTAAGGTCACTACAACCCAAAACTAGGAGTTAGGTTGGCCAAGAACCTAGGTGCTCCTACTCCGATACCTTGACCCATGATATACTAAAAAGAATCACCCACAATGATGTACCCAATTTTATTAAAAAACCAACATCATAGAAAATACATGAAAATAAAGATGATTTCAGAATCCATTGTTACTCATTATTCCACCAAATATCCTCTTTGTCTTACAATAACATAAGAACACTAATTTAACCAAATTCAAAATTACCATTTTTGGCAAATTTTCATAAAATCCATTTTTGCCATTTTGGTAATTTTGAAAACAACTCCTAAAAAACTAATTTTTTCCCTAAAGCTTCCCTAAACTAAGATAGGAAGAATTTCCAACTAATATTCAAAATTAGAAACAAGATTTCAAAGTTATTACATAAAACAATTTTCTAAAAACTCATAGAAAACACTAAAAGCCAATTTTGGAGGCCTAAATGAACTTTTTGGCTCCCGAAAAAGTGATGAAATGGCTCTCTTCTGCGATGAGCTCAGCTGAGCTCATCGACAATTGGTAATCCAAATGGCATCTTCTGAGGAATCTACCTATAAAATTTCACCCAAAACAGACAACCGAGTCAAAAGTTATGACCATTGGAAGCCCACGCATCATTCTCCTATGGTTGAAGATAACACAACTCCTGCAAGTTCCTGTCCTCAAACTGTTACAATTTCTCTTGATCCAGCTTCGTCAATTCCCACTCTTTGACCCATGTACAATCTTTTAGAGCTAATCCTTCCCATTGTACTAGATACCTTTTGTATTCTTCTTGGCGAGTATGAACCATTTTCTTGTCTAAGACTTGTGCAACCTCTTCCTTTTTCTTGTTGGGAATCATCTACTACCAATTCACTTCATCCTCACTACCTATAGCATGATCTTCACCATGGAAGTTATATAAATCAGATACATTAAAAACATGAGAGATATCAAGATCAATAGGTAAATCTACCTCATAGGTGTTTTCATTGATTCTCTTGTGAATTGCACATGGACCAATTTTATTATATTTGAGCTTGTGATATGTCCCTATAGGAAATATCTCCTTTTTTAGATAGACCATTACTAGATCAAATGCACTAAAAATGTGATGCATCCTACTGGCATCTATCGCAACCTTGTACCTCGCATTACTTTCCTGCAACTTTTGCGTTACTTCTGGATACAAATGGTGAAGATGTTCTGAAAATGCTTCTCCATCATCACTCATTATATCACCCAGTGGCAACTATACCAGATCTAGGACTCCTTGAGGATTCCTACCATAAACAACTTGAAATGGTGATTTATCGGTGGATCTATTCATTGAAGTATTATAGTTAAATTCTACCTGGGGTAATCCCAAATCCCATTGTTTTAGTTTCTCCCCTACAATACACCTCAATAGATTTCCCAAACTCTGATTGACCACTTTTGTTTTCCCATCTATTTTTGGGTGATAGGCACTACTAAAATGCAACTTTATTCCCATATTCTTCCATAAAGTCTGCCAAAAATGACTAAGGTACTTGGTATCCCGATCAGAAGTGATGGTTTTTGGAACACCATGCAATCTAACAATCTCTAAAAAGATTAACTCTGCCACCCTGGTAGCATCACTAGTCTTCTTGCAAGCAATAAAATGAGGCATTTTTTAGAATCTATCAACAACAACAAAAAATTGAATCTTTACCCCATTGTGTGTTTGGAAGCCTCAATACAAAGTCCATGCTCAAATATGTCCATTGTTCTATTGGTATAGGTAATGGCATATACAATCCTATATTTTATGAGTGCCCCTTCTCCACATGAAAAATTATGAATCTCTCCACAAATACGGTTATTCATCTTGAATGTTCTCCATTTGTCCAGGTGCTAGATTTTTCAACCGGTCCACAACTTCCCAAAAATTAGTGTCAGACTCATACAATTCTTTTATTGCTTCAAAACCAATTACCTCAGTCTACATGGTAGTCAAAAAAACTGGACGACTACTCAAGGAATCTATGACTTGGTTTTTCTTTCCTTATTTATGCTTCAGAACAAAAGTGAAACCCTGTATAAAAGAGACCCACTTTGCATGTCTACAATTTAATTTATTTGGGGTGTTCAGATATTTTAAGGCAATATGGTTTTTAAATAACACAATCTCCTTGGGTACCAGGTAATGTTTTAGATGTTTCAAAGCTTGCATAATTTCATAGAACTCAATATCATAAGTTGAATAATTATTCCTTGCATCATTTAAATTTTCACTAAAAAAATAATGGGTTTACCTATTTGGCTGAGCACGGATCCAATTCTCACATGTGAGGCATCAAAGTCCACCTCAAACACTTTATCAAAATCTAGTAAGGCTAATATAGGGGCTTTAGTGACCTTCTTCTAATTCTGGAAACTTTCCTCAGCTTCTTTAGTCCACAAAAATTCCTTACCCTTGGTACAGTCGGTTATGGGGGCTATAATGCTACTAAAATTATGAATGGACTTTCTATAGAAAGTATCTAACCCATGGAATCTCCTCATCTCTATTATGCTACGTGAGGTAGGCTCTTCAAGGATGGATCTAAATTTCTTTGTATCCATTGTGACTCCATCTACATAAATGATGAATCCAAGAAAAACCAAACTCTTTTCCATAAATCTGCACTTCTTCAAATTGACATAGAGTTTCTCTACCCTCAACACTTCCAGTATGATCCTTAGATTCTTTATATGTTCTTCCTTTCTCTAGCTAAATATTAAGATATCATCAAAATATACTACAAAAAATTTACCAATGTAGGGTCATAACACAGTATTCATCAGCCTCATAAAATTGCTAGGTGCATTTGATAAGACAAATGGAATGACCATCCATTCATACAAGCCATCTCTGGTTTTGAAAATTGTCTTCCCTTCATCTCTTTATCAGATATGGATATGATGATATTCACTTCACAGATCAATATTGGTAAAACATGTTTCTCCTACAAGAAAATGCATCATGTCATCAAGATGAGGTATATGAAAGTGATAATTGATGGTTATCCTATTGATTGTTTGACTATATGTACACATCATCCATGTGTCATTCTTCTTTGGGGTTAGTAATGCTGGTACTGCACATGGGCTCATACTTTCTTGTACTAGACCTTTCCTTACAAGTTTTTTCACTTGTGTATTTAGTTTAGCTTGTTGTGTTGGGCTCATTGTATAAGGTTCTTGATTGGGAAGACTTGCTCTTGGAATAAGATCAATGTGATGTTGGATATCTCTCTTTGGTGCAAGACCATCAGGTAATTCCTCTGGAATAACATCAGAGAATTATTCCAGTATTGTAGCCACTTCCTGTGGTATTGGCAAGTCTTCATCTTCTCCTTTCCTCACTATAAATGTGTAACAACACCCTGTCACCTTTAGTTCTTTGACAAATTTTTTTTTAGACAAAAAATTCTCATCCTTCTTATCATCCTTGAGTGGTAACAAGATGACTTTGGATTTTTCCTTCCAAAAGGTATATGTATTCTTTGTGCCATCATGAATGACTTTCCTATCAAACTGTTAGTGCCTTCCTAACAAGATATGACATGCATCCATCAGAATGACATCACACCATACCTCATATTTGTAGATCTTTCCTATAGAAAATGCAACAAGACACCTCTTATCTACTATAACTTCATTTCCCTTCTTAAACCATGCAATACGGTCAGGATGAGGATGCCTTTCACACTACAAATTTAATTTTTCTACCATTTCTTTGGAAACCATACTCTCACAACTACCTCCATCAACAATTACTTGATATACCTTTCCCTCTGAAGTACACCTTGTATAGAATATGTTAGTCCTAAGCCATGAGTCATCAGGGGCCTTTTCCCCCACCTTTTCTTTTGTTGGAATTACCATTTTCCTCCTTATCATGATACTTTGCCCTACATCTAGAGTTACCTCTTTCTCTTCTCCTTCAGCCTCAAATTGAACTAGATTCAACCTAGGTGGTCCCTCTTGATTCTCATCTTGCATATTATGATTATAACACTCAAAGGCTTTGTGGCCTTCTTCTCCACATTTGAAACAAGTAAATGGTCTTATTTGACCTTCCCCTCCTCTACCACTACCATAACCTCTACCTCACTGAAACTCCCTTCCTCTTTGTTGATTTGATGGAGCCTGGAAGGTTTCTTCTTGTTTTTCTATTTCATGAGATGATTCTCATCGACCATAACTTGAACCTCCATGTGATGGGGATGATGTACCTCTCATTTCCCCTCAATTCCTATGGAAATATTGTCAGATCTTCTTTTGTTCTACTTTCAAGGCAAGCTAGTATGCCTCTTTCCTGCTAGTGATTCGATGCATGCTTAACTCATCTTGAATAGAGAATTTCAACCCATTAACATACCTTTCTACCATCTTCTCATATTTTTTATGGGGATCCACTCGAATGGATATTTTGTAGAACTCATTTGTATAGTCTTCTACAGTAGATGGATTTTTCTTCAAATTTTGGAAATTTCAAAAGATGGTTTGTGTATAATCTATAGATAGAAATTTCTCTTTCAGTTTCTTCTCCATTTTCTCCCATGTCCTTATTTTATCCTTTCCCTTTTGGGTTCTTTCCTTTTGCAAGTGGTCCCACCAAATCATTGCATGCCCTTTTAGCTTTGTGCAGGCAAATTTTACCTTCTTTTCCTCTATCATATGTTTCCATTCATAGAACTTCCCCATGCTGTTTAGCCAATCAATCAACTCCTGTGGTTTAAGACTACTTCCATAGTTAGATACTTCCACTTTGATGTTTTCATTTCTTCCCTTTAGTGCCTTGAGCATCCTTTATTCAAAAGATAGTTCATTTTCTTCCTCTCCCTCTTCTTCATCTTCTGCATATTGTTCAACTCCTCTTCCATTGTTTGCTTTGTCATCTGAATCATCTTCTCTTTGTCTTAGCTCTTGATTAGAAAGACTTTCTGTAAGTTCTGCAACTTGTCACTGGAGAATTTGCATGTCCCTTTTCATCTTCATGTTACCTCTTCATTATTCCTCCAACTATCCTCTATTTCTTATAATAACATAAAAACACTAATTTCTTATAATAACATAAAAGGGACATGAAGATTCATCATCTAGAATTTCTGAATAAAATTGGTTAATTCATCCAATTTTATTCATTATTCCTCCAACTATCCTCTATTTCTTATAATAACATAAAAACACTAATTTAACCAAATTTGAAGTTACCATTTTTTGGTAGATTTTCACAAAATTCATTTTTTGCCATTTTTGGTAATTTTACAAACTCCTAAAAATTTGACTTTTCCCTAAAGCTTCCCTAAACTAAGATAGGAAGAATTTCCAACTAATCTTCAAAATTAGAAACAAGATTTTGAAGTTATTACAAAAAACAACTTTTCTAAAAACTCATAAAAAACACTAAAAGCTAATTTTGGAGGCCTAAATGAACTTTCTAGCTCTTGAAAAAGTGTCGAAATGGCTCCCTATTGAGTTGTGCTCATCGACAATCGAAATGGCATCTCCTGTGGAATCTACTCGTAAAAGTTCAGTGAAAACGGACAACCGAGTCAAAAGTTATGACCATGGGAAGCCCCTGCATCACACAATTTATGAACAAACTTTACAATTAAATTCCCAAAGTGGTGAAGATTATAATTAATAGGTATGGGGTTATTTATCTGATAGGTCTTATCAAGAAAAAGAGGTTGATTTTATTCATCCCTATTTTCCTATATCTAATTTGGGTAAAAGACAAGATTAAAATGAAGGTTTAATCTCAAGTCAAGCTTCAAGTTTGAATCAAGGGTTGGATTCTACTCAAGGACCTTCTTCAAGACATGAAACAAAAATATATCAATGGATAGGGGAACCTTATGTACCTTCATGGTTACCAAAAATAGAAGAATCTAGTGATAAGTTTAGACCATGGGGCTTTTTTCCTAAATAAACCCAAGATGACTCGAGTGAGGAAAATTTTGATCCAAGTTCTATGAATCACCTAGAGCAAGCGCATATCATAGAATTAAGAGATACAATGTATGAACCCTAAAACAAATTCATGTCCTTAAATCCTATGAATTTTAGCTTATCCAATGATACCTTATCCCTTATATACTCAGAACTAATTGATTGGAATTCTATAAAGACAAATGACATACTCATATTGCCAAATGATAATTCCTTGGCCCTATAGACCTAAATATAGTTGAACCCTCTTCTACCAATGAAATCTATCAAGAAGAAATAATAGTGGAAAGGGTTCAATCTCTTAGTCATGAAAGAAAATAAAATAATGAAGAAAAAAAAAAGGTCTAGTGGTGAAAAGTACAGTGTGGTAGTGCTAGACCAAGAAAAAGTAAATATAAAAGACATTTCTGAAGGTGACAAACCAACTATGGCACCTAAAGAAGAGAGATTGGATACTTCACCACAGAATTATGTGGAAAGATCATCTATTTTAATTTAACCCATAGAAAAATTCAACATTGGTACATAATCATAACCTAAGATTATACATCTAGCAACTTCCTTTTCAAAAGAAGAAATATAATTTATGGAGTTTTTCAAAGAAAGGAAAGTAAATTTTTCTTGGTCTTATGATGACATACCAAGATTGGATCCAATATTATTATGCACCATTTATGTTGGAATTATGGAAAGGTCTATACTAATAGGGGAGGGGTGAATTAGTACCCTTAAAAACTTTTCAAACCGAATCCTTGTAAACATGTACTTCAATAACCGACTGTATCAATTTCATTCACCATATACTTCATAACATAACTAAAATGTAAATGCATGAAATTAAATCAATAAAGCATACATGAAACTTCATACACATGACACATGTATTTCAGCATCACAAAAACCCTTGAACTAGAAGGTAAAAATTGTAGTGGGGATGGAACCCACAAAGGTGCACTACTATAGAAATAAAGTTGTCGATTAAGGCTTACAATTATTGATCACTTTTGGTGATCTTACCTTGTTAGGAGTAACAAAAAGATCAAATAGATCTACCTAGTTAGAGATTTTAGAAACACTATATAAGTGTGCACTTGGTTACGAGATTTAATAAAAGAACTGTTAAGTCCGCTCTATTAGGAGATTTTGAGTCTACTACAATTGTTAGAGAGTAACAATGATATATGATCTGTATGAAATATAACTTACATTGTTGATATTAGATCCATTAAGTACAATAATGATATCACCTTGCTGTGATGAATATGTCCTTTTGTATTGTTCAATAGCCTTATAAATGTTCTGATAAACTGAATGGTCTATCAAAATCCTTTCAATCTTAACCATGTTTGATCTTCACATATCCTTGAGTGAAGCTACTTCTTGATGCTACATATCAAAATGACATCTTTACAATACTTATATCAAATTGATTTGACCAAATTAGGGTTTTACATTATCTTAGAGAGCCTAAGATCAATGATTCATAAGATTAACCTAGATCATAATTACATAGGAATCATCATTCATTAAATGATTACATCCAGAATAAATATTCACCTCGATCTTGGTAAACTATTTTATTTCTTGGAAAAAAGTTGTTCACCTTGAACTATGTGCCATTCAAAATTTTTATGTGGACTCTAGATTACTTAGTAACTATTGTACTCAGTAATATTTGTGCTCGGTGACTATTGCATAGTTATAACCAACTAAACTATCTTTCTTTATTTACCGGCTGTACAAATAAATACTAATGACAATTCTTCATCCATTTAGGAGTAGCACATTTAAACATCAAGTTAGGTTAAACTAGTCAAGAAGAAATTAAGAAAAATGTATCCACATATTTTATTATTAGTTAATTTTAAATTGGAGAAATTATTGAAGGTTGGTTTCATTAGAGTCATTGATTATGTCAAGTGGATATCCAATATTGTGCCAGTTTCAAAACCTAACAAAACAATCACAGTATGCATGACCTTTAGGGATCTCAATCTATCATGCCCTAAAGATGATTTTCCACTACCAAGCATTGATGCAATAGTAGATTTGATAATAGGTCATTGTATTTTTTCTCATGGATGGGTTTATGATGCATGAGATTATGGTGGCTTTTTATGATTTTAGTGTTTTATTTAGTTTTTTTAGAAAATTATTTCTTTTAAGAACTTCAAAATATTATTTTCAATTTTTAAGGTTAGTTGGCAGTTCATCTTATCTTAGTTTTAGGAAGCTTCACAAAAAAATCACATTTTTTTGAGTTATTTTAAAATTACCAAAAATGACAAAAAAAAGTTTTTATGAAAAATTTCCATAAAAGGTAATTTTGGATTTGTACTTAAATAAGTGTTTTCTCTCATTGTGGGAAAAAAATATAGTAGTTGAAAGAATAATAAAGAAGGATTGTATTTCTAAAAACATTCTATGTTTTTTCCTCTCTAATGTTTATCTTAGTTGTTAAAGGAATTTTGGTTGCATCATCTAGTATCAAAGCTCAGAAGGTCTAGGAAAGAGAATCTAGTGTTTGTGTGTTTGTGTTTATGGAGGTTGAAGGGAGAAGTTAGTTTCCAAAAGACTAGGTAGAGAAGAGAAAAAGACCTAGGTGAGGAAAAGGAAAAGTGGAAGCAAGGTTAAAGGGACTTGCTTGAAGAGATGGATTTGTTGAAGTGGTGCTTGCAGAGTGAGAGTTCACTAAAGAAGAAACAAGAAAAACAAGAGAAAAGGAAAGACATAAGTGTGAAAAATAAGGAAGATGAAAAGCAAAGTTTAGAATATTTTAAGCAGGAGGTACAAAGGTTGGATCAAGCCTTAAAAGAATTAGGGATAAGATTTTCCCTAGAAATGCAAAGATGGCACCTACCAATTAAAAAGATCACATGGCCCATTAGAAATATTATTCAAAATAGGAAAATAAAAGAAAGGATAGAAAAAATAGAGGAAGAGGTAGAAAATGAAATGGTGAGTATACCTATGACTATTTTGACATCAAGAAATGAAGAAAACAAGGTAAATATAATTGCAAACGAGTCCCCCTATCATTTTCAATTATTTGAATTCGATGGTCAAATTGAGAAAGTGGAAACACTCATTGATAATAAGGTTGTTAATGAAGATTTTGCAGATTTATTTGTGAATGAGGAATATGTTGATTTGCAAAAGTATTATGAAAATCATGGTAATGGAGAATATGATGTTATATTATATGACGAAGACATAAACAATGATGCTATTGAAGTATATGCACATGAAATTGAATTTTGGAATCTAAAAGTTGAGTTGACACTAAATAGAAGATGGTTTAAGAAAAAGAAGAGGAAGAACGATACTAGGATCATTGCAAAGATGAAGAACAAAATGCCAAAGAATTGGAAGACCAGGAAAAAGGAGTAGACTTGCATTTAAGAGGGCTTCAATTTTCTCTTCTCTAGGTCAATACAATAAATATCTAGTATATTGGGAAGGATTAGATCTAGAAAAGAAGCATGCATTCAAAAATAACTAGCAGGAGTTGTGTCCTTTCAACCAGAGGAGAATGATGTAGGAGCTTTTGGTGGCTTTTAAAGATTTTAGTATTTTATTTAGTTTTTTTAGAAAATTGGTTCTTTTATTAACTTCGAAATATTTTTTCCAATCTTGAAGGTTAGTTGTCAATTCATCTTATCTTAGTTTTAGGAAGCTTAACGAAAAAAAATTAGCTTTTTTCGAGTTGTTTTAAAAATTACCAAAAATGGAAAAAATAGTTTTTGTGAAAAAACTACCAAAAAAGTTAATTTTGGATTTGTACTTAAATAAGTGTTTTCTCTCATTGTAGGAAAAAAAGAGAGTAGTTGGAAGAATAATAAAGAAGGACTCTATCTCTGAAAGTATTATATTTTTTTCCCTCTCTAATGTTTATCTTAATTGTTAAAGGAATTTTGGCTGCATCAGTTTAGTGGATATAATCAAATTAAAATTTCTCCCAAAGATTAGGATAAGATGGCCTTTACATGTGCTTGGGGAACATTTTGTTGGAATGTGATTTCCTTTGGTCTGAAAAATGCCGGAGCAACCTATCAAAGAGCTATGACTACCATATTTCATTACATCATCCACAAATTCCTAGAATACTATGTGGAGGAAATCTTATCTAAATATCATTCAAGAGAAGAACACTTGTCAATTGTACAAAAGATTATTACAAGGCTTGAAAACTTTAAAGTAAGATTGAATCCAAAAAAATGTGTATTTGGGGTACAATCCAACAAGTTACTTGGATACATGGTGTCAGCAAAAGGTATTTAGGTAGACCCTCCAAAATTCAAACCAATAATGGAAATGGGGGGACAAACAAACACAATAAAAATGACATCCCTTCAATGATGGATACAATTTATAAGAAGATTTATTTCTTAATTAGCCAAAAAATGTCATTCATTTACTCAACTCCTTCATAAGGATGTAGTATTCAAATGGGATAATTAATGTGAATAATCCTTTGCACTCCTCAAGAAGTATCTTATGAATCAACCTATATTAATGCCACCAATAAGAGGCAAGCCTCTACTATGATATATTTCAGAAAAATATCATTCCTTAGGTGCATTGCTAGCTCAAGAAGATGAAAATGGAAAGGAGAAGGTAAACTATTACATTATCAGGACTTTGGTAAAATATGAGTTGAACTATAGCTTCATTGAAAGAGCATGCTTGGCGGTGGATTTTTCTTCACAAAAACTATGAAATTATAGGTTGGCACAAAAAATATGACTCATATCTAAAATTGATCCTTTAAAGTACCTATTGAGAAAAACAACTCTAACAGGAATATTGGAAAAGAGTGGGTCATAGTATTCAGTGAATTTGACATTGAATTTGTGGACAAAAAAGCAATAAATGGCCAAGTTAAAGTAGATCAATTGGAAGAAGCACCTTTGATAGAAGAATATCCTATCCAAGTAGAATTATCAGATTCAAAAATTATAAATATTGAAGTCAAGACACGGCAACTCTATTTTGATGGTTCCTATACACAACATGGTTGAGGAGCATGCATCTTGTTGATCACAACTCGAGGCTCTACTATTTCAAGTTATTACAACATTCTCTTTCCATGCACTAATAATATTTCCAAGTATGAAGGACTTGTCATAGGCATGAAAATGGCTCTATAATGGAAAGTAACAGAGTTACATTTATATGGTGATTCACAACTTGTCATTAATCAAATCAATGATGAATATTAAACAAGTGATGATAAGTTGATGCCTTACAAAACGATGGTAGATGATTTTAAGAAATAATTTTTTTAAATAACATTTGAGAAAATACCTAGAGAAAAAAAAGTAGATGCCATGGAAATATTAGCTTCTCTCCTACAAATGTTGGATCAAAATGCACAATATGAGTTCTTGGTAGAAGAGTCAGAACAACCTACATTTGACCTTTCTGAATCCAAAACTATTTTCCTATTAATTCAACATGATTTTCCTTGGTATGGACCTATTTACACCTACTTAAAGGACCAAACCTTACCCTTGGATCAAACTATAAATCAAAGAATAAATTTTATAAGACAAGCCTCTCACTATACACTTGTTTCAGATACATTGTATCATAAAAGTCTTGATGGAATGCTTCTTAGATTTCTAGAGGATGTGAAATCAAAAATATCCTTACAAGACAGTCACAAAGGAATATATGGATCACATTCAAGTAGTTTGACCTTAAATAAGAAAATTATAAGAACGGGGTACTATTGTCCAACCATGGAGAAACATGTGTTTCATTTTGCTAAAATTTGCCAAAAATGTCAATACCATGGTAATTTGATTCATGTGTCAGCACAAGAATTACACCCAATGATCAAACTTTGGCACTTTTTATTAATGGGGATTAGATTTAACTAGGATTATTTATCCAAAATCATCCCATGGTCACAAATTAATAATCACAACAACATAATATTTCATTAAATGAGTAGAAATCATGCATTTGTCTATTGCAATAGGCAAAAAATAACAATGTTCATTTTGAGCCACATAATTTGGAGATATGGTATTCTTCATGCCATATTAACAAACAATGCAAAATACCTCAAGAAAAAGGATATAAATGAATTTTTTTAGAAATTCCATGTCATTCATCATTCATCCTCCATTTACTATCCTCAAGGTAATGGAAAGGTAGAAGCAACAAACAAAAACATCCTTAAGATCTTGTAAAGAATAGTGAATAATTTAGGAAGAGATTAGAACATACAATTGAATCCAACATTATGGACATACCACACAAGTATAAGAACACCAACTAGAGCCATACCTTTCTCACTAGTCTATGGAGAAAAATAACTATTAACTTTAGAGGTGGAAATCCCATCATTGTGAATTTCATTACACGAACTATTAACATAAGAATATTATAGGGTGGAAAGATTCCAAGAACTATAATTACATGATGAAAGTAAAAAAAAAGCATATGAACATCTCAAGGTATATCAAAATAGGATGTCAAGGAATTATAACTAAAATATCAAGCCAAGGGAGGTTCAAGTGGGCAATCTAGTGTTAAGAGAGAATCCAAAGAACCAAGAATAAAGAGAAGAAAAGGGAAAATGGGAAGCATATTGGCTAGGACCATTCATTATCACATCTTCCTTTGGGACAGGAACATATAGGTTATCCAATTGTGAAGGGGAGAGTTACAAGAGCCTATCAATAGGATACATCTCAAAAGATTTTATACCTAAGTCAGAGAGTATCAGTAAAATAAGTATCAATTGAGATAACATCAACCTTGTACAGTGAAAAATCAAGCATGAAAAAATTCAAAAAATAGTGAAAATAGTTCCTGAAAAAATTAAAAAATAGTGAAAAGAGTTCCTGAAAAAATCCAAAAACAGTGAAAATATTTCCTCAAGAAATCCAAAAATAGTGAAAAGAGTTCTGAAAAAAAGTCAAAAATAGAGAAAATTTGATAATGAAGAAAGCAAAAAGATTCAAATATGGATCCTAAAAAAATGGTTATATTGGTGAAAACCTGACAAACATGCACCTTGGTAACACAAAAAATAAATAAATAATTTTTAGTTTTTAAAAGAGAAAAAAGAGAAAATTTATCTTGGTTAAAACCTAGCAATAGGCACCTTGGTAGAGAAAAAAGAAAATAAAAGAGAAAAAGAGCTTTACACTCAAGTGGTGAAAACTTAAAAAATAGGTGCCATTTAACCTTGAAGTCAAGTCTAGTCTCATTGTCCATCTGCATTTATCCGCCATCCTTGTATATATTTCATTAGCCATCATTTGTACATATTACATAATAAATTCCCAAAGTTGTATTTGTAAATACCCAAGGTTTTTGTCATGGTTTGTAAAATTTCCTAAGTCCAACATCGCTATGGAATTAAACTAGGGGCATTTTATTCTAAATCAAAGTGGTCCATCAAACATACACCAATTGAAACCAATCAATGCATCAAACTACAAAACTTGACATTTAATAAAATGATTGACACTTTGATCCTCGATTTAAACATTGTGTTATCTTTATTAGGATTAAAATACAACAAACAAATAATAAATGGATTGAGTTCTACTTGAAATATGAATTTGAAAACAATGGAATTGTTTTCAAAAGTGTTACTTGATTGTAGAGTCGTGTCTTTTTAGCAATCGATGATATATTTTTACTAGAGGGGTGATGAAAAAAGAATGGTATTTTATTTATTTATACATGATTGTCTTAAGGTTTAGGCTTAAAACTATGTAACATCTTTCTAATGACATGATCATCAAAGAATCATCAAGGAAATGTGCATACAAAGAGAATCATATATTTGTCTGTTTACACAACAAAATACCTTGGACATTTTGATCTTTCATATCTTAATGCCAAAATAAACTTGCAACATTGAATCCAACACAAGTGGTATTGATACTATCATGGTTGGAAATAAAACCAGTGAGGGTTGTACCAGTTTCATGCATGAAGCTTGAAAGGAAGGCAGTATTTAGATGATCATGGTTGAACTAGTGATGATTGTACCAATTTCGTGTTCCAAAAATCTCAATAATGAAAATAAGCATCCTTTGTTTATTGAAAGAGTCAACTAGTTTCATTCATATAGATTAAATTTGCATGTGGTTTTCATATCAATTATTTTCTAGAAAATCAAAAGGGGTAGAGTATAGTACTTGGATCAAAAGTTTTATCATGAATTCTTTATTTGATCAAATATGTTGGACTAAATAAAAAATATAGGAGTGCATAAGTTAGTATCCTGTTAAATGGAATTAAAAGTTTCATTAATTATTAGTTTGTAGTCATTAGCTCATTCATTTAAGTGCATAATCAATCATTGCATTACCATCATACTGCATATCATTTAGATTCATTAAGTTTCCTTAAATCATAAATTTAATAGTTAGAAGCATATATGAATCATATTGGAACACATTTACATATCATAGGTGCATCATTAATCATTAAAGAATAAATAGAATAATGAAATGAATTTCATTAACATTTTGCATCCATCTAAGCTATGTCATATATAAGGCATCCATCCAAAAGATATAATATTAAATGCATTGCTAACATTTTGCATCATAAAAAAACTAAAAAACAAGCATATAGATAGGACATGTAAAGTTTCATATATCATCAAAAATCATATGTCCAACATATAGTGAGATCATACATAAGAAGAGTATATCAGAGGGATAATAAAAGTAATGTCCATTAACTGAAATCAAATGTCCATGAAGTACATCACCAAGATTACTAATCAAAATAATACATATGATACAAAGCGTGAGATAACCATTACTCTCAACTAGTGCCACATGTACCTATGTCATTTGGTCCACTTGTACCTATCCCATGTGTACCTATACTTGTACTTGTACATGTAATTGTACCTATACCTATACCTATACCTATGCCTATACCTATACCTATACCTATACATATACCTATACCTATACCTATATTTGTACTGATATTTGCACCTATACCTCTGCTAGAACTAGGTTGTGAACCTTGTTGAGCCATAGTAACCATAAAGGTTTGCATTATAGCTCTAAATTGATATATTTGACCTCTAATATCTTCCATACCATCCTATAAATATCTTTCATCTTGTACAAGTGTATCAAGTTCTTGTGAAGCTGACACTACTTATGCTAGTGGAATTGGGGAAACTGAGGCAACTAGTAAAACTTGAGGAATAATTACATGTCTAGGTACATAAGGTGTCTATCAACCCTAACCTGCAATACCCATCTAATGAAGAGAAACCCATCCACCAACCCTCATCCTCTCTCATCCACTTCTCACCCTCACTCTCCCAATACTGCCACCGCTTACTCTCATACAACCACCTTTGATAGGAATATGAGATGCATCTTGTCTATCAACCCAACCACCTCTAACTAGTTCTCTCCTCACTCTCCCACCTCTCATCATCATCATCATCATCATCATCATCATTATCTCATCGTTGTCATCATCATCATCATCATCATCATCATCATCATCGTCGTCGTCGTCATCATCGTTGTCATCATCATCATCATCGTCATCATCCTCATCATCATTAGACCATCATCATCATCATCACCATCATCATCTTATCTATCATCAATATTAGGAATAATCTCTACAAGATCTATGAAATGGGGGAAGAGATACGGAGTTAACCATTGAGCATAATAATCTATCATGCCTACACCAATAATATGATCTCTCATTTCCCAATCCAAGTGAGGCAAAGAAAGAATCTCATTATGAATAACGTGATAATCTATCTATGAACCCCACATAGATCTCTCTACTTGTACACCTACATATAAGGCCAAACCCTGAGGCATACCCTATACTCAACCAAACTGATGAAGTACCCCATAGAAGAAAAAACTCTTGATAACCAATGGTGTCCTCTCAATCATTCACTGAGGCATAAACATGAAGGGTATCTCCGAAGCATCATCTTCCCACAACTTGCATCCAATATAAGGTCATCATCTAACCTGATCAATGTCATCTAACATATGTCACCAATAATCTAGTTTTCCAAAGTCAGTATGAACAACTAATTTCTCATATATGTAAACATAGGGCCACCCAGGATCTCTCTCTCTTGGGCTACAATAGGCCTGGTGATAGGAAGACACTCCCAAGTCTAGATCTATAGAAAAATAGCACCTGTAAATAATGCCACACCATGGTGATAAAGTACATGATGTAGCTCATGATATAGCTAAGAAAGGACATAAGAACCCCAATCAAATCTAAGCTAGATGAGTGATCATGTCCTCAAGGATCATTCCCCAACTAACAACAAAGTGGTGACCTCTATAGTTTGGTAGAAAGAATCTGCCAATCAATACACCTCGAATAGAATGAAGTATAAGAAAAGAAAGAAATTGAGACAAAGGAATGATCTCATCACCAATAGTAGCATCTCTAAAAAATCATCATCAAGCTAATCCATCATATATCTGATTGTAATAAACCAAGTCAGCCCGAGTCAAAATCATAAGTAATCTATACATATCTTCAAGGGTGACTATCATCTCATCCATAAAAAATGGAAAGTATTATGGTTAGAGTGCTAGGGTTGTGCCAAAGCAGTGAGAAGACCCTGATTCACATAGAATTGAGGCATGTCTAAGAGGAAAAAATGCAATGACCGATAAGTTGTCACTCCTGAAAACTCAATTGATTAATCATATCTAAGGGTCATGGATAAGGACCCTGAACATATAAATTCTAGAGGTGAACCTATTGAATCAAGTAACATCATATTAGTAAAAAATCATGTAAGTGAATCATCACAAGTTAATCAGACAAACCCATCATCCTATCACTCTTCTAAAGCACATCATTTTTCCCTAATTCTAATCAAAGAAGATGGAAAAACATTAAATCAATCATATCAATCAATCAAAATTAAAAATCAACATTCAACAAACATGATCAAACTGACATCAAAAAACTTGTTTTCATCATAGACGTAACATTTTTCATGAATCGATCAATTGCAAAAACCAATCAAATCAGACAAGTTTTTTAATTAGGTTGAAAATTCAAAAAAATCATCTACGCGTTGTTCTATCATATCCTACTCATCAAAACACATATGCCCCATTATGTTTCTTATATGTACTAAGGAAATTATCACGTGCACATTAAACTATCTTGTATGCATCATTTTATATTGTACACACTATTCAAAACTAGTCTACATGCTACAAAATTAATTATCCGCACTGAGCTACGCTTACACACTACACAACCTATTGGATGCGCTAAAAGAAAACTAGGACACAACATTTAAGATTCTATTTTATCATTCATACATGATATTTCAATGCACAGACATGCTAAAAAAAAATCATATGCACTATTAAATCTTTTCCTATGCGCTATGTCAAAAAAATATCAAAACTAATGAAGAGAAATGTATAAAATTTTAATTTTTTCACCTAAATTGTAAAAATAAAAAATAAAGAAGGATTGATGCACTCACTAGAGGTCCATAGTCATGTGGGCACTAGAATCAATAACCTCTCTCAAATCTATTCTCTCAAATCAAGATCATCATCGCTGCTATATAACTAGGAGGATCATAGAGAAAATTCAAAAGGAGTGTTAATATGATTTAGAACAATAGAGAGGGGGGTGAATCAGTTGTTCTCAGGTCCAGATGTATAAAAAAAAACTTTAAACTCTTCAACAAATCATATCTAATAACAAACATCTAATTGGTCATTACTAATTGTATAACATAAACATACAATAATGCAGTCCACTTATCCAATAGCATCTAACTTCAGTCAAAAAAAATGTTCAAACCAAAACATTCACACAAGTATCAACACCAAGATTTATAGTGGAAACCCAATTAGGGAAAAACCACTTTGTAACATGTTACTATTATGTTCACTCTTTTGAAGTGAGCTCTATGAAAAGCCAACCCTGTCAAAGGTTACAAACACACTATCAGGTGTGACCCGGTCAAAGGATTTAAACCACTCTGTTAAAAGTGTGCCTTGTTATAGAAATTACATACACTCCATTAGAATGCAACCTTGTTCAAAGGATTTATACCTATGACTGTTAGGTCAACCTCTGTTAAAAGGATTTTGACTGTTTCAATGGTTAGAAAGTAGTAGTAGTATTGATATGAAAAACATACAACTCACTTTGAAAATATCAAATCCAATTCTATACACATATGTTGGGTTACTGACTGTGAACCTTTTCCATCTCCATCACTGATCTTCTCAGAACTCTCTTGAAGCAATCACAACACTTCTACTTCAGCCTTCTCTGCTTAGACAGTCAATAACATCAACAACACTTCCAACATCCACTCCTTTTTTCAATCTCTCATTTAGGTTTCCTTAATACTTCCTCTATTAGGTTAATACATCTTTTGTCACTTAATCTCCTTCGTAGATCTTAGGGTTAGGTCAGATTCATTGAATTTGTCCTAAATTATGTTCTTCAGCTATCCTTCTAGAAATATCTTGAATCTCTTAATATATTTACAATAAAATGTTTTACAGTGCATTAATTGCTTTCATACAATCAATAAATAAAGTCAACACATTTTACATAATCCAAGAATTCAACGATGTTGGTTGGAAATCTGAATTCTTCCTCAAATGCAAAATACTGACACTCGGTCAATACTATGTTCAACTTCTCGGTCTTCACTAGAAAGCTTGGTCACCACATAAACTATTTCCTCGGCTAATACTATCTTCCTCAACAATTAACTGGTGTTCGGTCAACACTGAATTTACTTGGCATATACTAGCTCGGTCGACACTAACAAAACTCAGCTTAAACTAGATTTCTTCACTTTTTCTTGGTTAAGTCTACCAGTTTAGTCTTCATTCTTACTTAGATAAACAATACATTGTCTTATCATCGTGCCACATAATCAAGTACTCATTGAAGTATCAGGATAACTCAACCTTTCCTTAGTTTCTATTGTTACCAACCTTGCCTTACCCCTTAGCAACAATCAAATAGATATGGTACTTTCTTAAATAGAAATAGTCTTACCAGTTAAGGTTTGACATCAATGACAATACAACAATTTCTTTAATTGCAGTTTCTAACAATCTCCCTCTTTGGCATTGATGGAAACACCATATGAATATCACATGAATTACCAACCAATCCAAAAACTTATCTATCCATCAGAAATATTTATAATGTCCTTAGCTTCATTTTGATACAAAATCAATTAGCCATGCTTGACCGTCCACTTAATTTCTCCCTCTGTCTTGATTTTCTGATTCTGTGTATTCATATATGATCATCTCCCTCTTTGACAAAAAATACCAAAGCAGCAACAAAAACATACATCCTGCAAATGTAAATATCATCCTTTCAATTCATTAATAGTATTTCTCCCTCTATCATCTTTGCTTATGACTGATTCTTGACTTTGATGTGCTTTTCACAACTCTAGGCTGCTCCTAAAGTGTGACCTTTCTCTGCATCAATTTGTTAGATTTTATTTGCAGCACATTTGATGCAGTGCTCCTAGCTTGACTAGGCAGCCTTAGTTAGGGGAAGGACCCCTAATTGACTTCTCAGGTATTCATGAGCTTCTTTAGGTAAAACCTTAGTGAATATGTCTACTAATTACTCCTTTGTATTCACATATTCCATGCGGACCTCTTTATCTTGTACCAAATCTCTCAAGTAATGATACTTGATGGCAATGTGTTTTATCTTTGTGTGCATCACTAGATTCTTAGAGATGTTGATAGCACTTGTGTTGTCACAGAAAATGTCAACTGGTTCAATGATTTCTTCTTTCATGCCTACCAACAATTGCTTTATCCATATCAAATTTGAATAGTTCACAACTGCAACCACATACTCAGCTTCAACAGTAGATTGGGAAATGCAATTATGTTTCTTTCTTGTCTAGGAAACTAATCTCTATCCAAGAAAGAAAGCTCTGCTACTAGTACTCTTTTTGTCATCTATATTTTCTTCCCAATCAACATCTGTATACACTCTTAGTTCAAACTTGTCATTCTTTTTGTAGTACAATCCATAGTCAACAGTTCCCTTCAAATATCTCATGATTCTTTTAACTTCCATCATGTGAGTTTCCCTAGGATTGGTAGAGAATCTTTCCACAATCCCAACAACTAATGCAATATCTAGTTTTCTATGTACAACGTATTGTAGCTTTCCATTCATAGATCTATATAAAGTCTAGTTAACTTCTACAGTGTCATCAATTTTAGACAACTTCTGTCTAGTAGCCATGGGAGTACTTATTGGCCTTGAATCTTCCATACCAAAGGTTTTTAGTATCTCATGAACATATTTAGACTGGGTGATGAAAATTCCTTTCTCCATCTAATATACTTGCAAACCAACAAAAATATTGATCTCCCAAAACATACTCACTTCAAATTCAGTTTGCATTTCATTTGAAAATTTCTTACACAAGGCATCTTGTCCACCAAATATAATATCATCTACAAAGATCTTGGCTAACAAGATTCCTTTACCTTCTTCATCTTTCATGTATAGATTACTTGTGTCATTTGTCCTTGAGAATCCAATCTATATTAGGTAGTTGTGCAATTTCTCATACCATGCTCTAGGAGCTTGCATCAGTCCATATAATGCTTTATTCAGTTTGCAAACTATGTGTCATCTATTTGGATCAACAAATCCTTCTGCCTGTCCAATATACACTTCTTCTTCCAATATACCATTTTAAAATGTAGACTTAACATCCATTTGGTATACCTTGAAATCTTTATAGGCAGCATATGCAAGCAGAGTTCTTACTCCTTCCAATCTTTCTACAGGGGAAAATGTCTCCCCATAATCTATTCCTTCTTCTTGTGTGTAGCCTTTGCATACCAACCTAGCTTTGTTTCTTGTGATATGACCATGCTCATTCATCTTATTTTGAAATACCCACTTTGTCCCAATGACATTCTTATTTTCTGGTCTCGGCACCAGAGTCTAAGTATCATTCTTATCTATCTGGTCTATCTCTTCATTCATTGCTTCTATCCAGTCTTCATTTTCTAATGCCTCTTTTGTTGTCTTGGGCTCAAATTCACATAGTAAACATTTTGAATCTCTTGCCTTGCTTCTGGTCTGAATTCTAGTATCTTTATCTCCAATAATCTTTTCAGGCTTGTGATGTCTCCTTACATATTGTGCTAGAACAAGTTCTTCTCTCTTTTCATTTTTCTCATCAGGTTCACCAACAAGATTGTCAGATTCAGCTTTTGAATGCTCAGTAACCTCTTCCTAATACTCGATAGCTTCTTCCTGTCACTCGACACATTTTTCTTCTCTCTCAAAATTGTTTTCTTGATGCTCGACATTTCTTACCTAAGACTCAACATCAGGTGGAGGTGTGTCACTTGCCTCTTCTTCCTTTATATACACAAAAGATCTATAATCTTCTAGTTCTCTTTTATTGTCAGTTTCATTTTTTTCTACATACTCATCAACTTTGACATTCACACT
The DNA here is from genome assembly GCA_027943335.1 of Chamaecyparis obtusa. Taxonomy (NCBI): domain Eukaryota; kingdom Viridiplantae; phylum Streptophyta; class Pinopsida; order Cupressales; family Cupressaceae; genus Chamaecyparis; species Chamaecyparis obtusa. The sequence goes on along the minus strand of BSBK01002820.1, from coordinate 233,436 downwards.
TTCCACAATTTTGTTAGCATTAGAGTTCAAACACTTATAAGCTTTACTTTTTGTGCAATAGCCTAGGAATATACCCTCATCTCTTTTAGCATCAAATTTTCGATTTCTACTATCCTTTAATATGTAGCACTTACTTGCAAAAATTCTAAAGTACTTTACATTCGGTGCATACCCATGCCATAATTCATAGGGTGTCAGACTTGTACCTTTTTTGATCTATACTTGGTTAAGAGTATAAACAATTGTACTTACAACTTCTTTCCAATACTTTTGTGTAACATTCTTTTCAATCATTAATGTCCTTGCACATTCCAAGATAGATCTATTCTTTCTCTCTGCTATACCATTCTGTGGAGGAGTTCTAGGTGCAAACATTTGTCTTTTGATCCCTCTATCATTGCAAAACATATTAAATTCATTTGATGTAAATTCTCCACCTCGGTCAGATCTCAGACACTTTAGGTTCTTACCTTTCTATTTTTCAACCTTAGCCACGTACCACTTTAAAAATTGAAAATCATAAGATTTTTCCTTTAAGAACATTACATGCATCATTCTAGTATAATCATCAAAAAATAGGATAAAATATCTAGCACCGCAATATCTTTGTATGCCCATCGGTCCACAAAGGTTAGTATGAACCAAATCTAAGATATTCTCAGAAGTAAAAGTTTTGCTCTTGAAACTAGACTTTGTCATCTTACCCAAATGACATTCTTTGCACATTACATTCTTAGGTTTCTTCAATCTAGTTAGACCTCTCACTTTCTTTTTCTTACTAATTTCTACCATATTATCAAAGTTAACATGACATAGCCGCTTATGCCATAACCAAATATCATCAGGTTGTGAAATCATACATGTTTCTTCAAATAGGTCTAGATAGAACAAATTACCTCTTGTCTATTCTCCACTTCCAATCAGTTCAGTAGTGGCATCAAATATTTTGGCCTTTCTATGATGAAATTCCAATCGGTAGCCAGTGCTATTAAGCTATGCAACACTTAGTAGATTATAGTTAAGACTCTCAACCCAATAAGAATTTTCCCAAGTGATCTTATCAGTCACCTTAATCAATCCTTTTCCTCTAATAGGACATGGTGCATCATTACCAAATTTCACACTCCTACCTTTATAATTATCTAACGTATCAAACTTACTCTTATCTCCAGTCATATGAGGTGAACAACCACTACCAATAATCCATTTATCATTTTTGTTCACATAAGATATCAATGCAGTTTTCTCATCCTCATCAAATTCATCTTTCATTGCAACATAGACAACCCCAATTTTAAAATCATCACTATCAGTGTCAATCTCTTCTTCACCAATGTAGCAAGATTTCTTACCTTTTCCTTTGTAGTCCTTGTATCTTCGGTAACCTCTATCTTCTCTTTTGTCTTTATGCTTGTTGTCTCTTTCTTCATCCTTATTATCCCTGTCAGGACATCTAGTAGCTATATGACCAACATTATTACATGAAAAACATATAATAGGGAGTTTACCTTTGTACCTTCCTTTTCCCCTTTTAAGTCTTCTAGCCATAAGAGCTTCTAGTTCCTCAAGTTCTTCATCAGATGTGTCACTGTCACTTTCACTTTCACCTATTTCAAGTTCTTCATTAGAAAGTTCAAAAGTAGTAAGCTTACCAACCAAACTTTCCAAAGTAAGAGCATTAGTAGAGTTACATCTAGATCCTTGAATTGCAAAAATTTTGATTGCATAGATAGGACACAGAGTTCTCAATAATTTTCCTATTACAGTTTCATCCTCAATAGTTCCATTTTCTACTCTAATAGCATTTACAACTTCTTTTATTCTACCACAATATTATGCAATATTCTCACCTTCTTGCATTCTCATTTCATCAAATTTACCTCTTAGGCTCTCAGCTTTTGCTCTCAACACATTTTTGTCACCACCATAAATGTTTGCAAGGGTGTCCCACATTTGCTTTGCAAAACTGCAGTCTTTGATGTCTTCAAATTTTGGATAACTTAGGGAAAACACAATCTCCAACATTGCTTGGTTGTGCTCTTGTTTAGCTTTCATTTCCTTGGTAGTCAAAGGTGCAATAGGTGTGGCATAGTCATGCTTAATGTAATACTTTACACAATCACCAATATCGGCCAAATGCATCTTCATCAAACTTTTCCATGTAGGAAAGTTTTCCTTATTTGGCTTTGGTACCTCCTCCTTATACATCTTGATCATTTGCTTCAAGTACCTTCAAAATTCTTCTTTGTAAGCACCAACAACTCTGATACCAATTGTTAATATGATTTAGAACAACAAAGAGGGGGGGTGAATCAGTTGTTCTCAGGTCTAGGTGTATAAAAAACAAACTTTAAACTCTTCAACAAATCAGATATAATAACCAATAGCTACTCGGTCATTACTGATTGTATAACAAAAACATACAACAGTGCAGTCCACTTATCCAATAGCATCTAACTTGTAAACACAGAAATGTTCAAACCAAAACATTCACACAAGTACCAATGCCAGGATTTATAGTAGAAACCCAATTAGGGAAAAACCACTTTGTAACATGTTACTATTATGTTAACTCTTCTGAAGTGAGCTCTATGAAAAGCCAACCCTGTCAAAGGTTACAAACACACTGTCGGGTGTGACCCGGTTTAAGGATTTAAACCACTTTGTTAAAAGTGCACCTTGTTATAGGACTTACATACACTCCATTAGAATGCAACCTTTTTCAAAGGATTTATACCTATGATTGTTAGGTCAACCTCTATTAAAAGGATTTTGATTGTTACAATGGTTAGAAAGTAGAAGTAGTATTGATTTGAAAAACATACAACTCACTTTGTAAATATTAGATCCAATTTCGTACACATATGCTAGCTTATTGATTGTGAACCTTTTCCATCTCCATCACTGATCTACTCGGAACTCTCTTCAAGAAATCACAACACTTCTCCTTTAGCCTTCTCTACTTAGACAATCAATAACATCAACAACACTTCCAACATCCACTCCTTTTTTTAACCTCTTGCTTAGGTTTCCTTAATACTTGCTCTATAAGGTCAATACGTCTTTTTTCGCTTAATCTCCTTCGTAGATCTTAGGGTTAGGTCAAATTCATTGAATCTATCCTACATTATGTTCTTCGGCTATCCTTCTAGAAATATCTCAAATCTCTTAATAGATTTACAATAGAACATTTTACAGTGCATTAAATGCTTGCATACAATCAATAAATAAAGTCAACATGTTTTACATAATCCAAGAATTCAATGATGTCAAATAGAAATCTGAATTCTTCATCAAATGCAAAATACTGATGCTCGGTCAATACTATGTTCAACTTCTCAGTCTTCACTAGAAAGCTCGGTCACCACATAAACTGTTTCCTCAACTAATACTGTCTTGCTCGGCAATTAACTGGTTTTCGGTGAACACTGAATTTACTTGGCATATACTAGCTCGGTCAACACTAAAAACACTCGGCTTAAACTAGATTTCTTCACTTTTGCTCAATTAAGCCTACTAGTTTAGTCTTCATTCTTACTTAGATAAACAATACATTATCTTATCGTTGTCCCATCTAATCAAGTACTCATTGAAGTATCAAGATAACTCAACCTTCCTTTAGGTTCTATTGTTACCAACCATGCCTTACCCCTTAGCAACAATCAAATAGATATAGTACTTTCTTAAATAGCAACAATCTTACCAGTTAAGGTTTGACATCAATGACAATACAACAATTGCTTCAATTGCAGTGTCCAATAAGTAGGTGTACAAATGAATAGTGAAAATGATATTTTGACTCCTTTTAATATAACTCTTTGACCTAAAAGGGAGAATTTTATCACATTTTTTTACCTAAGGTAAAAAACTAGTCCATCTAGTTTTTCTGCATTATCATGAGTGAGTCATCATATCATTATCAAAAATAAAATTGAATTTGTGTAAAATTTTGAGAAAATTACAATGAATTGCAAATGGATCAAAAATTCATCAAAGCAACTTCTATTTCATTTTCAAGGGGACTAGCATATCATAATAACTCACAATCAAGTGAATTAGAGAAATATTTCAAATCAGGGGCATTAAGTGCATAAATTTTTTAAATCATTAGTGGGGCATTAAATTAGTGAAGATTTCTAAATCAAGCATCACATCAAGATTTGAGTATCATAATGGAAATCTACATCATCAACAAATTAGGGTTTATCATTGGAATCAATCCTCAAGATCATATCACGCATCAGTTAATCAAATATTAGACATTCTTTGAGCCATTGCATTTCACACATTGATTCAAAGAGGGGAATTCGTATACAACTGAAAATGGTTAAGATAAATTAAACTGAGCAAGCAAGGCAAAAATTAGGGATTAATTGAAATCAAATCCAAAATGATTAATTAATTTTTTTTATAAAAAAAAATTGTGCAATTGATTTAAATCAAATTAATGGTATAGTTAAATCAAATCAAATCCAACCCATTCAAGAGTACACATGGCTAAAGAAAATCAATTAAATGATTTATTAATTACTATTTTTCTTACAAACCACATATGGAAAAAATCAAAGTCAACCAATGAGAATTAAGGAATGAGCTCACATGGATCAAAGAAAAATCATTCCTCCACCACATATCTTGAGAATGCATCTTGACCATTCATTTTGTCTCTTTGTTCCAACATTTGAGAACAAAATACTTAAATTGTCTCAATATTTGAAACCATTAACCTAACTCAAACCTAATCGTGGTTAATCTTAATCTACCCATAAGTTTTGAGAAAATCTATAATAGGATGCAAAAACTAGGAGAAAATGATCTACTCTCATAATAGTTAATTGCATCCATATTATAACCATTTTAGTTGTGAATTCATAGCATATTTTAGCATGTATTAGCATAATTTGAGAAAAGGTAGGCATAAATTCATCGTAGATCTTTTAGTTTCTCATTCTAGAGTTGTCTCTAATTATGATTAACCTGAGAGAAATCCATTAGTTTCTTTAGATAGAGAGCCATAAGATGCTCTTGATAACATTTACTTGAATTTGATCAAATTTTAGCATGTTTAAGCATAATTCAAGTAGATTAATCAATCTAATATCTCATGAAGGTATTTCTTATACACACTTAGAAAAATGGTGCTATTTTTACAAGATAATAATGTGATTAATTAATTGTCAAATTACTATGAAGCACAAATTTTGTACCTACTTATTTCTTCATATTCCTATAATGCCTTAGTTTATGACACACATCCAATTTAACATCAAATATTGAATTAACTCATTACGAGTATAATAGTTTCTAACAAAACATACCAAAAATTAATTTAAAATAATATTACTCCTTTTAATGAGAGAATTTGTTCACATTTTATTGATCTTTGATTAAAGATAAAGTTTGATCAAATATTCAATTTCTATATTTTTAAACTGTAGTAATTTTTTTTATTTTTCTAAGATCAATAATAATATGTGGCTAGAAAATTAATGAATTTATATTTAATAATACATCTTAGCACTTTTCGATAGCTCTCTTCCCTTTCCATGTTATAAAATCTTATGAAAACATGCTAAATCTTACCTACAAATATTTTAGCTAAATTTAAAAATAGTCAATATTTATACCATAACATTTTTTTAAATATTACATCAAAATATTAAAATGTGAAAATAATAATAATTATAGATAAATTTTTTTAAAAAATTCAGCAATGTAGACTAGAAAGAGACATTTTCTGGGTGGGGTGGGGGGTCATGTCTAGTGTGTGTCCCTGCAAAACATTATTGTTATCACTAAGCATCTATTTCTTAATAGATTCTCCATCACTACTCATCACACATTGACAAGTAGAACTTTGTAGGCAACAAGAATGTGATCTTCAACACTTGCATCAAATCAATTTAGACAATAAACTATGATCATTGTTGAAAGTAGTGAATCATCATTTTTAGCATTAAATTCAATTTTGAAAATAAGATATAATGTTCCACCCAAATGTATTATCTTGATGTGCTCTCAAGAAATTTGTCTAGACTTTGAGCATTATTTGTAGACAACATAATTTGGCACATTATGTTTATCTTGAAAATAAGTAATAGTATTCAATTCAAGTATATCATGTTGGCATGTATCTATTATCTTATATAGATTTAACATATTATATAATAAAAAAACATCAATGTAAATTTTGCACACTTTTAATTAATGAATCATAATTAGACGGGCTCAACATGTATTTTTTACTTTAATTAATATTCTTTGAATTGTAACTTTGTAACTTATAATATACAATTCCTAATTAACAACGCACTATTGCACCAAACACATATAACTCCAAGCTTTACATTTCTATTATTGTGAGTGTAAAATTTTATGAGAAACAATATATATTATTTATTGTAGTTAATGTTCTTTTGAATGATAGAATGATTTAACTTTTTCATTAGCAGGTCATTAAGATATGAACTTATGAAATACTATTTCAATAGTAACAACTTGTCGTTGCACCAATTGTATACTTGGCATATAATATTGTTAGATAATTAATTAATGAGTTAATCTATTAAAATTAACTTTAGCCTTTCTTAGAAAAACCTCCACTAATAGTTTTCATTCTTAATATAAAACTCTAAGTTTTAAAATCCTTTTACTAAACTCAATCAATTAGTACACACAAATCATTAATAAGAGTTGCTTCCAAGTCCATTAATTCACAACTATTGAAATAGATTTGTGTAGCATTGCCATACGTGGATTCGTATCCAAAAGTAGTTCATAATTTGCAAGAGTTTCTTATCGTGTGCATGAGGTCATAAGGCTCAGTCTCCCCCTAGTCCACATAGTATTGTCAAAAGTTTTCTATGATACAAATGAGGTCCACAGATATAGTCTCTTCCTAACCCACATGCTCCAAATGAGCACGTAGAAAACCATATGAAATAAAATACAATTTCAACAATAACAACTTACGGTTACTATTGCACCAACCACATACTTAACATATACATATTAAATAATCAATTTATTTATTTATTAGTTATAATGAACTTCAACCTTACGTGAAAAACCATCATTGAACAACTGAATAGAACATAAATTTATTTCTCAATTTTTGGTTCCAAGTTTTACATTCCTCTTACCCAAATCTTGCAATTTGTATGCATAAAAATCATTAATAAGACTAGTTTCCCATAACCATTAAGCCTGTAACTATTGAAATAGACCTATCCACCATTGCCGTGTCTCTCACTCTCACAGATTCCTGCTCAAAAGTAGTTTACAGATCACAGCTCTAGTATAAACTACCAACTTAGATTCTTCCATTTTGACTTATATCTAAAAAAGGTATCGCTTATCAAGAACTTGATTTGAGCCATTCCCCATGAAACTCATTATTGCGTTTTATGATTCTTATGCAAAAGTAAAAAAATTTAAATGGACAATATTATCCAAGTTCGAGTTTACTCGGGGAACTCTACAAACCTGTAAACTGTGAAATCAATGTGTACAACTTACTTGGTTATAAAAAAATCCAAGACTCATACATGGCTGTCAACTATGGCTGAATTTGGTGGGTTTTGTTCTGTCTGTCTGATGGACTGAAGACAGTGATGGAATATAAAATTTGTTGTATAGTGAAAATCATGGAGCCGATTGAAAATAACAGAGAATTATGGCAGACAAACTCCTGCCTGCTGACATCACATTGTCTATCTTTGTGGATTGACATTATAATGGAGAAACAACCAGTACCCACTTTATTCTGTCTTCTATAATGACAAAGAAATCTGAGATGCAGAAGTAAGAAATATCTGTCATAACACCCTAGAAAAATGTATATAGAAAACCAAAATAGAAATGTCGAGCAAAACAATAGTAAAGTAGAGAGAGGCGACATAGCTTGTGCGTCATTACATTATTATTGTCTGCTGCGTGTGGCAATAACATTTGACAAACACTAGTGACAATAACATTTGTCGGCGCAACATATGACTGTAGAAAACGATTAGTGTTTTCTTGTCCAAGATCTCTTTCGGCCTTGAATGTTACAGATCCCGACCTTTGTACACTGCTGTCTGGTAACACAATAATTTTATCTCAACGAAATGTTGTCGATAGATACCAGATAGAGGTATATGGGTTTCATAGCTTGTGTACTCTCCATAACCCTCGTAATGGTAAGAGAACGTACTGTACTGATATAGCTTTGGGACTACCTGTTAGGGCCAAGTGCCCGAATGTTGGGACTACCTATTAAAGCCAAGTGCCCGAATCAGTGCATTGGATGAATCTCTATTATCTAATTTATTCTTTTAATGGAGGGTCAGGTCAGGTCACTAGAGTGGTAGTTTAGCAGGAGTGCAAAGTTCATGAGCATACCAGTCTAGCAAGAGCTTTCACAAAATGATATTAGCTTTTTGATACAACAGTAGAAGTCTATGGGCTGAAATCTTTTCAAAGAGTCAAGAATTGAGGGGTATCTATTCTACTAATTTTGTGTCCGGCTTCATCCATTATGATATCGAGACTTGCACTCAGCAAGACATTATCCCTCTGATCCAATTTAACGACACTCAAATTACCAATAGACCAAGGGACCATTAACATGCACTTTAATTTTAGAGTTTTATATAAAACTTAGATTTGATTTGCTATTCAATATGGGAGCACAAGGGAAAGGTTGAGCCTCCATTTTTAGGAATCCAAGACCGAAGGGTCTTTATTCAAGATGTGGACCTTATAGTCACCAAGACTTGATCATTGGTAGAATCATTTAGAACCATTCAACTTCTCTAGGAGATAAGTGATAAAAACTTTCCTTATAGAACAATTCCTTTAAGATACTATTAAAAGATTATCCTCATTAAAGCTTTTACTCTTTTCTTCTCACTTTATTGATGTTGAGAGCAAGTTCACAATGGAGAAAACTGTAGAATGTAATGGGATGAGTGTATTAACAAAAGATTTTACTTTAAAACTTAATTTTGATAGTTATTTATATTCAATATATCAATCTTTTAAAATAAACATACTACTTTATAAATCACAAAGTTGTTCTAAATTAATATAAAATAACTTATAAGTAAATAAAACAGACCCAAATTGATATTTTTACATTTGAATTTTTTAGATCGATGTGTTTAAGATATCTTTACTTTGATTTATTTATAAAAGTAAATAACTAAATGTCAAAGTCTTTAATAACATATTAGTCACCAATGAAAAACATACACAACTTTTTAGCCCATTTTAATGTCATATTCTTTGACTTAGATTTGATTATGGATGAACAATTAGCTTTAGTCTTATCAGTTTATTGTCCATATATCTTATTTATGTCATATTATGTGGTCTTCATAGATCAAACTTTGTGAAAGTAATGTATTGTCAAATATTCAATATTTAATAGTAAAATTAATATTTTAAAAAATACCAAATTTTTTCATATTAAAATAAAACATGTTTTTATTAAGTTAAATATCTGAAAATTTATATCTTTGCATTTAAAATGCATTAACAATAGGTTATCAATCAGACCAAAATTCTCCCAAAACCATATAGGATAATCTAAAGTACTACACTCCATGGAAAACTAATATTAAGTCTATTATCAATTCCCTTAATCAAAATATAGATCCATAATGCTCAAATCAAGTCACCACAAATAGATAAGTAAGCCAAAAGCCAACACAAGGAGAAAAAATGAAATGTCGTGATAAATCTTCACCTGTGGCGTAATGAATCAAAAAATACTTGATTTGAAATACTACACAAACCATATGACCAAGTCTACTGAACTTGATATCCTAAAAAATCGTTGTGGTGGAATGCATGTTAGATAACTAAGAGGGGAGGTGAATCAGTTAAGTCCAATTATCCTACAGTCCCAAATAGTCCCTGATTTATAAAACAAATCTTTCAAACAATTTAATCAACTCGGTAAAACTTTAACCATGTTTTTCTGTTCATCTACCAAATAGCGATAAATTAACTATTGTATATACCGATCAATCTAGTTATAGTAATGTGTAATGTAAAATAACAATTCACCACATAAAATAACAATTCACCACATATATACACATATAGCACTTTGAGTTTTAACGTGGTAACCTTGTTAAGGGAAAAACCACCTAGGACCGATAACCTAAAATAATTTCACTCTTCTGAAGTGAGCTCAGTTAAGAGCCAACCCTGTTAAAATTTATAATAACACACTGTAAGGTGTGACCTAGTTAGAGGATTTATTACTAACAGTTCTCTGTGACTAAACATTCACTATGGGGTCAACAAAAAGAATCAACATTCATTGAATTTCATATTGAAATTTAAATATTGTTAAGTCCCACTCAGTTAAGAAATTTATCTGTAGCGATGGTTAGAATATTAGTGTAATGATCTGATTCAAATACAACTTGTTTTCAAAATTTTCAGATCTATGCTAAGCTCAAAATACCTCTTGCAATTAAACTCAATTCAATCTCTTTGTTTCCTCCAACTCTTTTTCTCTAACACTCGGTGTTGTCTGTAAAATTGGTCAGTTATGTCTTCAACATGTTTGACCATCTCGCATGAATGCAATCTTCGCACACACATTCTCCATAATTCATAATGAATCTCTTGTCTCCTTTTATAGACATAATAAACCATTTTATTTCTAGTCATAGATTTTTCCTCTTAATCTTCACTATTGATTTGGCCACTTTAACCTATCTTGATAATTGTGTCAGTAAAAGGTTTCATTCTCCTTCATCCGATAATCCTTGAATTTTGTCAGTCGTTTGATCGTCATAACAAAATTTATCTTTTACTTTGGAATCATTCATAATTTTCCAGCTCATCATCTTTAGTCAACAATCATATGTTCCATTTATTTCTTTCACTCGGTCAATACCGTGATGTGTTGGTGACTATTTACTCGATTAACACTATACTCAGTATACACTACATTTTCTTGATGTACACTATTCAACTCAGTGTATACTAAGTTCTTCATTTACCGACCACATAAACTTATTCATTCTTGATCTTCAATCCATAACATAATCATTTAATACAATCAAATCACTAACATAATATCATAAAATCATCAATAAGTTACCCAATGAATACCATATCCATATATTTCTCATACATCTCATACTCATGTAGATATCTCATTCATTCACCATTATTTCCTTCTAAAGATGTTTGTAACCATCATGATAAGTATAGCCAAAACTAGTGGACAACAATGACAATACATTAACTGATTTAATGTGTCACATATATGTTAGTAGCTCACTAATCATCAATCACTATCTTTTGAAGTTATAAATCTCTCCTTTAAGATATTCAATCAGTTTGTTTATCAATCTCTCCCTTTGGCATTCATGGAAACACAATATGAAATATATCATAGAATACCAAACATATGTTCTACAACTCTATATGCAAATGTTGTAGCTCGGTAAGCTCTCCCTAGCTTATACATTTGATAAGTTTAATCACTACATAACATCAATACTCTCCCTTTAGATTTAGCTTGAATATTTCATCCAATCTCTCTTCCTTTGACAACAATGCCAAAAGGAACTAATCATTTCTTCAATAGACAGATCAATATCTCTATTGTTTGGTTCATATCTAGTATCTTGCATGTACTGATATTCACTTTCACCTTGTCTTCCATCTTTGAAAACCTAAGGAATCCCAAAGTGTGACCATTATGCATCAACATCATTTGATATTCTCATAAACTATAGGTTGATGTAACCTCCTAATTACCAAGTAGTGACTGTTACATAGGGGATGGACCCCTAGTCTTCTCCTCAAGTATTCAAATGTGTCCTTCATTAAGGATTTGGTAAATATATCAAAAAGTTTCTCTTGTGATTTCACATACTCCAATCTTACTTTCTTTTCTTGAACTTATTTCCTCAAGTAGTGATAGTTAATAGAAATACGCTTTTTCTTTGCATGCATCAATGAATTATTAGAAATATTAATTGTCCTTGTATTATCACAATATATTATCACTAGATCAGTGATCTCCTCATTCATACCTTCCAATAGTTGTTTTATCCTTGCAATATTTGAACAATTAGTAGCAGCAAGAACATATTTTGATTTTGTAGTGGACTGATAAATGCATCCTTTTTTGTTACTTATTCAAGTAACCAATCTTTCTCCCAAAAAGAATGCTCCACCAGTAGTAATTTTTATATCTTCAATATTTCCATCCCAATCCGCATTAGTGTAAACTCTTAGTTCAAAATTGTCTTCTGTCTTATACCATAAACTATAGTTTTTAGTGTTCTTCAAGTATCTCAAAATTCTTTTCATAGTAGTCATGTGTGATTCTTTAGGATTAGCATGTGCAATATTTGGTATACTATGCACAACATACATCAATTTTCCAATCATTGATCTATACAAGGTTTAATTTAGCTCGGTTGACTTATCATCCTTTCTCAATTTACATCTGGTGATCATAGGTGTACTGACTAGTTTTGAGTGTTCCGTACAAAATGTCTTCAATACTTCTTTGATATGCTTTGATTGTGTGATATATATATTCCTTCCTTCTGTTGTAATATTTGCAAGCCAATAAAAAATTTAATCTCTCCAAACATTGGCATTTCAAATTCTTTCCTCATTTCATCAGTAAATGATTTGCATAAGTTATCATGTCCTCCAAATATGATATTATCAACAAAAATCTCAGCAATAAGAATCTTGTTATCAGTTTCACTTTTAAAATACAAATTATTGTTGTCCCTTGTTTTAAAAATTTCAATACTTATTAGATAGGAATGTAGTCTTTCATACCATTCTCTCGGTGCTTGTTTTGATCTATATAGTGGTTTGTGAAACTTACATACCATATTTATCTGATTAGGATCAACAAAACCTTTAGGTTGCTCAATGTATACATCTTCCTCAAGTATCCCATTCAGAAATGCATGTTTAACATCCATATAATAAACTTTAAATCCTTTGTAAGAAGCATATACAAGAAATATTCTTACTCCTTCAAGTCTAGCAATGGATGCAGAAGTCTCTCCATAGTCAATACCATCTTCTTGTCCATAACCTTTACATACTAGTATTTCTTTATTCCTTGTGACATCTCCATTCTCATTCAATTTTTTTCTGAATATCCATTTGGTTCCAATCACATTCTTGTCTTTCAGTCTCAGTACCAATGTCCATGTTCATTTTTTCTATATTTTCTCAATCTCTTCATTCATTGCCTTGATCCATTCATCATTTTCCAATGTATCTCTAATAGTTTTAGGCTCAAATTCAAAAACTAAGCATGTGTTGTTTCTCAACTTACTTCGTGTCATCATTGATTCTCTTTTATCTCCAATTATCTGATCATTTGGATGATGTATCCTTACATATCTAGCAAGTATAGGTTCATTTCTCTATTCTTTAATGTGTTCTCCACTCGGTGCATGATCATGATCTTCATCGGTAACAATTTGTTGATTCTTGGTCTGTATAGACTATTGTTTGGTAGCACAACCCTATTGCTTGGTAACACCAAGCTATTGCTCAGATAGAGTGTGAGGTTCATCAATGTTACAAAAAAATCTACCATAGTCTTTCAGTTCCTTTTTACTTTCTTCATCATTCTTCTCAGTAAATTCATCAACTCTCACATTTTCACTTTCAATCATCTTTATAGTATCCTTTTCCAAACATTTATAAGTTTTTCTTTTAGTATAATATCTTAGAAATATTCCTTCATCATTTTTTGAATCAAATTTCTCATTTCTATCATCTTTAAGAATGCAACATCTACTTCCAAATATTCTGAAATAACTCACATTAGGTGTGTAACCATACCATAATTAATAAGGTGTCTTGTTTGATTCTTTCTTTAGTTGAGCTTGATTCACTGTGTAAATAACATTACTAACAACTTCTCTCAAGTACATCTGTGCAACATATTTTTCAATCATTAATATTCTAGCACAATCCACAATTGATATATTTCTTCTTTCAGAAATTACATTCTGTTGGGGTGTTCTCGGTGCAGAAACATGTCTTTTAATTTCATGCTCATTACAAAAATTAGTGAACTCGCTAGAAATAAATTCACCACCTCTATTTGACCTTAAGCATTTTAGTTCTTTACCACTTTTTCTTTATACCATTTAACTATTTTGAAATCTTCATATTTTTCTTTCAAGAACATGATAGTCATCATTCTAGAGAAGTCATCAACAAAAAGATAAAATATGTCTCCATAACAGCTCTGAGTTCTCATAGGACCACACAAGTCAGTATGAACTAGCTTCAAAATAGCATTAGCTAAAAAGTGTTTTCTCTTAAAACTAGATTTTGACATTTTCCCCATTTGATATTGTTTGCACATAACATGATCAGGTTTAGATATGCTTGATAAACCTCTAATTTTTCTTTTTTTACTGATCTTCACCATGTTGTCAAAATTTGCATGACATAATCTCTTGTGCCACAACCATACATCTTCATTTTTATCCAACAAACAAGAAGTTTCTGCATTTTGAAGATAGAGTAAATTGCATTTTGATTATTCACCAGTACCGAGCAACTTTTTAGTCTCATCATATATTTTCACCTTTCTTTTCTCAAATGCAACTCGGTGACTTGTACTATTCAGCAGTGCTACACTCAACAAATTATAATTAAGTCCTTTCACCCAATATGCATTCTCACATCTGATCTTATTGTTCAATAATATAGACCCTTTTCCTTTTACTAGACAAGGTGTATCATTGCCCATCTTCACATATCCACCATTATAATATTTGAAAGGTATTCAAATTTCTCTTCATCACCAGTCATATGATGTGTACAGCCACTATCTATGCTCAAAGTATCATTCTTGCTAACTTTAGAAATAAGTGTTGTTTCAACATGTACCTTTCTTCTTCTTTAGAATCTTCTTTTAAAGCCACAAATACCATTTCATTGTCTTCATTAGGGTCGGTGTCAGTGTCATCATCATCATCTTGAACTAGGTAACATGCCTTCTTGCCTTTATCTTTTTAGTCATAGTTATCTATTTTTCCATACTGTTAGTTGCCTCTGTGATCTTGGATATCTCTTCTAGCATA
Source organism: Chamaecyparis obtusa (assembly GCA_027943335.1). Taxonomy (NCBI): domain Eukaryota; kingdom Viridiplantae; phylum Streptophyta; class Pinopsida; order Cupressales; family Cupressaceae; genus Chamaecyparis; species Chamaecyparis obtusa. Next base: position 218,341 of record BSBK01002820.1, on the reverse strand, counting down.
CTTCCTTTCATTAGATATTTCATTTGTTTTCTCATATTCTTTCATGTCAGGTCATCTAGCGGCAATATGACCAATCTCTTTACATTTGAAACATACCAAGGGTAGTTTACCTCTATATCTTCCTTTACCTTTTTGTAATCTTCTAGCTATTAATGCTTCAAGTTCACCAAGTTCATCCTCTTCACTTTCACTATTACTTTCATTTCTTAGCTTATGTTTTCTGCTTGCTTTACCAATTTTCAGAGATGACATAAATGCATATTCAAGATTATGAACAGTATGATTATCATAATCATTCAACACAAATGCAGTCAATCTACTGATTATACTATCAAATGTAACATTATTACCAGGAGCTTCTCTCATTTCATGAATTGCAACAACTCTTATAGCATAGACAAGTAACAAGGTTCTAAGGATTTGACTTGCCATAGTGCCTTCATTAATAATTCCACCCACTCCTCAGATAACATTCAAAACCTCCTAGACTTAGTTACTGTACTGGGGAATGTTCTCACCTTCTTTCATTTTCATGTCATCAAACTTTCCTCTTAGACTTTCATCTTTATCCCTTAACACATTCACATATCCTCCATGAACTAGTGCAATCTTGTCCCACATCTATTTAGTAGTTGTACATGTCTTAGCATCTTCAAATTTGATAGCTGATAAGGAAGATGAAATCTCAATCATCATAGCATTGTGTTCACGTCTTTCTCTCATTTGATCAATAGTCAATGGTCTAGTGGGTAAGATAAACTCATTTGGAAAGTAGTATGTTGAAGACTCACCAATCCCAGATAGATACAATTTCATTCTTCTTTTCCATGTCGAGAAGTTGTCTTTGTTCAGCTTCGATACCTCTCTCTTATACATCATGTGATCATTCGCTCTGATGCCAATTGTTAGATACTTGAGAGGGGGGGTGAATAAGTTAAGTCTAGTTATTCTACAATCTCAAATACTCCCTAATGTAGAAAACAAATCTTTCAAACAATTTAATCAACTCGGTAAAACTTTAACTATTCCTTTATGTTCATCTACCGAATAGCATTAAATTAACTATCGTGTATACCGATCAATCCATTCATAGTAATGTGTAAAGTAAAATAAAAATTCACCACATCCATACACATATAACACTTTGATTTTTAATGTGGAAAACTTGTTAAGGGAAAAAAAACACCTAGGATCGATAACCCAAAATGATTTCACTCTTCTAAAGTTAGCTCGGTTAAGAGTCAACCCTATTAAAGGCTACACTAACACATTGTAAGGTGTGACCTAGTTAGAATATTTATCACTAACAACTATGCATGACCAAACATTCACTATGGGGTCAACAAGAAAACAATCAACATTCATTAAATGTCATATTGAAATATAAAGACTCTTAAGTCCTACTTAGTTAAGTGATTTATCTTTAGCAATGGTTACAATGTTATAGTAATGATCTTATTCAAATACAACTTTTTTTTCAGTTTTTTAGGTCTATGCTAAGCTCAAATACCTCTAGCCATTAAACTCAATTCAATCTATTTTTTTCCTCCAACTATGTTTTTCTTGGTAACTCTTTTTCTCTGACATTTGGTGTTGTCTGCAGAATTGCTCAGTTCTATCTTCAACATGTTTGACTAGCTCACATGAATGCAATCTCCTCACACACATTATCTAGAATTCATAATCAATCTCTTGTCTCCTTTTATAGACATAATAAACCATTTTATTTCCAGCCATATATTTTTCCTCTTAATGTTCACCTTTGATTTTGTCACTTTAACCTTCCTCGGTATTTGTGTTAGTAACACATTTCATTATCCTTCATTCGATCATCCTTAAATTTTATCTTCCATTTGATCATCATAAAGAAATTTATCTTTTACCTTGGAATCATTCATAATTATCCAGATCATCATCTCTAATTCATAGTCATATGTTCAATTTAAATTTCTTTCGCTCAGTCAACATCATGATGTGTCAGTGACTACTTACTCAGTTAACATTGTACTTAGTATACACTACACTTTCTCAATGTACATTGTTCCAACCTGTTGTATACTAAGTTCTTCATTTACCAACCACATAAACTTGTTCATTCTTGATCGTCAATCCATAACAGAATCATGTGATACAATCAACTCACTAACATAATGTCATAGACTCATCAATAAGTTACCCAATGAATACCATATCCATATCTTTCTCATACATCTCATCCTCATGTAGATATATCATTCCTTCACCATTATTTCTATCTTAAGATGTTTGTAACCATCATGATAAGTACAATCAAAACTAGTTGACATCAATGATAATACAATAATTGATTTAATGTGTCACATATACCTTAGTATCTTGATGATTATCAATCATTGTCTTTTGAAGTCATCAATCTCTCCTTTAAGATATTAAATCAGTTATAGTCCATCAATGTAAGCCATTATTGAAACCTATTCAAACCATCCTAATAGTCAACCTTTTTGTTAGTCAAAAGTCAATACTTGTAAGAAGTTGTAATGCCTATGGATGGACTATGTTATTTGACTTAGAAGAGCTTTTATGATGGGTTTGGTTTCACTTTATCTCCTTGGGTGGACTTCATTAAGTATTTTTTCACAAGGTAGCCAACTTTGTATTAGTAATGCTTATATGTTTATGGAAAACCTTGTTGATGTTCCCAATGGAAAAACATCTATATATTTTAGCTTAAAAGGATAAGAGGTGTTAGAATGTGAAGTTGATGTTGTCCATGCTATTTTCATTAATGGTTGTAATTGATATGAACATATTTCATGCATAGTTATGATTCATTTATGATTTGGTTAATTTTTTGTATCAGTTGACGTCTACCAATATCCTTGTCGTATCATTAAACTTGTTCACCAAATGATGTACTTTAAATTTTTAATCTTATCCATTTTTGTGATCGTTCATTTTTTTTTGCAACATATGGTGGATAGATTATTTCAGTTCAGTCCTATTTGGAGCTTTTCATTTATTTTTGGGTCCCAACAGCTACCATGTAATGTATTGATTAGATATGTTGGTACCAAAAATCTACGAGACTGTCTATCATATTTATATGCATGAGTCATGTTTGATTGAGTGAGGTGGTCCATGTTACATTCCTTACCACCACACGATAATGTTTCATGTTGACCTATTTCAAATCAATTTAGGCTGACCTAGTTGATGGCAACAAGAAATATAAGAAGAATAATGATTCCAGCTATTTGTATGGCTTGTGTGATTCTTGTATGAGAAGTTGAATGGAATTTGAGAAGAGAAGATCTGTGTGTTGACGATTATGCGTGTTGATGCATTCGATAGAAAAATAATATATCATTTATATATTGTAGAGTATCGGTGGTAGTGATCTCAGTGGTGGATTAAATCCCATTTCTTATATTCTGGTAGTGTGCCTATTTTTATTATAAATTTTCCATATTTATATTTAAAGGTATTTAGCCCAATCGACAATCAACCAATTGATAATGAGTCAACCCACAGTGAAAGAATTGTTAGTGAGAATTTGTAAAAATTACCTTAATCAGTGCCAACTTAGTCAATTTTTATTTCATGAGGATTAGCTTCTTTGTGGTTTTTCCCAATTTGGGTTTCCACATAGATTATGGTGTTCTTTACGTTGGTAGTTCTATGCCTTCATGTTTACATCTTTCATAATTTCTTGATGTGGTTACCGATATAACATAAGTTAATATAGATATAATTATTATTATCATTTGTATGGTTTGTGAGTTTACCAACATAGTAATTTTTTTAGAAAGTGTTTGTGATTAATTGATTCACCCACCCTCTCAATTATTCATCATGTTAAAAAATTGGCATGAAAGATGGGCTCCTTAGTATAGAGATTAACCACTTGAGGCAAATCCAATGGCATACAAATTGAAAAATCCTATGTTTGATGGATCTAACTATAGTTCATGAAAAGAGAAGATTAGATGATATATGATCTCTATTCGTTACAATACCTAGAAGAATGTGGAGAAGATGTTTGTGTTTCCTTGGAATGGCCTAACCACTTAGGATGAAATCAAATTCTATGAGGAGAATGAGAGATACAGCGATGAAATATATTTTTCTTTATATCAAAAACTAAATTATCTAAAGTTATTTAATTAAAAATTTCTTATGATATTTGGGAAAAGTTGAAAAAACTTTACAAAGGAAATGATAGAGTCAATATTTTTAAGAAGCTAATAGATAAACAACATTATGAGAATTTTACAATGGAAGAAGGTGAACATATTAAGAGCAATTTTTTGAGAGTTGCAATGTAGTAAATAAAGTAAAAAATCAAGGAGCAAATATTACTGTTGAAGATGTTATGGACAAGATCTTGATGTCATTACCAAATATATACAATGACAAGATCTCATTTATTTTGGAGGTAGATGATATAAAGATGTTTACTAGAGAATAATTATTTTACACCTTGACTGTTTTTGAATTAAGAAATTTTAGAAAGTTGAACAGTAGATTTGAGACAACCTTTAAGGAGACAAGGTCACAAGAAGATCCAAATGGTGATAAAGATTCAAATGAGTTGGAACAAAAAATTGTACGAAAATTAAAGAAAGGCACTAGAAAATGAAAAGGTATGTTACCTCTTAAATGTTTTAGAAGTGGAAAAATTAGTCATTTGGCCACTAGGTGTTTGGAGAAAGGACTTAGGTAGAAATTCAAAAAGTTCAATAAAAAGATTACTATGAAAATGAAGATTCTAGTATTTCAGATGATGAGTCCGAAATAGGAGACTATTTGTTTTATGTTGAAGAAGATACGCAACCTAGAATTTTTATTTCTAACATTTGTCTACAAGTTAATTATAAGCATGAGACATTTGTACATCAAAAGGAATCAAAATGAATGGTTGATTGATAATGGTTATTCTAATCATATGAATGGAGTTAAAAGTAAATTTCTAACACTTGACAAGTATGATGGTGGTTGTGTCAGATTTGATGATGATAAAGAAACATATATTGTTGGTAGAGATTCAATTACTTTTGATGAGAAAAATAATAATGATAATGTTTTATTATGTGAAGGTGTTATGTCATAATATTTTGAGTGTTGGATAGATGTGTGAGAATGTACATGTTATTTTCAAGAATGAAGGATGTGAGATTCATAAGATATTTTGAGCATTGATTTTAGTTGGCAAAATGACAAGGAACATGTACCAACTTGAAGGACCTACATGAGGATGTTTACCTTCTTGGATTGATGATAATTATATTTGGCATTGGAATATGTGCCAGATCAATTTTGACAATCTGGTAAGAAAAAGCTCATCGTAATAAGTAAGAGATCTACCAAGATTTTGTAGAACAAACAATATTATCTATAAAGGATGTCAAGAAGGAAAGGAGATAAGAGAATCGTTCAAGACCAAATACTATTATTCTACCAGATTAATGGGTCTAGTACACACTAACCTATGTGGTTCTACCAAAACAAGAATTTTAGAAGGTGAGAAATATTTCATACTCTTTATTGGTGATTATATTTTAATATTATCTTGGGTTGTATTTTTAAGTGAAAAGTTAGAAGTATTTGAGAAGCTCAAAATATCTAAGGCTGGACTTGAGAATGAATGTGGTAGAAAGATTAAATGTTTGATATTTCATAAAGGAGGAGAATTTACCTCTAATGAATTTGAAACTATTTTTGAGAAACATGGTATTAAGAGATAGTTTTCAGCAGCTAGAACATTGTAGTAGAATGGTGTAGTTGAAAGAATGAATCAAACAATTCATGAAGCTGCAAGGACTATGCTAAATGAAGCAAGTTTACTAAAATTTTACTAGAGAGAAGTTATTCGTATAGTTGTATACACACTTAATATATTTTTGTATCAAAGGAAGTATGGAAAGAAATCATATGATATTTGGCATGGAAGTGCACCTATAGTGAAGTATTTCAAGATTTTTGGAAGAATATGTTACACCAGGAAAGATGAGGACAATATTGGAAAATTTGACAGTAGAGTAGATGAAGGAATATTTTCTGGGATATTCTACAAAAGAGAAAAGAATACCATTGTTATAATAAAAGACTGAAAAATATTCGAGAAAGTGTGAACATAAAGGTTGATAAATATTTTCAAAAGACTCATGAGAAACACATTGAGTATGAATCTGATGTAGAAGACAAAGGATAAGAGGATAAGAAAGGAAAGGAAGAGACACAGCTGACATCAACATCTACATTTAAGACACCAAGGTATGTACAAATAAATCATTTTGAGAAAAATATTATTGGTGATAAGAGAAGAGTTTTTATTAGAAGTATATTAACACAAGAGATTTAGATTTTTTTGTCTACTTTCAAAATTTGAGCCTAAGTTTGTAGAATAAGCATGTAATGACCAGAACTGGGTAAGAGTAATGGAGGAACTTGATTAGATTAAGAATAGTCAAACCTAGGAACTTTTTCCTAGACTGGTTGATAAGAATGTGAATGGTACTAAATGGGTTTACCAAAACAAGCTAGATAAAAATGGCAAGGTAATAAGAAGAAATGAAAGGTTATTATGCAAGGGGTTACACTCATATTGAGGGAATTAATTTTGATGAGACTTATGCTTCTATTTCCTAGACAAAGGTAATCTAGTTTCTTCATCTTTTACAACATATAAAGATTTCAAGGTTTATAAGATGGATGTCAAGTCATCATTCTTGAATGGACAACTAAACGAAGAAGTTTATGTTAAAAAATGACAAGGATTCAAATCCGAAGGAAATCTAAATATAGTATGTAGTTTGAAGAAGGCATTATATGGATTGAAACAGGAACCGAGAGCCTGGTAGGAAAAATTAGATAGATATATGATTGGACAAGAATTTCAAAAAGGTTTTGTAGACAATAACTTGTATTACAAGATTTATTAAGATTGGGTTTTCATTGTAGTCATTTATTTTGATGATATCATTTTTGGAGGAAAATATGGCTTGTGTAGAAGATTTTTAGAGGAGGTGCAGAAGGATTTTCATATGTCCATGTTAAGTGAGCTACATTAATTTAATGAATTGGAGGTAAATTAGAATAGTAAATGCATTTTGATTTATGAGTCCAAGTATGTCAAATAATAGTTAAAGAATTTTGTTTTGGAGAATTCTAAACTAGTATGTACCCCTATTGTTATTATATGTAAATTGGCTAAAGAAGATTACTCACTAAAAGAATGTGCAAGAAAGTATAGATAAATGATTCGAGGATTATTGTACCCAACTGCTACTACACCAGATATTATGTACACGATATATTTAGTAGGTAGATTTCAACTAGAGAAGAAATAATCACATGTGATGGTAGTAAAAAGGACTTATAGATATTTGAAGTGAACAAAAGAGCTTGGTTTATGGTATCCAAAAAGTTCATATTTCACACTAACAACTTATAGTTATATAGAATGGGGAAGTTGTTTGGATAACTAGAGAATTATTAGTGGTGGAGCTTACCTTCTTGGCTCCTAGTTGGTTTCTTGGTCGAGGAAGTAGGATTCAATAACATTATCAACTATTAAATAATAATGCATAGCAACATCCTAATTTTGTACTTAGGTATTATAAAACAGACTTTAAAGGACATATGTATAACTTTTGATGATCCAATTTAAACTATGTGTGATAATATCAGTGCTATAAACATTTCAAAGAATCTAGTGCAACATTCAAGAGCGAAACATATATCTATTAAGTATCATTAATTGAGAGAGAAGGTATTTTAAAAGGAAGCGAATCTTCAATGTGTGCCTAAAAAGGAGCATTTTACACCTATTCACAAAATGTTTGTGCAAGGATACAATTGAGTATTGCAGGGAGAAGATGAGGATTTTGCCTCTTCCTAGTGTATTACAAGTAGTGGTTGCCATTGCACCAAAATATCGACCTGTTAATGCCCGATACAACCACTAGACTTATAGAAGACACAGGAGGTGGTTAAGCCATGTCACGAATCCTAAGGGGAGCACTAACCATTTTTCCAACAATCTCCCCCTCAACATTACCCAAGGAGATTCAAACCTGTGACCAAGCTCTGATACCACTTGTTACAAGTAGCGGTTTTCGTTGCACCAAAAGATTGACCTGTTAATGCTTGATACAACCACTAGACTTATAGAAGACACAAGAGGTAGTTAAGCCATGTCATGAATCTCGAGGAGAGCGCTGACCATTTTTTCAACATAGTGTTCACTAAATGCACTTGTATGTACATTGGTCCATTGTATTGCATGATTATTATTTTTTGGATCAATGCTTGGTGGCTTCCTCCCAAGGGAGGTAGAGTGAGTTAGTAAGGGGGAGTTTTGGCCCTTTGTCATTATTTGTAAAAATAGGTTTTTAAGGGGACTTGAAACCCTTTATAGTAGGTTACAAAAGATAAGCATTAAAGTCCACCAACATGAAATGATGATAAGAAAAACAAACCAACGGAACCAAATGCTAGCAACTAGCATTGGTAACACAGGCCAAACAAAAAACCAATAGAATAGGACATGAACCAAACATAGAAGCCCAAAAAAATACAAGAGAGAACTAACCCATCCTAATCCATCTCCTTTAGAGTCATCACAATCTCCTCCTCAATGAAAGTTGTGTTATCCACAATATTCCCAAGTTTTAAATTTCCTTAGGTATAGGGGTTGACATCTTCCTCGGGCTCGCATAGGTTTGGTATCGAGACCTTCTACATTAGCAACATATTTCTCTTCTTCCTTCTCACCATTCCCAGTATCTCTCATTGTTTTCAATGTTTTCAAAGGAGGAGGAGATCAAAAATAGAAGAATACAAAAATTTGATGTTGATATCTTTTGATAGAGTGTTCTTTTCTTTGTTATTGATGAATATTTGCATCAATGACAAAGGCAGAGATTTTTAGAATGTGACGTTGATGTTGTTCATGTTATTGTCATTAATGGTTGTCATTTATGTCAACATATTTGATGCATAGTTATAATTCATTTATACTTTTTTTTTATTTTTCTTTATCGATTGATGTGTATTTATATATGTGGCATATCAGTAAAGGTGTTCATTGAAATATGTACTCTAAATATTTATTCTTATATATTTTGGTGGTGGTACTATTTCATGTGTAATATATGGTAGATTGATTATTTGTGTTTGGTCTTATTTGTAGCTTGTTCTTCTATTTTTTGGTTCCACAATATACTGTTTAATGTGTCGATCATATCTGTTGGTACTAAAAATCTCAGAGATGGTATAACATGTTGATATGCATGACACATGTTGTATTGAGTGAGGTGGTCCATGTTTTATTCCTTACCAATATGGGAATGTTTTGGTGTGAACTATTTCAAATCTATTTAGGACAACTTAGTTGATGACATCAAGCATTATAAGAAGAGTGATGATTCTAGTTGTTCCTGTGGCTTGTGTGATTAGTGTATGTAAAGTGAATGTAAATTTAACAAGATAAGATCTATGTGTTGATGATCATGTATTGGATGCAATTGGTAGAAGCTTGATATATTATTCATCTATTTCATAGTATCAATAATAATGATCTCATTGGTGGATTCAATCTCATTTGTTATATTCTTAGGGTGAGCCTATTTGTATTGGTAGTTATCCATATTCATATTTCAACGTAGTTGTCTTCATCGGTAGTGATCCAACCAATAGTGAGCTGACCCATAGTGAGAAAACTAGTAATAGCCTTTGTAAAAATCACCTTAGTCAGTGTTTCATTTCATGAGAATTAGCTTCTCCATGGTTTTTCCTAGTTTGGGTTTCCACGTAAATTATGGTGTTCTTTTTGTTGGTGGTTTTATTCTTTAATATTTACATCTATTATAATTTTTTAATGTAGTTATCCTGGCACAATATAAGTTAATATAGTGTAATGCCCAAAAATTCAATGACATAATCTAGTACAAATTTATTTTAGAGTACATATACATTTATTATTATTTTCTTTTCAAGTCTTATTGCTAAAAAGGAAATAACAAATGAAATTTAAGTAAACATATAAAAACAAATTATCATTTCAATATAATTTTTTTTCTTAATATTTCAGCATTCAAGTTTAGTATTAAAATGTTTTTTTTATTATTCCTATTCAATCTATCAACATATAATTTTGATACAGGAAGTACCATAATTTTGAATCTTTTTTTTTAATTCAACTAACTGCACATAAATTTAACAACAAGAAGAACCATTTTACATAAATATAATGATTTTTATACATAAATACAATGAGCACTATCTGATTTATTTTTTGCAGTTCTTTTTTTTGAAATTAAAGTGTATTTAACACTATAGTAGCATTGTATAAATATATTTATCTTTTTATTTCCACTACAACAGAAACATTTACAGGGTAGTTTATTTATTCATAAGAAATGAGGCTAGAAATATCTTCATGTACATTTCTAAAAGGAATCTATAGGCATTTATTACTATGCTATTTTCTCAAATTCTAAATTTTAGCAATAACATTTCATCTCTAAGAGAACAACGTAAACATTGAATTCTGAATTATATATACAAAAATCAGATTGTCATATCTTTCTCTTTAAAATGAAGGAAAAATTAAGAAGATGAATTTTCTTTACAACCCATATGGTGTACTTCTATTTTGCTATATTTGTTTGGAAAGAATACAAATTTTACTTCATAACTTCTCTTTAAAACATAGAGACTTTCATACCACATTGCTTGCTAAGATATCAATGAACATTACTATAGTGGAAGAGGAAAATCAAAACCAAGTTCAACTCATGTCCATGGCCAATACATAATCCTTTGAACAAATTTACTCAAGAACATTTACAAGAAGATATATTACACCAAAATCTGCATAAAGAAAAACTAACAACTTCCTTTAAAGACAACTTAAATTTCTTCAAAGCTTCGATAATTCTTCATCACATTCATTTGCAACCTGTTACAAAACAACTCTCACATGACCATGGAGGCTCACCTCCCAGCCAAGGCCATTATATGGCCACCCCTGAGCTAGGGGAAACAAGGAAAGATGGGATATAAACATTCAACACACAATTTAACAACAAGAAACAAAGACATCACATTTTAACTCACAATCCCAAGCTTGCACATAGGATCATAATTGATCCAAAAATGGGTGAAGGTGGAAACATCACATATGGAGATTCCATACTCAAACCAAATCAATTATTCACAAATCAACTTAACATGCCTTCATAAGGCTCATTCCCAACATACTAGCTCATCACATGGAGCATCAAACACATCCCTTATGGCCCCCAAATTACAACTCAAGTAGGCTTCAAGGATGCCCATACATCCAACCTCTATACATATGGATTTCTCAACTATTCCCTTCACCCCAAGACACTCTCAAATCCTCCCAAGGATGAGAATTGTCTTGCACACCCACAACAACAAAGAGGAAACAAAAGTAAAATCCATGAAAACACAATGAGAACAAAACATTACAATTTCTCACAATATAATTAACATCAAAAAATATTTACATAAACACTTCCATGGTAGAAGCACCTACCTATCCTCAAGCTATGGAAATGGAGGATTGGATGAAGAGATGATTCCTTCTTTCCTATCTTTCATTCTCCTTCTCAAACCTCTAGTTTCTCCCAAGTCAAATCTTCTCTCCCCAAAACAAGATTGCATAATGAGTAACTCCTTCCCTCTTTCCTAGTCTCTTTCCTAATAGCCCAAAGACATTCCTTCTCTCCTACCCTCATCCCAAGGTAAGTTAGGTGTCTTGGTTTTTTTTCACAAGATACTTGCCCTTAGCTAAGAAAATGTAAGTAATACAAAACATGGGGAAGGGGATAATTCTTGAAGACATGTCCAAATTCGTCACTCTCAAAGAAGGCTTACTTAAAAATTGAAGCTTAGAAAAGTGAAAAAGGTAAAAGTTGACCCCCTATCCTATGCACATGCCTTGGGGCACTTAAAAATAACCTTAACTACATCCTAGTTCTCAATTTAAGGTGATGTCACATGCTTTGTTTTCCCAAACCCCTAACCTTGTCTAGGGATTCACAAGATGACCAAACGGTGAGCTAGGGTCCACATTCCACTTAGGCATGCCAACACATTACACTAGTGTAAAGTGACACCTCACAAAAGAAGTACACATCACATTACATAATTACACACATGGCATGCCTAATGGATAATTTACATTTACATTTACACATATTGAATCTATATCCAATTATGCACATATTAACATTAAAAACACAATTCACTCAAGCATTATGTTTACAAAAATAAAATCACATCACAATAAGTTTGTTCTCTTCTTAGAGTCGACCTTGGCCTTAAACTATTTTCACATAGATCCATCTTTATTTCCCCACATTTACAACCGTGGTCATAATCCTACACACTCGATTCAGATGTTAGTATCTCATAAAATCAATGCATATATAATCATATCAAAATTGAAATAGGATCAATAATAACATCTAATTTCAATGCATAGACAAACTACATTTCATGATTCATTATAAGAATAATCCACATTAAACCCTAATTCTTTGACATCATCATGTAAGTTCAATTTCACATAGACAAGTAACCTAAGTCAATTGTATAACCATTAGCATATGTATTCACATAACAACTAATACATTTTACCATTCCTTATGACAACATAACAAAATGCGGAATTCAGAATTCATTCATCTTTTCAAAACATATAATTAGTATGAATCTAACATAAGCATGTAGAGGTACGTCTAACATCATCATCAATATAATCAACTAGAATCATCACATAACGTCTAATAATATGAAATCATAATAAAAATAGGTCTAGTATCACAAAACAATGTATCATCTAGGTAGTCCAAGTATCAAATCATTTGTCGAGCTAAGATGGGTCGAGGTAGGACCTCACATATAGATATAATAGTCATTATCATTTATATGGTTTCTAGGTTTACTAACATAGTAAAACTTTTAGAACATATTTGTGAATTATTCATTCACTTACCCTCTTAGTTATTTGGCTTGTTCAATAAGAGGATCATGATTGAGTATGGTATGATAGCTAATATTTTGTAAATTTAATGGAAAAGTGAAATTGCAAGTTGAAGGGTGATAAAAGGTGTAGTTTTTTGTATTGGGATAGAGGGTTACTACAATAATTCATGAGATAATTTTCTATTTATTACTAGAAGAAACAAGTTTCCTTTTGTGATTTATCTTTATTTTTCCATTGAGCATTAACGAATTCCTTGGAAGTTTTCTTAAATTGGTATGGATACTAAGTTCCTTTTCTTGTTTCCAAGAACATTATAATCAGAAATTTACATATAGTTAGCACATTTCTCTCTGTGGCTTTTCCCATTTTGGATTTTCTACGTAAATTTAGTGTTTGCATGTGTGTAAAATTATTTCTTTATATTCTACTATTGATTGATTGGATTAAAAGAGACCATAACAAAATTGTTAATTTTTTTGTTGTATCACTCCCACTAGCTAGTAGTGTTCAAAATTAGAGGCTCCTAAATGGATTCATAGAGCACATCATGATCTTCCTAGTGCTTCAAAAAAAATTTCTATAGAACACCCTGTTCAAAAGTTATGACCTTCATAAGGTTTATCTTCTTGAATAGGAAATGTAAAAATGTGTTGGATACATAAATGAGCTATGAAAGGGACTTAGAAATTTTGGTGTGTGCTTTGACATGTCATAGGGAATCCTTCATTGGAGATAATATGGATGCCACTTTTAGGTTATTTTCAGTGCATAGTTTTGTAATAACTTTTAATAGTTTCATGTATTCAATATCCTTTATATAGTAGGTACATGAGATAGAGGTTGTGTGTAAGTGTCTAATATCTATTACTATAGGACAATTCATTGTCCAATAGTAAAAATTCATTGTGTTAATCAAAATTCATTGTGACAATCAAAATTTATTCTTCCTTGCTAAGAACCCAAATTTTCATACCTTGATCAAGAACATTATTATTTAATACCATTTTCTTAGAGATATAGTTCAAGACAATTGGATGAAGCTAGTTATAGTAGAGACTTTAATAAATTTTATAGATTTATTATCTAAGGCTATGAGTAAAAATAATTTTAGATGTCGTTTAAAGTCTATGGTCCTCGTGAACCCTATCAATCAAATTATTGTTTAGATGTACTCCCTTATCTCTTCCAAGCTATTCAGAAAGTGGGAAAATGTTAGGAAAATAGTTCCTCAACCTGGAATTTACATAGAGTTCCTACTTATAGTAATTTTTAATTTAAGAATAAATATTCCTAAACTTTATCCAAATATTTCCATACGCTATATAGGCATTTCAATAAATGTTTAGTGAAAGATGATGTCGAGACATGAAGATATTAAATTTTCCTTTTTTGAAGTTCGTAAATAAATTTTCCCTAAGTCAATTTTAAAGGCCTCAAATATTCATAAATGGAATCAAAATATTTATAGCTACAATATTAAATTTATATTTTATCCTAATGAGCATGTCTTGGATTTTTTGGTGCTTCAAACAGTTCAACAATTGAACACCTAGTTATAAAATTATGGCCTTTGGAATTGGGGTCCACCAAAATAGGAAATACAAAAATATGTTTGAAACATAAATTTGTTAGATTACCCTTTTTTATTTATTTTATTGATGTCATATTTGTAGATGTTCTAGTAGAATCTCTAACAATTATATTTTTACATTCATTTTGACAGTCTCACTGAGAGGGTCATTAATGATATAAAATTAACTTTATTGTGGTGTATGGTTCTTTTGGTCCAAACCAATGGTGATCAACACAAAAATTATTTTTTGTTAATAGTTACTACTCCCACACATTTCTATTACATGCTCATAGGATTTTTCTTTTGATCCTAGTTGACATTTTAAGTCATAATCAACGTGGAAGGGTGGTGAATGATAATTCCCTTGTTCAACTTTCTTAACTTTATCTGATTTCTAGAATCTTTCTATATGCCCAAACTTTCTCTAGATGTGATATTAGTGAATGATAATTCCCAAAATTTTTCTCCTATAAAAAGGGTTTCCATGCAAAAATATTGGTGTCCTTGTGTTGATTATTTGTGGATATTTTCTTTTCTTCTCTTTTATGTGTTGATATAATTTGAATGTTGGTTAATTTGGAATTTTTTTAGAATGTTTTAAGATTTATGGTTACACTAATTTGTTAGAAAGTAAAGATCCCCAAGATAACTGAGAGGGGGGGGGTGAATCAGTTATCATATAATTTAACCATTCAACAACTTTAAACAATATAAGTAATGTACTGATCAACCATAGAAAGATAACCATACACAATTGCACAATAACACAAGATATGTTGACTAGGGAACCTCTTGAAAAGAGTAAACCCCGGTGGGAATGATGCCCACAAAATGATGCACTAATATGAAAGTTCCTTGTTAGAGGATGGACCCTATTAGGAGTCTTATGAAATATATTTAGTACATATAAATCCCTGTTAGGAGATTTTGAATCCCTATTAAAAGATTGTAACCCGGTTAAGAGTTTATGGAAGACAGAAGGACCCACTGCCCAAATAGCTTCAAGGCAAGATCTCTGAACCCACTATCCAAAAGATATTAGAATTATTCAATATAATAATATGAAATATATTATCTCCTTCACACTATGCCAAAACTGCACTCTCTGCTACACAAGATCACAATTCTAGATCTTTGTACTCACAAGTCTTCCTTCATCACTGAATTAGCTCTTTTCTTCACTTCATGCATATATTCTCATCATAATCTTCATAGTACACATTACAAGGAAAACATTCCGTCTTATATACCAAACTCAAATAATTACAAATGAGTCAGTCCTCAATTACAAAATAATAAATTCTACACGCTACACACAGAATTCACATAAAACTGTCAACTTCCAGATACTGTAGCTTTCTCCAAACATATCCTTGAAGTTTGCACTATGAACCACATCATCATTAATGAGTCTCCAATATCCCTTTAACTACATAAAATCATATTCCATCCCAGCTAAGAGATATCCTCTGATTTTCGAACATCGCTTCACAGAAATACTATCCAAACACTACTTTCACCAAAATGCTCATAACTCTCACAAATGAATGAATTTCTTTTTGCGCTGTTAACCATAGGTTAATAAAACACCAAAGAACATACCATCAACTGCACAAAATTCAATCTTCAATACAACATGTGTGCAAAACAAAACTGTATCTGCTTTCCTGCTAATATCCAGAATATCACTGTGTTGACATCAATGACAATCCAAGTCATGAATGCAACAACAACTGCTATAGAATGACTGCCAAAATACTTTGCATTCATTCCTAACAATCTCCCCCATTGGAATTGATGGCAACATGGATGAAAAACATCCAATGTTCCAAAAATCCAATACTGCAACATCACTACAAAATATCAAATCAAATCTTGCTTCATTTTCCTATTCAGATCTCTCATACAATCCACAATGTTTTTCATGTATATCTCTCCCCCATTGACATCAATGATAGAAATTCCATCACTAAGTCAACAACAACTTAATGTCAAAAGACACTTTTTAGAAAAATACAATAACAAGAGTCCTCATGACTCAGCTCATAATCTCCCCCATAGAGGAAGTTCTAACATCCAATCCAGAAGAAAGATAGGGCTCATATACCACTGGATGGATGCAATCATTTGCATCAATTCTCAAAAATAGGTTGGGGCATAACCCCAAGCATACCTCTCAGATACACAAATGTATCCTTAGGTAAAGGCTTTGTAAATATATCTGCTATTTGCTCCTTTGTACTTATGTACTCCAATCTTACTTCTTTTTCTGCAACTTTCTCTCTTACAACATGATACTTGATCTCAATATGTTTAGTCTTAGAATGTAAAACAGGATTTTTTGACATACTCACTATACTGGTGTTATCACAATGTATAACAATAGGCTCATCAAACTTTATTCCAATATCCTTCAACATCTCCTTCATCCAAATAATCTGATTATAATTATTGCTGCTACAACATATTCAACTTTTGCTGTGCTTTGTGAAGTACAATTCTACTTCTTACTTAGCCAAGAGACCAATTTTCCTCCAGGAAAAAAGGCTCCACCACTGGTGCTTTTCTTGTCATCAACATTGCCTCCCCAATCTACATTAGTATAGGCACATAAAGTAAAATCATCAAAATTCTCATACGATAACCCATAATCCATTGTTCCTTTTAGATATCTCAGTATCCTCTTTACTGCTGCATAATGTGATTCTCTAGGTTCTACTTGAAATCTTGCTACAATCCCCACTGAATGTGCTATATCAGGTCTTGTATGTGTCAAGTACTGCAATCCTCCAATCATAGATCTGTACTTTTTCTCCTCAACTGCTGGTGTCTCATCTTTGCTAGATAACTTATGTCCGGTTACCATAGGTGTTCCAACAAGTTTAGAATCTTCCATTCCAAATCTTTTCAATAAGTCATTCAAATACTTAGTCTAACTTACAAATATACCTTCCTTGCTTTGTGTTATCTGTAATCCCAAAAAATATTTCATTTCTCCAATCATGCTCATCTCAAATTCAGTCTTCATTTCATCTACAAATTTGTCACTAGCTTCATCTTCTCCTCCAAAGATAATATCATCAACAAATATAACTATAACCAACAAACCATTCTCAATTTCTTTTGTGTATAAGTTACTATCTGCTGTTCCTTTTATAAATCCCAATTTCAATAAATACTTATCCAATCTTGCATACCAGGTTCTAGGTGCTTGTTTTAATCCATATAAAGCTTTCATTAACTTACATACCATATCTCCTTCTTGTGTCAAAAGAAAACCTTCAGGCTGCTCAATGTAGACTTCTTCTTCTAATTCACCATTCAAAAATGTTGACTTCACATCCATCTGATACACTCTGAATTTCTTGTAAGTTGCATATGCTAGAAACATCCTCACTGCTTCAAGTCTGGCCACAGGTGCAAAATTTTCTTCATAGTCAATTCCTTCTTGTTGTGAATATCCTTTACATACCAATCTTGCTTTGTTTCTTATCACTTCTCCTTGTTCATTCATCTTGTTTCTGAATACCCACTTTGTTCCAATCACATTCTTGTCTTCAGGTCTAGGGACCAATTCTCATGTCTTATTTTTTTCAATCTGCTCTAGTTCTTCTTTCATAGCATTAATCCAATGTTCATCTTCACAAGCTTCATTAGTAGTCTTAGGTTCAATTTGAGAAATCAAACATAAGTGTACCTTATTTCAAGTCAAAACTCCTCTATCTAAACTTCCAATAACTTGCTCAACAAGGTGATGTCTTGAAGTATACCTGTTAGGTGTCATAGTTATTGATCTTGTTCTGACTGTAGATTCTTCTCTGCTTTCTTCTCTATTTTCTTCTCTATTTTCTTCTCTATTTTCTTCTCTATTTTCTTCTTTGTTTTCTTCAGTATGACTTTCATTCAGCAAATCATTGTTAGTTTCAAAAAATAATTCTACATTTTCAATGTTAGGCTAAGGTTGTGCTTCTCCATCAGATTCATAATCAAGCATTCTTTCTTGAGTTTTAAACTTCTAATCAAATTTTACATTTGCACTTTCAACAATAGTCTTAGTTCTTTTGTTATAACATCTATATGCTTTTCTTTTTAAAGAATATCTGAGAAATATTCCTTCATCACTTCTAGGATCAAACTTTCCTATATCATCATCTCTCTTTATATAACATTTACTCCAAAAATTCTAAAATACTTAATTGAGGGTGTATATCCAAACCATAATTCATAAGGTGTCTTGTTTGTATCTGCTCTGATTTGTACTCTGCTCATAGTGTATACTATTGTATTCACTACTTCTCTCCAAAAATTCTTAGCCAAATCATTTTCAAACAACATAGCTCTTTCTACTTCAGTTATTGACCTGTTCCTTCTTTTTGCAATACCATTTTGTTCTAGTGTTCTAGGGGCCGAAAGTTGTCTCTTAATACCATTCATTTCACAAAAAGTGTTAAACTTTCTAGAAGTAAATTCACCACCTCTATCAGATCTTAGACACTTAATCTTCATTCCAGATTCATTCTCAATTTTTCTTTTCATGATCTTAAATTTATCAAATGCTTCATATTTTTCTTTCAAAAATGCAATCCACATCATTCTTGTAAAATCATCAACAAGAATCATAAAATACCTTTCTCCATAGAATCCTCTAGTCCTAGTAGGACCACTCAAGTCTATATGAATAATCTCCAGCTTCTCTGTCGATGTGAACTTCTTGTTGGGAAATGAACTCCTTTTCTACTTTGCCATCATACATTCTTTGCAAATCATGTTAGTAGGTTTCATAATTCTAGGTAAATCTCTTACCGCAAGTGTAGTGCTCACCTTGACAATATTATCAAAGTTTATATCACAAAACCTTTTATGCCATAACCAACTATCATCAATCCTAGTTATCAAACATGTCATCTTAGTAGGATTCAACTGAAATACATTACCTCTGGTTCTGGATCCTTTTCCAATTAGATTTCCATCTTTATCTTTTATCACATAATTTTTCTCAGAAAACCAAACTTGATAACCCTTATCAGCCAATTGTCCAACGCTTAGTAGATTATGTCTTAGTCCATCAACAAAGTAAACATCATCAGTGTTAGTCTTTCCATCAAGAGTAATAGATCCTATACCCTTAATCAAACAAGGTGCATTGTTACCAACCCTAACAATTCCTCCATCATAATTATCTAACTTAACAAACTTTCTTTTATCTCCAGTCATATGATGTGAACAACCACTGTCTATAATCCAATCAGATTTCTTTTCAACTTGTGAAACTAATGCTTTTTCTTCCCTTTTATTAGATTTAGAACTTTCTTCTTTAATTGCTACAAATCTTATTTCCTCAAAGTTATCATTGTCACTGTCACTTAAATGTTTTTCAATTCCTGCTTCAAGATCTTCATCATTTGCATAATAACATTCTTTAGATCTTCTAGGTTTAAAGTTGCTTCTATACTTCTTAACTCTTTTAGGACATTTAGATGCAAAATGACCATATTCTTGACAAGTCCAACATTTAAATATTTTCTTACCATCTGGTTCTCTTTTTACAAGTAATGCAATACCTTCTTCAATCTTCTTATCTTCCTCAGATCTGCTACTGCTGGCATAATCTCCATTCACACTAGTACTCCTTGTAGGCCTAATGTTAAGAGACTGAATGTTGTTTCCATTCTAGGTAGCTCTCTTGATAATCTCAAGTTCATCTCTATTGTTTCTAATCTTCCAAGAAGAGTCTCTCTTGAAAAGTTTGATGTACAAGGTATCACTTGTTCAATCATCTACGTTGTCTGCTTGAATACTGGTGTCAAAGTTCTCAGAATTTTCCATATCACTTCATTCTCTATCTTATCACCTCCACAAAACTTTATTCCTATTACAATCTCAGACATCCTACCAATATAGCTTCTAATAGATTCATCTTCCATCATTCTAATATCTTCAAATGTACAAATCCAATTATGTAATCTAGCCTTCTTTGCATGTTCATCACCTTCAAAAGTAGAATGTAAAGCTTTCCAAATTGCATGAGATGTTTTCAAACATCTTACCTGACTATATTCATTCTCCGGTAGTGCTAACAAAAGTGCTTCTCTTGCAAGTATGTTACACATGAATAGATCTAGTTCATCTTTAGTTCCTGCCTCTAGATTGTCTTCCTCAATGATAGTCTTCTCATTCTTTGTAATCAACCAATAACTTGGTCCTAAACACAATAGATGTGTCTTCATCTTTTCTTTCGAGCTGTCAAAATTTACTCCATCAAACTTAGGGCTATCTTTTCTAAAATTTTCCATGGATCTCCTTAAGTTGTTAAACTTTTCTTTCAAGGACCTGCTGCTCTGATACCAATTGTTAGAAAGTAAAGATCCCCAAGATAATTGAGAGGGGGGGGTGAATTAGTTATCAGCTAATTTAACCATACAACAACTTTAAACAATATAAGTAATGTACTGATCAACCATAGAAAGATAACCATACACAATTGCACAATAACACAAGATATGTTGACTAGGCAACCTCTTGAAAAGAGTAAACCCCAGTGGGAACGATGCCCACAAAATGATGCACTAATATGAAAGTTCCTTGTTAGAGGATGGACCCTATTAGGAATCTTATGAAATACATTCAGTACATATAAATCCCTGTTAGGAGATTTTGAATCCCTGTTAAAAGATTCTAACCCGGTTAAGAGTTTATGGAAGATAGAAGGACCCACTGCCCAAACAGCTTCAAGGCAAGATCTCTGAACCCACTATCCAAAAGATCTTAGAATTATTCAATAGAATAATATGAAATATATTACCTCCTTCACACTATGCCAAAACTACACTCTCTACTACACAAGATCACAATTCCAGATCTCTGTACTCACAAGTCTTCCTTCATCACTGAATTAGCTCTTTTCTTCACTTCATGCATATATTCGCATCACAATCTTCATAGTACACATTACAACAAGGAAAAAATTCCTTCTTATCTACCAAACTCAAATAATTACAAATGAGTCGGTCCTCAATTACAAAATAATAAATTCTACACGCTACACATAGAATTCACATAAAACTGTCGGCTTCCAGATACTGTAGCTTTCTCCAAACATATCCTCAAAGTTTGAACTATGAACCACATCATCATTAATGAGTCTCCAACATCCCTTTAACTGTGCAAAATCAGATTCCATCCTAGCTAAGAGATATCCTCCAATTTCTAAACATCGCTTCACAAAAACATTATCCAAACACTGCTTTCACCAAAATGCTCATAACTCTCACAAATGAATGAATTTCTTTTTGCACTATTAATAAAACATGAAAGAACATACCATCAACTATGCAAAATCAAATCTACAATATAACATGTGCGTAAAATAAAACTATATCTACTTTCCTGCTAATATCCACGATATCACTGTGTTGAACTCAATGACAATCCAAGTCATGAATGCAACAACAAATGCTATAGAATGACTACCAAAATAATTTACATTCATTCCTAACATAATTCACCCCTACCCTCCCCCCCCCCTCCCAGTGCCTTATCATATACTAACAATTGGTATCAAAGCTAAGTTCCCTTGAACAATCCAAATAGCTTGGGGAAGATCCTTAAGGAAGGCATGGAGGGTTTCAAACATCAAAGGAATCTTACAAGATAACTTGTATAGAATGAAGAAGCTATTGAAATGTTGAAAGATCATCTCAAGACATCAAGAACCAAGAGATAAGAACTTGTTGAACAAATGAATGAAAGATGAGATATCATTGAATAACTATTTGAAGGTAGTCAATCTAAGGAATCTCAAGTAGCTTTGGAATAATTTTCTCAGGAGAATGAGCAGCTAAATAAACATAAGAATAACATCTAAAGAGAGTTAGAATTTTTGTCAATCGGAATGGATGAATAAATGGAAGGAAGAAAACAAAAGAAGAAATGGAAATTGTGGAGAAATCCCTAAAAGAGAATGTGGATGAGATCTTCAAATCTGCACATGAATTTGGTACATTGCATGCACATCTACATGAGACAAATGAATAAAATTGACAATCCCTAAGGGATAATGAAAATTCGAGAAAAGAAAATGAGAAACAAAAAGGTGAGTTGAAGGATGCAAATGATGTACTCAAGAAACTCAATGAATGTTATGCAAAGCTAGATCAACAACTGAAGAATCAAAGAATACATTGAGAGATTCATGGTTTAGGTTGCACAATTTATGATTTTGGTGAGTCTTCTAGAACTAAAAAGGACAAGAAAGATGTCAAAGAAACACCTAAGGTGAATCAAAGGAAATCTAGTAAGAGATCTTATAAACCATTTTTTTTCAATTGTCACAAGGTTGGACATACTACTAATGTATGTTGGAAAAATACCATATCTATTTTTCCAAGCATCAAACCTAATGATAGAATAAATAATTTTGATGAATATTATTACAATTACAATATACATGTTTTGGAAATTGGTCAGCACATGCACTCATATGCACATGTATGGAATATTGTCATTTATGGTAACACTTATCTATTTGATTGTTGCACATATTGAATATGATGAATATATTTGAATGCAATTGCTGAATGGAAAAATGCCTAAGTCCATAGATTGTCTCAATAAACCAATCTGATAGAAAAGATTAGCCAGCTTCACATAAGTTAAATTAAGTCATTCTATATTAAATGCATGCTTGCAAGATATCAATGAGCACATGTGTGAGGTCTCACATGTTAGTATTGACGTATTGGAGAGATATCTTCAATTTATTGGATGTAAAGAAAGAAAATAGAGAATAACAAAATAGCGATCATTGAGGCTAACTTTGTGAGCATTTGAAAATTTATTTTTTGATTCTATCTTCAACTTGAGGTTGACAGAGGATTTTATTGAAATGTGCAATTGCACTTGAATTAATATGATGTTTAGCTAGAGTAATGCCAACTAGATTTTTAATTATACTCTTAACAAGGTATAAGTATATAGATACTTTTGTAAAAGTGTGTTGTGATGGGAAATGGATGCAATATTGTTGGATGCAAATTGTGAAGACATTTGAAGGGTAGACAAGAGATCAAGAGGAAGGATAATAAGAAGAGTTCTTCTAAAACACTTTTTTAACTATTTGTATTTAGCATAACAAATTTGTTGTAAGTGTTGTTACATTGATTGTACACCCCTAACAGGGTTTTTTTTCCTTTAACAGGACTAGGACCTTTAACAAGGTCAATTCCTTAACAAGGATCTTATTGTATACAACTCCTAAATAAGGACCTAACTATATTGTATTAATCAACTTCTAATAGGACTAGAACTCTTAACAGGGCTTCAAGATGCATAGTGCAAAATATTGTGGATATAATCCCCACTACGGTTTTCCCTTGGGGAGGATTTCCTCAAAAAAAAATATGGTGTTATGAGTTCTTCTATGTCTATCTTTATTGCATGGTTGTTTATTTTATGGTACATATTTGTCTTTTACTTAAGGAAACTAAAGAATTTTAATATTTCAATAAAATATTATAACACTGATTCACCCCCCCTCTCAGTGTTACCAAATCCTAACAATTGGTATCAGAGCATCAGACCCTTGAAAGAAAAGCTTAAAAAAATTGGGTCAATCACGATGGATTTCAAAAACTTGAAGAATAATTATGAAATATCTTTGGAAGATGTGGACATTTCTAGTGCCGATGGAGTGGATCTAAAGTACAAGCTAAGGAAGGTAGATGACTTTATCAAAAATTTGAAGTAGCAACTTGAACATGAGAGAAAATTGAGAGATGATCGTATGGAAGTGAAAATTGAAGAGTTTGATGGAATATGGATGAAGTGACTAAGAGGGGGGGGTGAATCAGTCAACCATAAAACACTTCACTATTATTTCTTTCCAGATCCCTTAGGATATCTTAATGAATATTATCTGTTTAACACTCGGTAAATAGATTGCAGTAACTTGGTAGATGCAGAGAGTATTAGTAAAATTAATTTTTAGATATTCATCACCACTTGTATATGATTAAGATAACTATTAAGAACACAAGAGACATAGGATTTAACGTGGAAACCCAATATGGGAAAAACCACCAATGTATCTAGATACTGATTTTCACTTTTCTGAAGTGATGCTCGGTTAGAAACCAACCTGGTAAAAGGTTACAAAACACACTGTTAGGTGTGACCTTGTTAGAGGATTTAATCACCCTGCTAGGAGTGGCCTGGTAAGAGGTCTTGAGAACAATTCAATGGAATTGTCACCTTGTTAGAGGATTTACAATATGGTTGTTAAACCAACTCAGTTAAGAGATTTAGAATTCACTGTTACAATGATAAAAAGGTAACAATGAAAATGACCTGTATAATAATGCAACTGCCTTGCTGATTATAGATCTCTGTTCTGTATAAGTGAGATCCTTCCTGATCGAATATATCTCTACTGCTCCTCAAGGATATCTGGTCATCCTTCACAATTTCGCACACACCTTTCCTATCTTTCTTCTATATATCTTCTTCTATATCTCTTCTTTATTTTTCACACTTGACCTTTTATTTATATGATTTTAGATTTGTCAAATCGGCATTACTTAGTATAACAGTCGGCTGAATTAAGCAAATTTTATTTGCAAAGATCCTTCAAGGGCCGACAGTGCTTGGTGACCATAATGAAATTTTATACAATCTTTTGGAGACCAAGAGAACTCAGTAAACATTGATAATCCTTTTTCTTTGATAACCGAGTGAACTCGGTAAATGCTAACTTTTCTTTGACAACCGAGTGAACTTGGTAAATGTTGATTTTTCTTTGATAACCGAGTGAACTCGGTAAGTGCTGATTTTTCTTTGATAACCGAGTGAACTCGATAAATGCTGATTTTTCTTTGACAACTGAGTGAACTCGGTAAACACTAATTTTAATGCCAGGCAGACCGACTAAGCTCGGTAGGTACTGATTGTTGTGGACTATGACATTGTGTGACATCAAAGACAATACATAATTTGAGTAGCAATTTTCTTCAGACAATTGTTTCCAACAATCTCCCTCTTTGGCATTGATGGCAACACAATATGTCATAGCATAAGAAATTTTGAAAGGATTAGCTTAGTTCAGATTCAAATCTCCCTCTATCAGCAAACTTCCTTTTTCTTAAAAACTCTTCCTCCTGACTATTGAAAATTTCTTGAAGTAATAGCAAAGACATAGCAAAGACACTCCCTCTTTGACAACACGTGCCAAAGACAATTCACATATTACCGATGTAAACTAATGTACCTCAAGTACTGATTCATATGTAATGATTCCTTGAATATGCTGCATTAACTTGTTGATTTTCAATCATGTTCTAGTTGATGCATCATTAAAACTGTATTTAGTGAGCCTCGGATAGGGGAATGACCCCTAACTTACCTCTTAGATACACAAATGCATCCTTGGGTAATGGTTTGGTGAAAATGTCTGCAATCTGCTCTTTTGTATGAATATATTCTAATCTGATTTCCTTGTCCTGCACCAATTCTCTGACAAAGTGATATTTAATAGCAATGTGCTTGGTTTTGGAATGCATTACTGGATTCTTCGAAATGTTTATTGCACTTGTATTGTCACAAAATATAACAACTGGTTCTTTGATCTCAACCTTCATACCTTGTAATAACTATTTAAACCAAACAATATTTGAACAATTTACTGTAGCAGCAACATATTCTGCTTCAGCTGTGGATTGAGATGTGCAATTTTTCTTTTTACTGGTCCAGGATACCAGTCTTTTTCCAAGAAAAAATGCTCCACCACTTGTACTTTTTTTGTCATCAATGTTCCCTACCCAATCAGCATCAGTAAACACTTTTAAGTCTAGATTGCCTCCAAATTTATACCACAAACTAGATTCTTCAGTTCCTCTTAAGTACCTTAAGATTCTTTTGATTGCCATCATATGATTTTCCTTAGGTTTTGCTAAGAATCTTGCTACTATACCGACTGCTAAGGCAATATCAGGTCTTGTATGTACTACATACTGCAATTTTCCAATCATAGATCAGTATAAGGTCTGATCTACTTCTTTTGAATCATCATTTTTGGTAAGTTTCAGTCCAGTACACATGGGTGTACCAACTAGTTTTGAATCTTCCATACCAAACTTCTTAAGTATTTCCTTAATGTATTTAGATTGAGTAATGTATATACCATTCTTGCTTTGCTAAATTTGAAGACCAACAAAGAATTTTATTAAACCAAACATAGACATTTCAAATTCTTTGTTCATTTGCTCTGAAAATTCTTTGCACTGATCATCATTCCCTATAAATATAGTATCATCTACAAATATTTCTGCCAATACAATTTTGTCATCCAGTCCTTCTTTAATATATAGATTGCTATTATCATTGGCTCTTTTGAAATTAATCTGAATCAGATAGTTATGGAGTCTTTCATACCATGCTCTAAGAGCTTATTTCAAACCATACAATGCTTTGTGTAACTTGCAGACCATATCCCTTTTATCTGGATCAACAAAACCTTCAAGTTGCTCAATGTAGACTTCTTCATCAAGAATTCCATTGAGAAATGCAGATTTTATATCCATCTGATATACCTTAAATCCTTTATGTGCTGCATAAGCAAGTAGAGTTCTTACACCTTCTAATCTTGCAACAAGAGCAAAAGTTTCACCATAATCTATACCTTCTTCTTGAGAATAACCTTTACATACCAATCTAGCTTTGTTTCTATATACTTGACCATCTTCATTTAGCTTATTCTTGAATACCCATTTTGTTCCAATTACATTCTTATCTTTAGGTCTAGGTACAAGAGTCCATGTTTTGTTCTTTTGTATTTGTTCTAATTCTTCATTCATTGCTTCAATCCAACTTTCATTTTTCAATGCATCTTTGATATTTCTAGGTTCAAAATTAGTAAGCAGACATGTACCTTTTAGCTTACTTGTTGTCATAGTACCATCTGATTTGTTTCCAATAATTTGATCTGGTGTATGATGCCTTCTGACATATTTGGCTAGTATAGGTTTCTTGCTTTTTGAATGAGTCATGTTGTTGTCTTCTAGGATCTCTTCTTTAGGTTTCTGTGGCTCGATAGATATTTGCTCGATAACTTCAGGCTGAGACTCAGTTTGAATTTCTTCCTGTGACTCAGTTTGAACTTCTTCCTGTGACTCAGTTTGAACTTCTTCCTGTGACTCGGTTACTATGCTAGGCTTGGTAGATATAGTTTCCTTATTGATAGTTGTGTCAAGCAATGTTTCAGGTTCCCTTTTGCTTTCTTCTTCAGTCTTTTCTACAAACTCATCAAATTTTACATGTATACTTTCTATGACTTTGTGAGTAGACAAGTTCAGACATTTGTATGCCTTACTTTTTCTAGAATATCCTAGGAATATTCCTTCATCACTTTTCACATCAAATTTATTTCTTCTAGATTCTTTTAAGATATAACACTTGCTACCAAATACTTTCATGTAACTTACATTGGGTTTATAGCCATACCATAACTCATAAGGAGTTTTGAATGTGTCTTTCTTCAATTGTACTCGGTTCAAGGTATGAACTACAGTGCTGATAGCTTCCTTCCAGTACTTTATGGTGATGTTCTTTTCTATCATTAAAGTCCTTGCACAATCCATAATAGATCTATTTCTTCTTTCAGCTATTCCATTCTACTCAGGAGTTCTAGGAGCTGATACCTATCTTTTGATTCCTCTTTAAATGCAAAATTTGTTAAATTCATGGGAGATGAATTCACCACCCCTGTCTGATCTTAAGCATTTTAATCTTTTCCCTGTTTCCTTTTCCACTCTTGCTAAGTACCATTTGAACTTTTCAAATGCTTCTGACTTTTCTCTTAAATAAATAACAGTCATCATTCTAGAATAATCATCAACGAAAAGAATAAAGAATTTATCTCTAGTATAGCTTTCTATTCCAATAGGTCCACATAAATCAGTATGCACAATTTCCAAAATCTCTTTAGACTGATAGTTCTTACTCTTAAAACTAGTCTTACTCATTTTGCCAATCTAACAATTCTTACATAGACCAGTATCAGGTTTCTTCAAAGTAGGAATGCCTCTTACCTTCTTGAATTTTCTTATTTTCATCATGTTATCAAAATTCACATGACATAACCTTTTGTGCCATAGCCAACTTTCTTCAATTTGAGCAATAAAACATGAATATTCACTAAGATCAAGATAAAATAAGTTACCTTTAGTTTGTTTGCCTGATCCAATGAGTTTTCCTTTTCCATCCAGCAGTCTTGCTTGACTATTCATGAATTCAACCTTGAAACCAATGTTGATTAGCTATGCTACACTTAGAAGATTATGTTTTAGTCCTTCAACCCAATAAGCATTATCACATATGAGTTCTTTGGTTAATGAGATTCTTCCTTTTCCTTTTATACAAAAAGGTTCATTGTTTCCAAATCTTACATTGCCACTATCACAGTCTTCTAGGTATTCAAATTTTGTCTTGTCACCAGTCATGTGATGTGAACATCCACTGTCTATTATCCATATATCATCTTTTCTTATATGAGAAATAAGTGCCATCTTATCTTCATCATCATCAGATTCATCTTTTATAGCAATAAAGACAATTTCTTCTTCACAATCATCAGAATCTTTAGCCATAAAACATGTTTTCTTACCTTTATCCTTGAATGATTTGAAATTCTTTTTTCCATAGTACTTGTGACATCTCTTCTCTTCCTTGGCCTCCTTGTTTTGGCACCTAGCTACAATATGTCCAATTTCTTCACATGAAAAATAGATTAAAGGATTTTTACCTTTATATTTACCTTTCCCTTTAGAGTACTTCTTTGCAAGTAGTGCTTCTACAATTTCAAGATCACTATCAGAACTTTCTTCTGATACTTCTTCACTTTTTGACTGAACTTCTTTTATTTTCTTGTTCTTCCTTAGTGAAACCTTGGCCTCAAATGCTGACTCAATATTTTTGGAAATTGGAACATAGTTGTCATAGTTGTCTAATTCAAAGGCTGTCAATCTTCCAACTAAAGCATCAAAAGTTATATTGTGGTTTGCTTCACATCTTCTTTCTTGAATAGCTGATACTCTTATTGCATAGATAGGGAGTAATGTTCTGAGTACCTTGCTTATAACAGTTTCATCAGTGATTGTTCCTCCAAAAGCTCTAATTGCACTAAAACTTGCTTTGATCCTTTCAACATATTTTGCAATGTTTTCATCTTCTTTCATATTCATCTTGTCAAACTGTCCTCTTAGGCTTTCTGCTTTGGCTCTTTTCACATTTGCATCACCACCATATATTTTCTTCAGTTTGATCCACATTTCATATGCAGTAGTGCATTCTTTAATTTCATCAAATTCTTCATAGCTGAGAGCTGATGCAATGTCTATCATCATGGTGTTATGACTCTTTTTCTCTGCAATGTCTTCAACAGTTAATGCGCCAGTAGGAACTGTGTATTCTTCATCAATGTATTTGCATCCTGAATCACCAATGGAAGCCAGATGAAGCCTCATGAGACCTTGCCATGCTGAAAAGTTATCTCTATTGAGCTTTGGAATTTCTCTCTTGTAAGACATCCTGATCTTTAGCTTAGGTCCTTGAAACCCTTCCTGCAAGCACCAAAAGCTCTGATACCAATTGATGGAATATTGATGAAGTGACTGAGAGGGGAGGGTGAATCAGTCAACCATAAAACACTTCACTATTATTTCTTTCCAGATCCCTTAGGATATCTTAATGAATATTATCTGTTTAACACTCGGTAAATAGATTGCAGTAACTTGGTAAATGCAGAGAGTATTAGTAAAATTAATTTTTAGATATTCATCACCACTTGTATATGATTAAGATAACTATTAAGAACACAAGAGACATAGGTTTTAACATGGAAACCCAATATGGGAAAAACCACCAATGTATTTAGATACTAATTTTCACTTTTCTGAAGTGATGCCCGGTTAGAAGCCAACCCGGTAAAAGGTTACAAAACACACTGTTAGGTGTGACCTTGTTAGAGGATTTAATCACCCTGCTAGGAGTGGCCTGGTAAGAGGTCTTGAGAACAATTCAATGGAATTGTCACCTTGTTAGAGGATTTACAATATGGTTGTTAAACCAACTCGGTTAAGAGATTTAGAATTCACTGTTACAATGATAAAAAGGTAACAATTAAAATGACCTGTATAATAATGCAACTACCTTGCTGATTACAGATCTCTGTTCTGTATAAGTGAGATCCTTCCTGATCGAATATATCTCTGCTGCTCCTCAAGGATATCTGGTCATCCTTCACAATTTCGCACACACCTTTCCTGTCTTTCTTCTATATATCTTCTTCTATATCTCTTCTTTATTTTTCACACTTGACCTTTTATTTATATGATTTTAGATTTGTCAAATTGGCATTACTTAGTATAAAAGTCAGCTAAATTAAGAAAACTTTATTTGCAAGATCCTTCAAGGGCCGACAGTGCTCGGTGACCATAATGAAATTTTCTCCAATCTTTTGGAGACCGAGAGAACTCGGTAAACACTGATAATCCTTTTTCTTTGATAACCGAGTGAACTCGGTAAATGCTAACTTTGCTTTGACAACTGAGTGAGCTCGGTAAATGCTGATTTTTCTTTGATAACCGAGTGAACTTGGTAAGTGTTGATTTTTCTTTGATAATCGAGTGAACTCGGTAAATGCTGATTTTTCTTTGACAACCGAGTGAACTCGGTAAACACTAATTTTAATGCCAGGTAGACTGACTGAGCTCGGTAGGTACTGATTGTTGCGGACTATGACATTGTGTGACATCAAAGACAATACATAATTTGAGTAGCAATTTTCTTCAGACAATTGTTTCCAATAGAGTTATCATATCAAGATTAGATTGAGTAGCTAAAGCATGAAAATTATTCCGTGAAGGATGAATTGAAGAACAAAAAAATTGAACCTGATGAAGGAAATTGATGTTGAAAAAGAGATAAATAAAAAGTTGTAAAATGAATTGTCAAGTACAAGAAATAGAATGCAAAATTTGGAGAAAGAGTTGAGTTCATTAAAGAAAAAGTATGACAAGGTAGAGAGATATTACATCTGTTAGGAATGGAAACACTGAGAGGGGGGCTCAATCAGTGTTCTATACTTAATTACTTTTTCTTTAATCTTGAACCTCAACTCAATTGCTTAGATACTAAAATGAACATTATTGAATGTAAGATAAAAATTCATAACACATGACACAAGATATGATTACAAGGAAACCTAAATAGGTAAAAACCTTGGTGGGAATTGACACCCACTAAGAGCTTCAATAGTGTTTTATGATCCCTGTTAGAAGATCTTGCAACTCTGTTAGGAGTTGTACTTTACATTGCTTTTAGTACAGTGACCTGGTCAAAGGTCAAACCCTATTAAAATTATTTTACAATACCCTATTAGGGGTGGAGACACACTATCCTAGAGCTCACTACTCAAATGGTGAAGGCTACAACCTTCTAGATATCAGATACACACTATATCTACAAGATGAACTGTTGCAGTGACACTGCTTATCAAATCAGATCCTTTGATGCGCTAATGCTCAAACCTCTTGTGAAGCTCTAAAACATATTGATAGCTCTTTGCACACTTCTTCTCTACTCTACTTAATTCTATTTCTTATCATCTACTAAATTACCAAGGTGTGTGTCATATTTATATGCTCTTACAAAACAATTAACTAGGTCGCCCCTTTAACCTATTGCATACACCACTTCCAAATGAATTGGCTCAAGTGTGTTTACATATCTTCATACTAAAATGTCTATGACCTAAATACAATAGGTGCATATCCTTTACAAAACAAAATTAGAAGTGCTAATCAAAATACAAATAGTTTTCTCCATGCTTTGTCCTATTCTGTCGCTTACTGTTTGTGCCACTTCATCTATCTGTAACTTCCTCATACTGAATCATATCATCATGCATTCTTAGACTTAGCATGAATACATAATTATAATCTTAAATTCAAGTGCACATGTCATAACTTAGTCATACGCACATGCGCTGATGCTCTGATCACCTGGTGCTCTACTATCTATCTAGTCTTCCATACTTAGCCAGATTTCTAGTCTTCTTCAATATGCGCTAACTCCAAAACTTCATATAACTTTGTTTCCATAATGACAACACTAAATATAGTCATATACTTTAGTATAGTCAACTTTCCAACAATCTCCCCTTTGTCATTAATTGCAACAAAGGAATATGGCGGCATTACTAAGTGTATCCTTATACAAAATCTTATTGATATATAATCTAACTTATATTATACTATACTCATTTACATCATATACAGGATTCCATATTCTATATTATATAGTCCCCCTTTGAGATTAATGAGAAAGGTGCTCAAAAATATGTATTCACAAGTACTTACAAAGTGAAGACATCCAGATATGCTAGCTTTAGTTTAGCAATCTCATTCTACAAAAATTTCTTCAATGTGTCTATTGTCTGGAGATGGGCGTACAAAGCATATGTTAAATTTTTTATCTTCTCCAATTCTATACATGGACCTTGATCATATGTCACCATAGTGGCATTGATCTCCTTGATGTTCTTATTCAAGACATCTAGTGAAGGTGCAAGAGCATTTCTCAGTTGTGTTTGCCTTGCCCTTATTTTGGACATTTCTTTTTCTATCTTTTCTATCTTGTCCACTTTCCTTGGTATACATTATTACACATGTTAATATCTATAGTGGGATTTTCTACTAATTTCCTGACTTGATCTATCATAGCCTCTACCTCCTAAATTTTCTTATAAAGATTTGCAGTCAGCTTGTCTTGGTTCATGCAGTCTGCTATGAGTTTTCTTCTTTTGGCTACAATTATTTTAGTGAAGCTTGACCAATCTTTAAGGAGTTGAGGTCAAGTGCAAAGTTTTCAGTTAGCTCATCCAATCTCTTCTTAAGATACTTCTCTTTTGCTACCTTAGCCACTAATTTTTCTAGGCATAAAAGTTTTCCTTAAAGCTTGTTAGCATGTTGTTGGCATCCTCCACTGAATGCACCTTTTGTACCTTGCTCTCTACTAGTAGTAGATTGTTCAAAATGTCTATTGCCTCAACAAACATAGGATTTCTCATTACTTGTTTTTCTTTGGCCTTTTACATTGCTAGGACACTGATCTTAATTAGGTCTTCTTCTCCCCATGGATCAAAGCTTGTAGTATCAGGGGTCAAATTTGACAAAAATGATGTTGATGGCATAGGAGTGATAGGTGTGATGTCCATCATTTGTGTTTTTCCTTATTTCAACAGTAGGTTATTTTCCTTTCTTCTCCTCATCTTCTTTTTCCTTGTCTTCTTCTTTCTCCTCTTCTCTTCCTATTATATCCTCAATTAGCACTTCTTGTTGCTTACATGAGTTATCACTGCATAGTATTTCAATCTCATGTGTACTCATAAAGGCTTCCTCAATTTTTCCAAGTCTTTGTCAGTGGCCAACTTTGATATCTCTACATTTTCAATCATTATTGTGTCATCCTTTTGAGTTGTGGTCATGGGCATAGAATTTATTTCAACTATGGGCATTATTACTGAGGGTGCTGAGTCTTGGGGACCTATCATATGTACATTTGTGACCTCATATGTTTTCTCTTGCTCAATAGGTGCTTGGCTTATGGGCGCAGATGGTGGATGCATGCATTGTTCTAGAAAAACCTTATCGAAGGCTTGTTCTATCTCCTTTGTTATGATCTCATAGTCCTTGTTCATTATGTATAGAGTTTTCATTTTTTTCCTTAGGTGTAGCTTCACCAGATTCAACAACAAGGTCTTTTCATCAATTGAGCATACTGGAAGATTTTCATCTAGTGTCTTTTCCCTGATTCTGAAGTCTTCTTCACGAGCTTGTCTTTTTAAAGTATCCAATATCTCCCAAACTTTATCTAGGATGACTATCTTCAGTTCTAAAATTGTCTTCTTGAATTTGATCATATGTTTGATCAGCATCTCATGGATCTTAGAATTGTCAATTTCATGATTTTTTTCATAGAACTTAGCTATCTGATCTATCCTTCCTTCCTCTACCAGTCTAGTCCTTAACACTTGAAGACTTGGTAGGAATCCTACCTCAAGAGGTGGTCGTATAATTCTACCTCTACTTCTTGTGGTTCTTGATGAAGGGTGTCTTGTGGGATTTTTCTTCTTCCTCTTAGGCATCATAGGAAATGCTTTAGTGGACTCCACATCAAGTGTATCAGTGGGCGTAGGACTGATATCATCAGTTTTCTCAACTTTTATCTTCTTTGTCTTAGGGTCATCTATTTTCTCTATCTTGGCTTCTATAGAGGATGTGCTCTCAATCTGCATAGCTATTTTGGCCTCTTTGGCTTTATCCAAGTCTTCTTGAGTCACACCATGGATCTTCAAAATCTCAAAGGTTATTTTCATGGCTTTCCTCTTGGTTGCAGCATTGTTTAAGGCTACATCCACTTCCCTGGTCTTTTCTTCATAAGTTCCCCATCTAGGCTCATTTGGATCCTTGGATGCTGATAGTAAAACTTATGCATAGGCTTCCAAGACTTGCTCCTCCACTTCATAGCCAACTGGATGAATCCACTTAGTTCTAGGCTCAATAGCCTCCATACAAGTATTCTTAGTCTCAACCATAAATAAAATGCTATCCTTCTATTTCTAAATAATACTTTTAGGTATCCTATACCTCATTTGCATCTTTATCCTAAATTTTTTCAATTCTAACTCCATGTAGTCTCTCAGACTGTTCTCAATTGATGCCTTAAGAGATATCTGAGGCATTGTAGGTAAGCTTTTGTCTAGGTATAAGTCTAATGCCTTACCAACTATATGAAAGAACATGTAGATTATCAAAGACCCAAACCTGAATACTTTGTTCTTATCATACTTGATTTCCCTTATGTTGTCCATCAACTATGCACGTAAGATTTCACACAAGTTGAATTCACCATTTTCCCTTACTATCCTTATTGCTACAAGAATAGTGGTTGCAGACACACTATTGACCCTATTGGCATGCTAGAATCTATAACCAAGAATCATAGACATCAGTTTGATGTCCTTCTCCTCAATTGGCTCAATAGTCATCCCACGCTTATCACTCTGGGATTTGTAGGCTTGTTTAACCAATTTCCTAACATCCTTCCCAACTGGAAGAATGGAACCTATCCTAGATAAACTTTTCATCTCATGAATGAGATATATTGTGATTTTGATTGGCACTTCACCTATCCAAAATAGGTCATCATAGATTCTTCTTAACAAAATCTTAATCCAATCTGACTCATATAACTCATGTGTAGTAGCATATTCAATAATGTGGTGATTCTCTAGGTGCGTGAACTCTTCAATGAATGATTTGTCAGTATTCATCATGGAATCTAGGTGTGACCTAATTCTGTCTAAGCCAACTGGTTCATTTTTACAATATACATAGGCATGTATATATTCTACATACATGACACCCATAGGGGTTGTTGAAAATGAACCTTCAAGGTCATGTAAGGTTGACTTAAATGGATGTCTCTTAAACATGTATCTCTTTATTTTAGTGACATCAAATACAACTAGAGTAGCCATGAATTACTTATTTAGATGCTTCTAAAAGGTTTCAAAGGGTTTCTAAGACATCTCATTGATCTAGGGCTTCCAACAATCAAACTTCTTTCTTTGCTGATAGATTCACTACAATACTTCATAACTTCAACTGTTGGATCTTCAATGCTCTCTAAATGCTCAACTTAGAATGCAATGTGTGAATAATGAAGCTCTAATGGCTATAAAGTTACCTTTTCTACCATTAATGCTTGCCACGTAAACACAGAGTTCAACTGTGAATTTTGTTCTTCTTCTCCGCTAACAATTTGGTAGTGCACTCTTGCATACTACATCATATAGTCTCCAACTAGTTGTAATCCAAGGTGCATACTCTAAAGGTGGGTATACCAGCCGCACAGGGGTCTAGAGCTAATCTAGCTCCCCCTATGACCCTAAAGGTCATTTAACCATAAATAGGAGGTGCATCCATTATGGATGCATCCTCTACTGTATCATCAACACTATCCTTCTTTTCTTCCTTCCAAATCAAGCTCACATCATCTAAAGCTTGTACAAACTTGACTTCTCTTGCTTCTTCTAATATTGAGGTTTCTAAATTTTTTGGGCTTTCCTATCTTTGCGCTCTAGTTCTGCAGAACCTAGAGATGTGACCAACCTTGTTACATGAGTGACAAATGACTAGAGGCCTGATATTCCTTGGTGCATTCATGTGGGTTACCATATTGCACTATCTAGCTGTGTGACCAACATAATTGCATATTTGACATGTAATTTTATGAGAGATTCTTACATTCTATTGAGGATGAATTTTCTGACTTTGTCGATTCTGATTTCTTTGATTTGATCTATAGTTCATAGCTCTATGACCAAACTTATTGCATGAATAACATTAACCATTAAAAGGTCTTACCTCTTTCTAATTTCTTACTATGTGACCATGCTTTTTACAGGAATAACAAGTCTTGTTTACCAACTTGCGCTCATCCTTGGGTGGTTTAGTTTTAGCTTCTGTATGATTTCCAATCTTCTTATCTTTTGTAGATTCTTATGATGCTTTCTTTCTTTTCCCATGTCATTGATCTGATTTTTTGCTTCATTGAACCCAATACCGCTCATGTCTCCTTTAATCTTTTTTGCATATAATTGTGACTCTATAAGACCTTTGCTTGTGTGCAATTTTTCAATATGGTTTGTTGCCTCAGTTAATTTAGATTCCATCTATTTCTTGATGTTCTCTAACTCCAAGATTTTCATGTTTGTGTGTCTTAGTTCTTCATCTAACTACTTGTTCTCTTTGACCTATTCTTCATAGGGTTCTTAATTGTTGAGTAATTTTTCATCCAACTCTTCAATATGATCTTTCAGAGATGTGTTTTCCTCATTTAAATTTCAGACCATTTTTTCCAAATCACTTATGGAACAATCTTTCAAATCTTTTCTTAGTTTTTTAATGACCACATGAGAATCACTAACCTTTTCTTTTAGTTCTTCAATTTCTTTTTCAGATCTGTCAAGGTCTTCAAGAGCTGCTTCAAGATTACTTTTTAGATGTTTCATTTCTCTCTTATCCATGAAATCCTTAAGTGGTTAAACTTATCTTCTAAGGACCAGAGCTCTAATACAAATTGTTAGGAATGGGAACATTGAGAGGGGGGGGAGGATGAATCAATGTTCTATACTTAATTACTTTTTCTTTAATCTTGAAACTCAACTCAATTGCTTAGATACTCAAATGAACATTAATGCAAGTAATATAAACATTCATAACACATGACACAAGATATGATTATGGGGAAACCAAAATAGGTAAAAACTTTGGTGGGAATAGACACCCACTAAGAACTGCACTAGTGTTTTATGATCCCTCTTAGAAGATCTTGAAATCCTGTTAGGAGTTGTACTTTACAATGCTTTTAGTACAATGACCTGGTCAAAGGTTGAACCCTGTTAGGACTCTTTTATAATAACCCTATTAGGGGTGGGGACACACTATCCTAGAGCTCACTGCTAAAATGGTGAAGGCTACATCCTTCTAGATATTAGATACACACTATATCTACAAGGTGAAGTGCTGCTATGACACTACTTGTCAGATCAGTTCCTTTGATGTGTTGATGCTCCAACCTCTTATGAAGATCTAAAACATATGGACTACTCTTTGCACACTTTTTCTCTACTTTTCTTAATTTTTTTTCTTATCACATACTAAATCACCAAGGCGTATGTCATATTTATATGCACTTACAAAATAATTAACTAGGTCAGCCCTTTAACCTATTGCATACACTGTTTCTAAATGAATTCACTAGAGAATTTATATGTATCTTCATATTAACATTTATATGACCTAAATACAATAGGTCCATAGCCTTTACAAAATAAAATTATAAGCATTAATCAAAATACAAACAATCGGCTCCATGCTCTATCATGTTCTACTGCTTATTGTCTATGCCACTTCATCTATCTGTAACTTCCTCATACTGAATCATATCATCATGTGCTCTTAGACTTAGCATGAATACATACTTAGAATCTTAACTTCTAGGGTGTGTGTCATAACTCTGTCATACACACATGCACCGATGCTCTGATCACCTGGTGCTCTTCTATCTGTCTAGTCTTCCATACTTATCCATATTTCTGATGTTCTTCAATATGCGTTGACTCCAAAAATTCATATGACTTTTTTTCCATAATGATAATACTAAATATATTCATATACTTTAGTATAGTTAACTTTCCAGCAGCATCACCATCACTAGTGAACTTGATCAGACTCAAGGTCGCATAGAGAAACTTCACGAGAGAAGACAAAATTGGATGAGAAAATTGATATGCAAAAACCTGTTGGAGATAAGACAAGATTTGGGTGTAATAAAAATCTAGATCAGAGGAAAGATAGAGTTTTGGTACAAATATTGAATCACCTAAGGAAATATAGAGTAGAACCTGAGATACCTATGTTAGGATTCACAAGATAGAAATAACAATTACATGCAAATATAACCAATATTAGAACAACCATAAACCACACAAAAGAGAATAAAAGACACAAAGATTTAACATGGTTCACCCAATCCCTTGGCTACGTCCACCAACAAAGAATCCAGTATTATTATTATCCAATGATTACAACCTGATTACATTATGTAATCCCTTATAGCTCAATTCTACCGCAAGTACTAAAACCATACATTATGAAATCCCTAACCCTAAGCCATATTATAATATTTTTCTTCTTTAGGGTTAGAAAGAGTTACAACATGTCGACCCAAAAATATTTGAAAATATGTCACCCCAAAACCCCCACTTGGGGCCCAGCCTATCCCTGAACCCTGATGAAAGCAGGAGGAAAAGTGTATAGTACTTTCCTGATCAGTTGCCACAAGCTAACAATCTCCCACTTGGTGACTGATCAGTATCCACACTAAAAAACCTCCCACTTGGAGACTAATCTTATAGCAATACTGCTACCATATGAGGCTCCCACTGGATCAAACCACCCTAAACTCAGTTGTTCCTTTATTCTGTCTAGTCTAGAAGACCAACTGAAGTTGAACATGAGTTCAACTTCTCCCTTGTTACTACCTTTATAAACATATCTATTGGATTATCATGTATATGAATCTTTTCCAGATTTAAATTCCCATCATCCAAAACTGACCAAATGAAATGGTACCGTAACTGTATGTGTTTTGTCTTTGAGTGCAAAGTAGAATTCTTCACAAGATGAATGGCACTTTGGCTATCTATATGCAGAAAATTATCTATCTGTGGATGTCCCAATTCTTCCAT
This sequence comes from Chamaecyparis obtusa, assembly GCA_027943335.1. Classification (NCBI taxonomy): domain Eukaryota; kingdom Viridiplantae; phylum Streptophyta; class Pinopsida; order Cupressales; family Cupressaceae; genus Chamaecyparis; species Chamaecyparis obtusa. The sequence continues at coordinate 178,402 of BSBK01002820.1, read as the reverse complement.
GAACAATTGAAGTCATATCATCTCCTTGGCTGCCTCTATAGAAGCAACATACTTTGCCTCTATAGTGGATAAAGCAACCACTTTTTGTAGTTGAGAAAATCCAACTCACTATTGTCCCACCAACAGTAAATACATAGCTTGTAGTACTCCGCCTGCTATCTATATCTCCTACCAGATCTGAGTCAACATAGCCTTGTATAGTAGTAATAGATCCCCCAAAGTGTAAACACTTACTGGATGTACCTCTCAAATATCTGAGAATCCATTTGACTATATTCCAATGCTCAATACCAGGGTGGCCCTTATATCAGCTAAAGACTCCCACTGCATGTGCAATATCTAGCCTAGTACATAACATAGCATACATTAAGCTCCCTATAACTAAAGCATAAGGTACCTTAGACATTTTAGCCTCCTCTTCTGATGTCTTAGGAAACATCTCCTTATTCAATTTCAAATGACTAGGCAAAGGTGTGCTAACAGCTTTGGCATTCTCCATAGAGAAATGTTGCAACACCTTCTCAATATAATCAACCTGAGATAAATTTAACTTCCAATTTCTCCTATCTCTACAAATTTTCATACCAAGGATTTGTTTTGTTGCCCCCAAATCCTTCATAGAAAAATAATGTGCTAGGTGTTGTTTCAATCCCTTAATGTGATTCATGTTAGACCCAGCTACAAGTATATCATCAAAATATAAGCATAAACTATCATCATGCAACCTCTTAAAGTAAACACAATGGTCAGAATGACACCAAGTGTATCCATGCTCATTCATAAAAGTGTCAAATTTAATATACCATTCTCAAGGTGCTTGCTTCAAGCCATATAAACTTTTCTACAATCTACACACCAAATTCTCCTTACCCTTGACCTTAAATACTTGTGGTTGTACCATATATATTTCTTCATCAAAATCACCATGAAGAAAAGATGTTTTAACATCAAGTTGCTCTAAATGCAAATCTTCAGTAGCCACAATACTTAAAACAATATGAATAGAAGTCATTTTAACAACTAAAGAAAATATCTCATCAAAATCAATGCCCTTTTTCTGTACAAATCCTTTTAGAACTAACATGGCTTTAAATCTTTTCTTACCTCCATCCTCTTCTTTCAGCCCATAAACCCATTTGTTCTATAAAGCCCGTTTACCTGTAGGTAACTTACATAAATCCCAAGTTTGATTTTTCAGCAAGGAATCTATTTCCTCTATCATTACAGACTCCCAGTGAATCTTTGTATCCACCTGCACATCTTCATTATAAAATTTAGGTTCACCATCATTTGTTAAAAAAATAGAATACAAAGAGGGAGAGAATCTTTCTGGAGGTCTACTTAGCCTTGTTGACTATCTAACATTCACTGGGGTGTGTGGTATTTTTTTTTTTATTGTTGTTGCGGAGCATAAGGAACTACTGAAACATCATCTTTAGGAGTATCATCCAGTACTACATAATCATTTTCTTTCTTCTCATGCTACTACAATAGATCTTTATACAACACTTTCTCATTGAATATGACATTCTTGCTTCTTACAATTTTATGATTTTCAAAATCCCAAAGCCTATAACCAATATCAAAACAACCATAAACCACATAGAAGAGAACAAAAGACACAAATATTTAACATGGTTCACCCAATCCCTAGGCTATGTCCACCAACAACTAGTCCAATATTATTATTATCCAATGATTACACCCTGATTACAATCTGTAATCCCTTACAACTCAATTCCGCTGCAAGTACTAAAACCATACATTATGAAATCCCTAACCCTAAGCCATATTATAATATTTTTCTACTTTAGGGTTAGGAGTTACAACATGTTAATGCCCTTTTTCTATGAAAATCCTTTGACAACTAACTTGGCTTTAAATATTTTCTTATCTCCATCCTCTTCTTTCAGCCTATAAACCCATTTGTTTTGTAAAGCCCATTTACCTGCAAGTAACTTGCATAAATCCAAAGTTTGATTTTTCAGCAAGGAATCCATTTCCTCTATCATTGCAGACTCCCACTGAATCTTTGTATCCACCTACACACCTTCATTATAACATTCAGGTTCACCAGCATTTGTTAACAAAATAGAATACAAAGGAGAGAATCTTTCTAGAGGTCTACTTAGCCTTGTTGACCATCTAACATTCAATGGGGTGTGTGATATTTGTTGTTTCTATTTTTGTAGAACATAAGGAACTACTGAAACATCATCTTTAGGAGTATCATCCAGTACTACACAATCATTTTCTTTCTTCTCATGTTGCTGCAACAAATCTTTATACAACACTTTCTCATTGAATATGGCATTCTTGCTTCTTACAATTTTATGATTTTCAAAATCCCAAAGCCTATAACCAAATTAATCAATGCCATATCCAACAAATACACATTTCTTTGAATTATATTCTATCTTGGTTCTATTTTTTAGAATCTATATGTGCAAAAGCTTCACAACTGAAGGTTTTGAGAAAAGAATAACTCACCTTCTTACCACTCCATGCTTCCTCTGGAATACCACAGTGCAAAGGAGTAGAGGGGCCTCTATTTATTAAATAAAAAATACAGTTTATATCTTATGCCCACATGTTTAAGGGCAGCCTAGCGTGCAACCTCATACTCCTTGCATGCTCCATTATTGTCATGTTCATGTGTTCATCCACTCCATTTTCTTGTGGAGTCCTTGGTACATATTTCTTCCTATGGATACCATTAGAGGAACAATAATCTTCAAATTTTGTGTTGCAATACTCACCACCATTATCAGATCTAACACATTTTAGCTTTTTACTAGTCTCATTCTCAACCAAGCATTTTCATTTCTTAAAAGTTTGAAATACATCAGATGTTTTTCTAAGGAAATAAATCCATACTTTTCTTGTTGCATCATCTATAAATGTAACATAATATAGAGAGCCACAAAGGGAAGATACCTGAGTTGGTCCCCATACATCTATATGCACAAGCTCTAATCTCTCATTTTTCTTTTCCTTCCCACTCTTTACAAAACTAACTCTCTTTTGTTTTCCATAAACACAACTTTCATAGAAATCCATATTGACACATTTCAGACCAGGTAAAACATTCTTTGAATGAAGTAATTTCATACCTTTTTCACTCATGTGCCCAAGTTTGTTGTGCTAGAGTGTTGTGTGACAACCTACAACAATAGTTTGATGTTCTTCCTGCTCAACTGCAACCACTATTCCTGAACATTCATTATCTTCTGAAATAATTAAAGTAGAAGGAACAATATGACCTATACACAGATATAAGGTGCCTACTTTCACACCTTTTTCTACTACTAAGGAACCTTTTGAAACCTTCCAATTTCTATCATTAAAAGTAACTGTGAAACCCTCATCACCCAGTTGCCCTGTTGAAATTAAGTTCCTACTCAGCCTTGGAACATGTCTCACCTCCTGTAGTAGCCAATGATTCCCATTCTGCAACTTAATCTTAATTTTTCCCTTTCCAACTATATGACAGGGTTCATTATGACCCAAATAAACTTGCCCAAAATCCCCTTGGACATAATCAAGAAAGTAACCTCTATGGGGTGTAGCATGAAATGAAGCCCTAGAATCTAAAACCCATGAATCATCAATACTTTCTAAAGAAAGAAGCAAGGCATCCTCTTCGGGTTTATTACTTACCACATTTTCCTCCTTGTTACCTTCTTGTTTGTCTCCTTCTTTATTCTTCTAAGACCAGCAATATTTCTTCTTATGACTTGGTTTTCCAAAGTACTAGCAATAATTTGGCCCTTTGGATTCAGACCTCTTTCCCTTTGATTTTCCTCTTGATTTCTCACAATTTCTAGAATTGTGTTCCTCTCTCATTGGTTCTACCTCTTATTTTTGTGTTTAAGACACTACCTAATGTGGATCCATCTGATCTTTTCCTATGAATTTTCCCACTCAGAATAACATCAATAACATCATCAAGTTTTAGGGTATTAGAACTAGAAACAAAGTTACTAACAGCCATTACCAAGCCATTCTAGCTTTCAGGCAAAGAACACAAAATCAAGCGAGCCCTGACTTCTTCATTAAAAATGACATTGACATAATTTAATTGACTTGTAACTATATTAAACTCATCTAAATGATCATCAACTAACCTAGCTTCCACCATTTTCATATTAAACAAACTCTTCATGCGAAATACCTTATTTGAAGCGGAGGGCTTTTCATACAAATTCTCTAGGGTTTTCATCAAATCTTCAGTCATCATTTCTTGTGTAATAGTGAATGCCACCAATTGTGCTAGGAATAATCGAATACTACCAAGAGCCTTTCTATCAAGAATTGTCCAGTCCTCATAAAAAATGCTTGCTAGTTTGTTGGCTTTTCCTTCCAACAACCGCCATAGATCCTTCTGATAGAGATAGTCCTCCATTTGCATTTTCCATAACTAAAAGTTCTACCCATTAAAATTTTCAACCTTTAGCCTACCCTCATCTTCCATTTCTCCCTCTCAATCATGAGACTCCCACTCAATCGTGAGACTCCCACTAAATCGTGAGATCTTCCTATAGAGGATAACTAAAAACAACCTCGCTCTAATACCACTTGTTAGGATTCACAAGACAGAAACAAAACTTACATGCAAATATAACCAATATTAGAACAACCATAAACCACACAGAAGAGAATAGAAGACACAAATATTTAACATGGTTCACCGAATCCCTGGGCTACGTCCACCAACAGTGAGTTCAATATTATTATTATCCATTGATTACAACCTGATTACAATCTGTAATCCCTTACAACTCAATTCTGTCACAAGTACTAAAACCATACATTATGAAATCCCTAACCCTAAGCCATATTATAATATTTCTTTGCTTTAGGGTTAGAAGGAGTTACAACATATCAGCCCGAAAATAGCCAAAAATATGTCATCCCTAAACCCCAGCGAGGGTAAGAGGAAAAGTGTATAGTACTTTCCTAATCATTCACCACAAGCTAACAACCTCCTTGTAAGGACAATGGCAAGGATTGAATCCATAAAGATCAATCAAAGAAGCAAATTGAAAAAGGCATTCTTATGCCCAAGTTTACTAGTTTTTGTTTTAATTTCTACTTGTCTGGACACACGATATAAGAGAATGTACAAAAAAAGATATGAGATCTAGAAAACCTACATATGATCACTTGAATGATTTCCTTAAGAATCAAAAAGAGAAAATCTTGAATGAGGCAAAAATGGAAAAGTGTGAATGTAGTAAAGATGTCAAACTTGTGCAACCCGAGGATAAGGAAACAAGTAAAATAAATGATTCTATGTAAGATAATGTTTCTAATGCTACAAAGGATGAGTCTAATGAGATAGTTGAAGAAGTTAAGAAACCTATTGCCAGACCAAGAAAGATTGTATGCTACAAATGCAATAACTTTGGTCATGTTGCTAAGTATTGTAAGTTGCAAATTGATTATAGCCAATTGAAACCTAAGAAGAAGGTAACATGTTTCAAGTGTAACAATCATGGACATGTAGAAAATTATTGAAGATATACAGGACCAGTATAGAATTCCTTCAGGCCACTCACAAAGGAAAACGAGTTGAATAAAGTACATCAAGAGGTAGAAGTTTTGAAAGAGGAATTTAAAAAGAAATGGGTCAAATAGAATTAATTGGTGGAATCTGATTTCAAGAAAGATGGAGAGAAGAATTTGAGCATTCACAACAGTCCTAAGAGTCTTGTTGAGTCATTGATAGGGTTCATTGGTTGACTATCTTCATGATGGGAAATGTATGCCTTAGGGGGATCATGGAATATTATCAGCAGTCAGATACAGAGCCCCTATATGAATGAGTTGAAGTAGTGCAAACTTGAAAGAAACTTAGATATGATGTAATGTGATCTTGGATAAGGTCATATCAATTTTGGAGATGTCTATGAGAATTTCTACCAATTTGAGCCAGCGCTAGTTTCTTGCAGCTTTATGAGTAGTTTTGGGAATTGTGCCAAATTGACTATAAGGTTAATGTTATAGTCAAGTCATCTATCATTTTCACAAAGATCAGATAGCATTGAAGAGTCTAGAGCAGTAGTTGGAGCTTGAATTGTTTGCAATTATATTTGCAAAACCTTTACATGGTTGTGTGAGCTACATATTTGTATTCATCTCAAGAAATCTTTGTGAAATTTCAATAATAGAGTAGTTAGGATGGATACACCTCTGGTTTTCAATGTTCTTGGGAAGAATAGGTATAAATTTAAGAGTCATCCCTTCAAATCTACTGAAGAGAATCAAGAGGGTGTGTTTTCAACACTCTGCTTGGTGTTCTTCATGTGAAGACATCAGGTCATACATTGACAATAAGATTGAATTCCTAGGAACCTCTGAAATACATGAAGAAATTATAGGGTTGTATAATGCAGACAAATCCCTGAGAGAAGAACGTAGGAAATTGCATAGGCTACCATTAGTAAAATTCATGGAAAGATAAGAATTTGATGAAATAGACTAGATCAAGATTGTATTGAGTAGAATGCATGATGAGTTCCTATGGATTGGTGGAACCCCCACTAAGATTGCCAAGGAACTTCTACATGAGATCACTAGATTTCCTATGATAGGTAAAGTATCTACATATGAGAAAAAAATAAGGGTTGAGGTAGAGAAATTGACAAAAAGAAAATGGAATAAAACATCTATTAGAGTAAATGATATTGCACAAGAAGATGGCAAGTTAGTAGCAATTATATTGGGATAATAATTTCAATATAGAAGTAGACTAAACAATGTGTCAGCCAATTTCATCAACATGGCATATAAAATGGTGGTTGAAGTTGAAGAGTATGACCTATGCTAGGTTTTGAGACAACTAATGGAAAAACTTGCTAAAATAAAGAAGAATAGGACAACACATTTTAGATTTGGATCATTGGTTATGGATATATTCTTTCATGTGATGAGGAGATTTCCTAACATGTACTTATGGAGATCTAACAAATGTACTATGTAGATGATCAGTGACTACTATAGGAGAAGTGATGAAAAAAATAGGTATGTTGAATTTGTGGGCATGATGAAACATTTCTAGAAGCAAATACATAAAAGGGAAACTATCCCTTGGAGATTAGTTGACAAATATAAGGATGATATATATTTCATGGTAGAAATTGATAGTACATGATTTGAAGTAGTTGAACCTAAAACTTCATGGGCTACCCCTATGGGCTATGAAGTTGAATACACCATTTTGGAGCTATACATTCAACATGTATTACAATCCCCTCTAGACCCTAGTAATCGTAGATGGGGCACATATGAAGAAAAGTATGAAGTAATAAAGGAAGAACTAGTAAAGGGGAGGAGGGAAAAGAAAGTTGAGTCCCTTGTTGATAAAATAGAAGGGAAGCATGGAATAACAAGATAAGAAATGAAAATTTTCAGAGAAAAGGTTGAAAAATTTGGGGAAAAACATAACATTCCCCCTCCTCAGCCTAATATTCAAGCACATCAAGTGATGGAGGTTGAAGAAGAAGGATTGAAGGGAAAGGATGAAACTCCTATACCTACTAGGATAGCTCTACAAAGACAAGCTGCATAGATAGATACACAAGGCTCAACACCTCCTAAAGCTAGACCTAAGGCAATGGCTAGTGGACTAGGATGAAAGAGGAAAACATTTGATGCTCATCCTTCTTTGAAAAGGAAGGATAAACAATAAAAGGTTGCAGAAAAAAAACCACAAGAAGAAGAAATTCAAGTAATGGAAACAAAGGATACAAAAAAGAAGAAGATGAAAAAAGATAGAAAACTTGAAGAAGCTAAATTAAGAGAAATTGAAACAGAAAAAAAAAGAGTAGCAGAGTTAGAACAAAAGAAAAATCAAGAAACTAAAAGGTATTTGTTCAAACCCTTCTGGAAAGTACTATAGAAGAGAGCAGAAAATGAAGGTAAACTAGCCTCTATTGAAAATTACTTTGATACATATTATGAGGAAGAGAAAGGTAAAATATAGGACATATTTGTGGAACATATGCTTGCCTTCAAGAAGACTTTGATTGAAATAGAGGTTCAAATCAAAAAATAATTATTTGAGAGGTTGGAAGAAAGGAAAAAGAGATCCTTGGATGAAGATACAAAGATGAGACAAGATATCCTTTTAAAAAAAATTTCTATCGTGATAGGGAATGAGATGCTGAATTGGCTTGACAAGTTAAGGCCAAAATTAAGGAACAAAACTAGAATCATCAAGTTTATGGACCAGAAGTATGGAGAGATTGAGAAAGAAACACATGACGAGGTTGGTGAAATACTCCTTGAGGAGTGACCTGATCTTGGAAATTCTACAAGGACTCAAACCCCAGTGATCATCTCTACTAAACCTATAATTTCCAATCATTTAGAAGAACTACAGTTCCTAAAGATATAGAGCTAGAGATACTACCTTACTAGATTTTTATATTGATAATGTTGGAATTTTATTGAACATAGAGCAGGATACATCAGATCCATTTTAGATGACTAAAACATTGGCCAAAATTGATTCAATAGTGTAGAATATTGAGCCTCCCAAGATCACTCAAGAAGAATCAGCTGTAAAAGAGAAAGAGAAGGAGAAAAATCCTAAAAAAAAGTAGGTTGCAGAAGAGAAAGGTAAAGAAAGAGAGAACCAAGAAGAAAAGGAACTAGGAATAGGGAAAGGGAGAGGAGTAGGCACTTAGCACTCCTATTGCAAAAGGATTAATACCTATCACTCATTTTGCTACACCTAATTTTTTGGCAAGTGGCTCCCAACCATTTCCAACTAACATAGAGGACATGGATGTATCAGATTTGATGTAATGGTTAGTACTTTCTTTTGCTAAGGAAAAGGAGAAATCTGAAAAGAAGATTGACAAGACTACAAAGATAATCGAGCGGGCCACACAAGTTTTGAGTACAATTTTTTTTATTAAACCTCCTATAGATACAATAGATCCTATAGACAATCTAGATAATATTCTAAGTATAGTAGAAAAAAGTTTTGATAAATTAGAGAAAGAAACAAGAATAAAATTTGTTGAAGACTTTAAGAGGTTATGAATGAAATATACTCTTGATGGGATTGACAGTGATCTTAGTACATTGATTTCCATTGAAAGGGCAATAAAATCTTGTCTTAAGGATTGAAAATATCTCTATAAACTTTGCATGACTTTGCATGAGCATGTAAAGAGTATATCATATATAATAGCACAAGATGAAGAGGCTTTGGCAAACCTCTCTAAAGATTTTGGAGATAAGAAAATTCTAGATATAAATAAGGAATTTAATAGGATTATGGATAAAATCCATACCTTATAGATGGAGAAAGATAGAGTGCAGAAGAGATTTCTAGAAATAAAGAACTTTTTTTACTCCAAAGATCAGTATTTTGGAGATCACTCATGAGGACCTACAACTTGGCCTAAAAATATTTCAAAAACTAGTGCTTACTAATGTAGTGACAGTAGACAAGGTCACATTTGTTCTTAGTGGAATGATTCAGGTGGTAGAGGTAATAAAAGAAGCTCGGGATGCTGATATACAGATTTTGAAGACCAACTACAGAGATGTGTTGCAGATAGTTAAGATGTGATTTTGTATAATCTAATATTTTTTTGTTTTGTTCTTTGATTTTGACATTTTGGCATTCATTGTCATTGATGTCAAAGGTGGAGAGATAGAGTGAAAAATTCCAAATGTAATGTGAGAAAGAGAGCACAATGTAAGGGGGGGTGAACAAATGTAATAGGGAGAGAAGTGAGACACAAGTAAGAAAGAGAGAAAATATGTGTGTGTAATATGAAGTACAAGGGTATGTGCAGGATCATGGTATGCCAAAAAGTGGCGATGTGAAAAAAACCTATTTTCACTCATCCAAAAGTGCACAAATAGATTTGTTGACTTTTTAGTAGGCTTGGGTGTTAGTACACCTAGCCAAAGCAAAAGCCTAATTGGATATCCGATAATATCAAATATCTGATATTTTCTAGTAGTTGTAATTTATAAGCCCCGAACATGTTCAACAATTTTCATTCTAAAAACATTGAACATGGTTTGGGGCTTTCAGATATCCAATTTAAATTTTATCGTTCATATTTTTAGTATAATTTTCTTATAATAATTTCCCACTTATTTGTTTTATGTGTTACATTTATGTTCAGTTGATGACAAAGGAGGAGATGGCACAGGTGGAGAGGTCCATGCTTTCAGCCATATCATTTGGCCTTGACATTTCCATGATACATATGTTTTAATGTACTATTTGGTTTCCTTAAATTATTATAATAGTATATGTACATTGTTTTGTAATTTTTATGATCATGTTATTACATACTAATGCAGGTGTCACTAGTTGCCACCGAGGGACAATGTGAGGGGGTGCAAGTGTCTGGAACTGACAAGGGAAAGGTAATTAAGTAATGTAGTTTGTTTATGCATACATCTATACTTGTCAATTGTACGTACTCATTTTTCATTTACATGGTTTATTTGATAAAGAGTGGCATATGATGATGTTGTGAGACCCTATCACCATAATAGAGTCACGGGCATATCCATTCACAGTGATAGCCCTATGGTATGTATATTTGTAAAGTTATTTGTGTGTATTTTACTATCAAGTATATATAATATGATCAAGTTATGATAATATGAAGTATCTATTTGACTTTTGTAGGTCACTCCTAGTTTGAGGGAGGTAGAATGCCAAGGGTTTGTATCACTGATGACTTAGCCAACATTTCTTGAAGAAAGATCAACACAGATAAGTTTTAATGTTAATTCATTTATTTTGTAAGCATATATTTACTACTCGAAGTATTTAATATTAAATAGTATAACTCATAGATCAATCTCATCTTTGAAAACATATACAGGTTGGACTCAACATTGGTGGCATTGTTCTTGTGCTACCAAGAACATATATTAGGTCTCCTATCCATGAGAGGAGACAAAGAGACAAGGTATATGAGAGTTCAATTTTAGTTTAAATTTTATTTATTATTGTTGACTATGATTTTGAATTTTAAGCTAACTTGGGGTTTAACTTTTGTGTTTGAATGCGAGATCCATCAGAGCCAAAGAGTACTTCAAAGAGGCTACATTTTGATGATCCACCAGTAGAATAGGATGTCCTAGAAACTTTTTTCATTGAAATTTTTATTTTGAGATGTCATATGACACATTTTGAGATGGCATATGCCACATTGTATCTAGATATGTTGACATGTAAATATGTATAGAATTATTGTTCATTTTGATATATATGAAACTTGATATTTGATCTAATTTGTTAATCATGTGTTCATTTATTCATTTTTAGTATGTAAATATGCTTGTGTGTATGTACTCATGTGTACAATTTATGCCTTAAGTATATTCATGTATATTCAAGTACATTATTCATAACATAAATTCATGTGTATGGGCTACGTGCATGACCTAAGTGAATTCATGTGGTATGCTTTATAATCTATGTGGTACATGTATGCTTCATGACTTAATCAAATTTATGTGTATACCTTATGTGCTACGTGTGTTCACACGTGTAATTCATCATTTAAGTGAATTCAAAATTTATGTGCTACATAGTGTTCATTTGTATTTGATGCTCTCAACCAAGAAAATCTAATGCAGATCCCTCTACTATCCCCTCATGGAACTCAACTCAACTTGAGGATTCTACAAGCATCTTGGAATCTACTCAAGGAGTTAGTCTCAACTCAAGGGTCAAATAGAGTGCTACCTAGTGCACCTAGTGCCTCCACCATGCCAAAACTCCAACTAGACCTCTCACCTTGATCCCAACACCATAGATCATCTTATCATGGTCTATTTACCATGTTTCATCTTCCCATTCACTCCAATCACCTCAACTTCAACCATTTCTCTTATATAGCCTTTGTAGGCCTGTCTAGTAGCCCTAAAAACACTGAAATAAGAAAATTACTCTCAAACTCTCCAAACAACCTGACAAGGTATTTACATTTTATAATACCCTTTTCAGAGTTACTAAATTTATCTCAATTGTAGTCTTTCATCATTTGACTACTGAAGACTTTCTCCACCCTCTAGCTCTCCATCTAGGCCTAATTAGCCCTTTCCATCAAGAGAGACTGGAGTGCCAAATTCAAACAAATTCAAATCTCCTAGAATGGAGAGAGGTTATTGTAGGCCTCTAAAAAGAGGTCTTGTAGCATCTCACAAATCACTAATACCTCTCATAGGGTCTGAGATACGAGCATCGGAAGTTTTTTGCCCAATCCTGCTTAGAGCACCTTGGGGACACTTTGGTTCAGCATGGTTCAGAATATTCTAGTGACTCAGTGGTCAAAATGGGGTTGTCACTAGTGTTTACCTACCCAATTGGAGCTAATGGTGTAGTCCATTCAATGTCGGGATGAATGGTTTGGAAGAAACTCATTGGTGTAACTTTCAATTGACCCTCACTCCAAGTTTTGGCATCAAGCAAGACTGGAGTGCCAAATTCAAAAAAAATTGAATATCATAGAAAAAAGAGAGGTTATTATAGGCCTCATCAACATGGCCCTGTAGCATCTCACAGATTGCTGATACCTCTCACTGGGTCCAAGATACAAGCCTTGAAAGTTCATTTCCCAATCATGCTTAGTGCACCTTGGGAACACTTTGGTCTAACGTGGTCCAGAACATTCTAGTGACTCAGTGGTCAAAATAAGGTTGTCACTAGTGTTTACCCACCTAACTAGAGCTAATAGTGTAGTCCATTCAGTGTTGGGATGAACAGTTTGGAAGAAACCCTATGGTGCAACTTTCAACTAACCCTCACAATAATTTTTGGCATCAAGCGAGACTGGTGTGCCAAATTCAAAAAAATTTGAATCTCCTAGAATAGAGAGAGGTTATTGTAGGCCTCATAAATAAGGTCATGTATAAACTCACAGATCATCAATACCTCTCACGGGGTCCAAGATATGAGCCTCAAAAGTTCACTGCCCAATCTTACTTAGTGCACCTTGAGGACAATTTGGTCCGGCATAGTCTGGAACATTCTAGTGACTTCATGGTCAAAATGGGGTTTTCCATAGCATTTATTTGCCCAACTAGAGCTAATTGTGTAGCCCATTCAGTGTTGGGACAAACGGTTTGAAAGAAACCTAGTGGTGCAACTTTCAACTAACCCTCACTACAAGTTTTGGCATCAAGCAAGACTAATGTGCCAAATTCAAAAAAAATTGAATCTCCCAGAATGGAGAGAGTTTATTGTAGGCCTCATAAACATGGTCATGTAACATCTCATAAATTTTTGATACCTCTCATGGGGTCTGAGATACGAGCCTTGAAAGTTCTCTGCCCAATCATGCTTAGTGCACCTTGGGAACACTTTGGTCCGGCATGGTCCGGAATGTTCTACCGACTCAGTAGTCAAAATAGGGATGTTGCTAACATTTACCTACCCAATTGAAGCTAATGGCATAGTCCAATCAGTGTTGGTATGAATGGTTTGGAAGAAACCCATTGGTGCAACTTTCAACTGACCCTCATAGAAAATTTTGGCATCAAGCGAGACTAGAGTGCCAAATTAAAACAAATTCAAATCTCCCAGAATAGAGAAAGGTTATTGTAGGCCTCACAAACATATTCTTTTAGCATCTCACAGATCATTAATACCTCTTATAGGGTCTGATATACGATCCTCAAAATTTCTCTGCCCAATCATGCTTAGTGCACCTTGGGGACACTTTGGTCTGGCATAGTCCGGAATGTTCTAGTGACTTAGTGGTCAAAATGGGGTTGTCCCTAGCATTTACCTACCCAAGTAAAGCTAATGGTGTAGTCCATTTAGTGCTGGGATGAATGGTTTGGAAGAAACCCAGTGGTGCAAATTTCAACTGACCCTCACTGCAAGTTTTGGCATCAAGCAAGACTAGTGTGCCAAATTCAAACAAATTGGAATCTCCTAGAATGCAGAGAGGTTATTGTAGGCCTCATAATTGTGGTCCTATAGTATGTCATAGATTTTTGATACCGATCATGGGGTCCAAGAGATGAGCCTCAAATTTTTTTTTCTCAATCGTGCTTAGTGCACCTCCAGGACACTTTGGTCTGGCATGTTTTAGAATGTTCTAGTGACTTGGTGGTCAAAATGAGGTTGTTGCTAACATTTAACCACCCAACTAGAGCTAATGACAGAGTCCATTTGGTGCCAAGATGAATAGTTTGGAAGAAACCCATTGGTGCAACTTTCCACTAACCCTCACTACAAGTTTTGGCATCAAGCGAGACTGGAGTGCCAAATTCAAATAAATTCAAATCTCCTAGAATGGAGAGTGTTTATTGTAGGCCTCATAAACATGGTACTATAGCATCTCAAAAAAATTTGATACCTCTCACAGGGTCTAAGATAAAAGCCTTGAAATTTCACAGCCCAATTGTGCTTAGTGCACCTTGGGGACACTTTGGTCTAGTATAGTCCAGAACATTCTAGTGACTCAATGGTCAAAGCAGGGTTGTCACTAATGTTTACCCACCCAACTAGAGCTAATGGCATAGTCCATTCGATGTCAGGAGGAATAGTTTGGAAGAAACCCATTGGTGCAATTTTCAATTGACCCTCACTGCAAGTTTTGGCATCAAGAAAGACTGGCGTGGAAAAGTCAAACAAATTTGAATCTCCCAAAATGGAGAGAGGTTATTGTGGGCCTCATAAACATAGTGAAAACCTCATGGATCATTGATACCTCTCATGAGGTTGGAGATACGAGCCTCTAAAGATCATTGTCCAATCGTGCTTAGTGCACCTTGGGGAGACTTTGGTCTGGCATGGTCCAGAATGTTCTAGTGACTTAGTGGTCGAAACAGGGTTGTCCCTAGCATTTACCCACCCAACCAGGGTTGTATCATTTTACTTTGGACACATTTTACCAATTTTGACTCAATGACTCTAACTATTATATCATTTGATGATACAAATGTACATGGAATTAAGATAATACAAAGGTAAGGATAGAAAATTAAGACGATACAAATTATATAAGGATACAACATTCATAGTAAGGAAACACATATTTTGCACTTTACATGGCATTAAGTGTTGGAAAGTTGACTATACTATTGTATATGACTAGATATAGTGTTGTCATTATCGAAAAAAAGTCATATAGAGTTTTGGAGGCAAAACACGTTATCATAAGGTCAGAATATGGCTAAGTATAGAAGACTAGATAGTTATCAGAGCACCAGTAGATCAAAGCATCAGTGCACATGCATATGACCAAGTTATGGTATGTGCCCTTGAATTTAAGATGGTAAGTGTGTATTCATGCTAAGTCTAAGAGAGCATGATCAAATGAGACAGTATTACAAAGATACAAATAGTTGAAGAGGTACAACCAGTGAATGCCAGAATAGAATAGAGTATGCAGCTGATTGTTACTATTTTGATTAGTGGTTATAATATTGTTTTGTAAAGGCTATGCACCTATTGTAATTAGATTGTAGACATATAAACATCTTTTCTTGTAAACACGCTTGAGCCAATTCACTTGGAAGCATTGTATGTAATCAGTTATAGGCCGACCTATTTAATTATTTTGATAGCGTGTATAAATATTAGATGCACCTTTGTAATAAAGTATGGAGTTGATATAGAGACAAGATAAGAAAAGAAGAAGTATACGAAGAGTAGTTAAAATGTATTAGAGCTTTGCAAGAGGTCAAAGCATCAATGCATCAAAGGAACTAATCAGACAAGCAGTGTCACAACACCATTTCATCTAGTAGATATAGTGTGTATCTAAGATCAGAATGTTGTAGCCTTCACCACTTGAGAAGTGAGCTCTAGAATAGCATATCCCCACCCCCAATAGGATTATTGTAAAACACTCCTAACAAGGTCTGACCCTTGACAAGGTCATTGTACTAAAATCATTGTAAAGAAAAACTCTTAACAGGGTTGCAGATCTTCTAACAAGGATCATAAGACACTAGTGCAGTTCTTAATGAGTGTCAATTCCCATCGGGGTTTTTACCTATTTGGGTTTCCCCATAACCATATTGGTCTTATGAGTTGTGATTTTTTATCTTGTTTATATTGAATTTTATTTTAGTACTTAAGCAATCAAGTTAAGTTTCAAGAGTAAAGGAAAAATATTAAATATAGTGAACACCGATTCACTGCCCCCCCCCCCTCTCAGTGTCCCCATTCCTAAAAATTTGTATCTGAGCTCTAGTCCTTTGAAGAGAAGTTTAACCACTTGAGGAGATCAATGGATTTAGAAGGAGAAAATAATCTGAAGAAGAATCTTATGGTAGCTCTTGAAGACCTTGACAGATCTAAGAAAGAAGTTTTGAAGAACTTAAATTGAAAGTCAGTGGCACACAAGTATTCATCAAGAAGCTAAGAAAAGATTTGAAAGATTGTTCAAACAATGATTTAGGGAAAATGGTCAAAAAGCTAAATGAAGAGAACACATCTCTGAAAGATCAGATTGAAGAACTTGATGATAATCTAACTAACAATCAAGAAGTTTATGATGAATAGATCAAAGAGAACCTTCAACTAAATGAAGAATTGAGACAAGTAAACATGGAAATCTTGGAGTTAAGAAACAACAAAGAAAAATTAGAATCTGAATTGATTGAAGCAAAGAATCACATTGATAAATTACACACAAGAAAGGATCTGATAGAATCTCAGTTATATGTTCAAAAGCTTAAAGGATATATCGATGACATTGGATTCAATGAAGCACAAAATCAGATTGACAACATGTGAGAAAGGATGAAAGCACCAGAAGACACCAAAGATGCTAAGAAGACTGAAAATTAAACTAAAGACAATATTGAACCATCTAAGGATGAGCACAAGATAATAGACCAAACTTGTTATGCATGTAACAAGCATGGACATATAGTAAGGAATTGTAAAGAGGTAAGACCTTTCAATGGTTATTGTTATTCATGCAATAAATTTGGTCATAAAGCTATAATTATGATGTAGGGGCATCCAAGGTTAAGGCAAGGGCATGATTTGTCCTTAGTGAAACTGCATGGAGTGTTAGTATTTTGGCCATTGTTACTCAGTTGCAGCCTTGACCAATGGTCTTGGTGATTGAAGGAAGATCAGTCATTGAAGAAACTTGATAGTCTCTAGTGCTTGGTGAAATTATTACTCAATCATTCTTGTGGTGCTCGGTCGACACTGGTGCTTGATGATGCCTATTGTGCTCAGTTATTTTACTGTTGCTTGGTAGTTCTGGCTTACCAACTGTAGTTCTATGTGATTTTTTGAGCTAACTTGGTTAATTTATTGTTGGTAGCCATTGTTATGGGCTGACATGCTGAATTAAATGTTTGTATACATTTGTAAGCTGACTTGTATGGCATTTAATTATTTATTTTGGATTTAAGGGTTTCATCTTGCTGACTTGTGGTTGATGATTAGTATTTAAGGAGTACTTGGGTAGATGTTTAGGAGGGGGGAAACAACTTATCGGATATGTGATATCAGATGTGAAGCTTGAGAGCTGAAGTTAGTGAAGTTGTGGAAAAGTTCTTAATGAGCTTGTAGATTAGATTGTAATCTGATAGCCATTTGTTACAAAGCTAGGGGTTTGCATACTTGGAGATAAGGAGATTGCTTGGAGTCTTGTGAGATCAATTTTAGATCTACCTTAGGGTTTCCATCATCTTTTGATTGTCTTAAGAGCTGAACTAGCTAAGTTTATATTGGATCTGGTTGTGGATCTTGCAGAATTGTTTTCTAATTGTAATTGGCCCTACCCTAGCCTAGAAGCCCTTATAGTTGGGCATGTTAATGAAAATTAGTGTTAAACAATTACTTTTTGTTGCATTATTGAGTGATCTACTATGTAATTTTGTTGGCTACAAGGTTTGGATTATCCTTAATTGGATCCACCTACCTTGACTACATCAAGTGGTATCAAGGTGAGAGTTGATCTTGTTGAAGTAGAAGGTTGACCTAGCAAGGTTGATCCTATGAAGTTGATCTTGTTGGCAAAGAGATTGTGGACAATTTGGATTGCAAATTTAAAGTACTGAAGTTGTGAAATTGCGCCCTAGTTGTTTGCAAGATTGCAGGTTGAGATCTAACTTGTTACAACTTGGAAATTATCACAAGGTGGCTAGTGAGGGTTTGTTGCAGAGGGCTTCTCTTATCTTTATGGATGCCTCCAAGAAGATGGGGCCCTAGAGTTATTTCTGATCTTTTTGATACTGTTGAATCCTCGATCATAGAGAAGGTGAAATCAGATTTCATATCTGAGATGGAATTGATGAAGAATGATATGGTCACCAAGATCATGAGAACTATTGTTGCTATACCTCAGAATGTTGGTACTGAGGATGGCTATGAAGAAGCTACTGAAGAATTTGAATTTGTTCAATCTAGTGGTGATGACCGAAGGAAAAGAACTGGTGAAGACAAAACTGCTTGGTTACCTAGATCAACTACTTGATTTAGTAATTACCAAATGGAAGTTTATGCTTTCTCTGGTACTTTGAAGCCCGACAATTTGATTGATTGGATTGGTGAACTTGAAGATTTCTTTGAGTTGGAAGAAATTGAAGATCCTCTTTGGGTGATATTAACACATATAAAGTTGAAAGGACATGCTACTCTTTGGTGGAAAGAAATACAGAGAGACTGAGAAGATGAAGGTGAAACAAAGATCAATCGATGAAGATTGATGGTGACTAAGTTGAAAGCTAAGTTCATACCAGCTGACTATGAGCTTGACTTGTTTAAGAAGTTGAAAAATTTGAAATAGAAGGATTTGTCTATTGAAGATTATACTGAGTTCTACAAACTTACTATTCGGTTTGGACACTGAGAGCTTGGTAAGGAAAAGGTAGCTCGGTATGTGAATGGTCTAAGATTCTATATTCAAGATGAGCCTTGTATGCTGAAGATTGATTTTGTTGAAGATGCTTATCAGTATGCCCTGAAGGTAGAAGATAAGTTGAAGAGGAAACAACCTAGTAACTCCCAAGGGAAAGAAAAGATTGATCACTCGGTGAAGGATAAACTAACTAATGCAGAAGATGAATAGAAACCTATGGAACCAAAGAAGAAGAGAGGTAGATTTATCTTTAAGGGTACTTTCTATAACTATGGAGAGGAAAAACACCATTCTTTTGAGTGTACACAGAAGAAGATTGACCGACGAACAGTTGTGATGAATGAAAACATTCAGAATGAACCTGAATAAAAGAACTTGCTGCTTTGACAAACATTGCTCGATACAAAGGATGAACCTTGTTAGAGGAGTAACTTGTTTAGGACCTGATGTAAGACTGAAGGTAAACTCTTTAATGTTATTGTTGATAGTGGTAGTACTACTAACCTTGTTGTTGAGGACTTGGTTCAGAAACTTGGTTTGAATAGGATGAAGCATCCTTGTCCTTATAGGATTGGCTAGTTACAAGATGTTCATGCTTTGGAAGTTAGATAAAAATGCTTCATTGATGTTTAGATTGGCTAGTATAAGGATCTTGTGTTATGTGACATTGTGAAGATGAATAGTTGTGATATATTGCTTGGTAGACCTTGGCAATATGATTGTAGAGCTATTTATGACTGTGTCTGGAATGTGTTTACTATTGAGAAGGATGACCAAAATTTTTCATAGATGCCTTTAATGGATACAACGCCCGGTAGGAGAAGCCTGAATATTGGTAGCTGAGTTGAGATTGTGGATCTAGAGAAAATGAATGATCAGTATGGAGAACAAACCTGTACATTATCAAGAAAAGACTTGAGGAGACAAAGGAAACTGAAGTGGAAGAATTTGCAAGCAGAAAAGGTGGAGGACTTGTATGTGAAGAACCAATTTTGGATTTATGTGTTGAATCATGAAATATTTTCTTCTCACATATGAACATCTTTTGGAATCTAGAGTGTCTGATGTAGGGGCATTCTTTGTTCTTGATGAAACTGCATGAAGTGTTA
Organism: Chamaecyparis obtusa; assembly: GCA_027943335.1. Taxonomy (NCBI): domain Eukaryota; kingdom Viridiplantae; phylum Streptophyta; class Pinopsida; order Cupressales; family Cupressaceae; genus Chamaecyparis; species Chamaecyparis obtusa. The sequence goes on along the minus strand of BSBK01002820.1, from coordinate 158,457 downwards.
GTATTTTGGTTGGTGTTACTTAGTTGTAGCCTTGACCGATGGTCTCTATCATTGAAGGAAGCTCGATCACTAAAGGAACTTGATAGTCTTTGGCGCTTGGTGAATTTGTTACTCGGTCATGCCTGTAGTGCTTGGTTGACATTGGTGCTTGGTGATGCCTGGTGTGTTTGGTTATTTTACTATCGCTCAGTAGTTTTGGCTTACCGACTGGAGTTTTGTGTGATTTGTTGAGTTGACTTGGTGAATTTATTGTTGGTAGCCATTGTTATGGGCTGACATGCTAAATTAAATGTTTGTATACATTTGTAAGCTGACTTGTATCGCATTTAATTATTATTTTTGGGAGTTAAGGGTTTCATCTTGCTGACTTGTGGCTGATGATTAGTATTTAAGGAGTGCTTGGGTAGATGTTTAGGAGGGGGGAAACAATTTAGTAGATCTGGGATATTAGATGTGATGCTTGAGAGATGAAGTTAGCAAAGTTGTGGAAAATTTCTTGATGAGCTTGTAGATTAGATTCTAATCTGATAGTCATTTTTAGTAGAGCTAAGGGTTTGCATCCTTGGAGACAAGGAGATTTCTTGGAGGCTTGCGAGCTCAATTTTAGATCTACCTTAGGGTTTCCATCAGCTTATTATTGTCTTTAGATCTGAACTAGTTGAGTTTATATTGGATCTGGTTGTGGATCTTGCAGATTATTTTCTGATTGTAATTGGCCCTAACCTGGAAGGCCTTACAGCTGGGCATGTTGATGAAAATTAGTGTTAAACAATTACTTTGTGTTGCATTATTGAGTGATCTGATGTGTAATTTTTTTGGCTACAAGGTTTGGACTATCCTTAATTGGATCCACCTACCTTGACTGCATCTAAATAGTAGAACAAGTCAGAAGAACAAAACTCAACATAATAAGACAAATCAAAATCAACCAAATGCAAGAGGTTCTCAGAGTATTACATGTCAAATATGTAATTATAATGGCCACTCAGCTTAACAGTGTAAAATGGTAACCCATATCAATGCGCTGAGGAATTTAAGGCCTCTAGTTATTTTTCACTCTTGTAACAAGGTTGGACACATCTCAAAGATTTTTAGATCAAGAATGCAAAGTCAGGAAAGCCCTAAAAAGATAGAAGAATCAATATTCGATAGCAAAGGGGAAGTCAAGTTTGTGAAAGCTTCAAAAGATGCAAGATTGATTTGGTCAGAGGCAAAGAAGGATAAGATTGATGAGTATGTATTGGATACATTCATAGTGGACACACCCTCTACATTTTGATGAATGACCCTCAGGGTCTTAGGGGCATTTAATTTAGCTCTAGACCATTGCGTGGCTGGTATACTCACCCTCAGAGTATGCACCTTTAGATTTAACATCTTAGAGACAATTTGAAGCTATGTGAAAGAGCACACTGCTCTATCAAATATAGGATGGAAGTTGGAAAATCTCAGTTGAATTCTAGTTTATGCAGTAAGCATTAATGGTGGAAATCCACTTTATAGTCTATGAAAACTTACAGATCACTCATTACATTCAATTTTGAGCAATTAGAAACCATAGGAGCTCTAGCAGTTGAATTGTGAAGTATTAGAGCTCAATTTACCAGTGACAAATTATGATTGATCAGTTCCAAAGCCCTAGCCTGACGCGATGATTTAGAAGTCTTTTGAAATCAGTTTCTAAGCATTAACCAAGTAAGTCATGGCTACACCTATTGTATTTGATATCATAGAAAGGAAGAGATATTTCTTTAAAAGGCACCCTTTTATGTCAACCCTAGATGACCTAGAAGGTGGATTTTCAAGAACCCCTATGGGTGTAATGCATGTTGAAGATATCCACACATATATATATATATACTACAAAATGGAACTAGTTGGACTTGACAGGATAAGGTCACACCTAGAGTCCATGATGAAACTAGACAAAACATTCCTAGATGAGTTCACACATTTAGAAAATCATCCTATTGTTGAGTTTTCTATGGCACATGAGTTCTACAAATCCAAGTGGATCAAGATTATGTTAAGAAGAATCCATGATGACCTATTTTGGATAGTTGAAATCCTAATAAGAATCATGGGAGATCTCATTCATGAGATCACAGGCCTTTCTAAGATAGGTGTCATTCTTTTAGTGGGCAAGGATGTAAGGAAATTAGTTCAACAAACATGTAAGTTTAGAAGTGATAGGTGCGGTATGAAAATTGAGCCTATTGAAGAGAAAGACATCAAATTGATGTCTATAATACTAGGTTACAGGTTTTAGCACACCAACAGGGTGAATGGTGTGTTCATAGCCACTATTCTGGCAGCAATCAGAATTGTGAGAGAAAATGGAGAGTTCAATTTGTGTGAAATCTTGCATGCACAACTGATTGATAACATTAGAGACATCAAACATGATAAGACCAAAATATTCAGTTTTGGGTCTTTAATCATCTACATGTACTTCCATATACTTAGAAAGGTTTCAAAATTGTACCTAGATAAAAGGATACCTACAATGCCTCAAATATCTCTTAAGGAAACTACTGAGAGCACATTGGAGGATTACATGGAGCTGGAATTGAAGACATTTAGAATCAAAATGCAGATGATGTACAGGATACTAGAAAGAATTGTAGAGAAATACAAAGACAACATTTTCTTTCTGATAGAAGTTGATACATGTATCAAAGTAGTTGAACCTAGAAAAAAGTGGATCCATCCACTTGGTTATGAGGTAGAGGAACCAATTTTAGAAGCATATGCATAAGTACTACTTTCAGCACCTAAGGACCCTAATGAACCTAGGTGGGGTACTTATGAAGAAAAGACAAGAGAAGTTGATGCAATTCTGAATAGCACAACAACTAAGAGGAAAGCCTCTAAGATTACATCTGAAATACTCAGAATTCATGGTGTAACACAGGAAGACCTAGATAAAGAAAGAGAATAGAAGATAGCATTGGAGATTGAGATTGCATCCTCAATGGAAGCTCAGAAAGATGATCCCAAACTAAAGAAAGTCAAGATTGAGAAAACTGAAGATCCAAAGGATAAACAAGGTAAAATAGATGTTATCCCTCTTGTGCCCAAAGTGACAATTGATCTAAAATCACCTCCTGAGTATAAGGCAATGGCCAAGAGGAAAAAGGAAACCAGCACAAGTCACCTATCCTCACAGGCAACCAGAAGTAAGAAAAATGCTCAAGCACCTCTAGAGGTAGCTTTCAGAACTAGTCTTCAATTTTTGAGAACAAGGATTATTGATGAAGGAATATTAGATTAGATAGGAAAGTTTTATGAGATGTACAATGAAATTGATAAGTCATAGATTCATGGAATGATCATAAAACATATGATTAATTTCAGGAAGATAGTCTTGGAACTTAAGACAGTCATTCTGAACAGTGTTTGGAATATTCTAGAATCCTTGAAGAAATAGGCTATTGAAGAAGATCTTAGAATAAGGGAAAATATTCTAGATGAAAGCCTCCTTGTGTGTTCCTTAGAAGAGAAAACACTATTTTTAGATCTGGTGAAGCCACATCTAAGAAAAAAGCTAAGAACACTAAACATAATGGACAAGAACTTTAAGTTGACAGCCAAAGAGATAGAGAAAACTTTTGAGAAAGTTTTCTTGAATAGGAACATGTATCCACCTGCTACGCCCAAAACACAAGTGCCCTCTAAGGAAGCCATGGTGGTAGAGACCACAAATGTACTAGTAATAGGTCCTCAAGATCCAATGCCTACAGAGCTAATAAAGTCTACGCCCATGACTGAGACACAAAAAGATAACACTGTCATTATTGATAATGTAGAGATTGCAATGGTGGCCATAGACAATGACTTGGATAAGTTTGAGGAAGCCTTTGCAAGAACACAAGAGGCTGATAATCTATGTGGTGACTATTCACCCAAGCTGCAAGAAGTACTAATAGAAGACCTAACAAGTGAAGAAGAAGAGAAGGAGATAGAAAATGAGGAAGAAAAGGTAGAAGAGGAGAAAGGAGAAGAAGAGGTAAAAGGAAGTGAACCAATAGATGAGCCATCTTTTGAAATACCTATGAAGATAAAACAAGAAGTGGTAGACAACACTCCTATCACAACCTTACCATCAACATCATTGTTGACAAGTTTAACACCAGACACCTCAAACTTAGACTCTTGGGGAGAAGAAGACCTGATTAAGATCAGTGTCCTAGCCATGGAGAAAGAAAAAGAGAAGCAAGTGATGAGGAACCCCCTATTTGTTGAATCAGTCAACATTCTGAACAAATTGCTACCTTCAGACAAGAAAATGTCTAAGGTTCATTCAGTTGATGATGTCAGTACAATATTGACAAACTTCAAAGAAAACTTTTGTAGCTTGGAAGAATCTACATCCCAAGTTGTAGAAGGAAAATATATGAAGAAAAGATTGAGTGAACTAACTAGAAACTTTACACTTGATCTTAGTTCATTAAAGATTGGTCAAGCATCCTTGAAGGATTTCATAGCTAAGAGAAGGAAGATCATTGCTGATTGTATGAACCAGGATAAGCTAACTGGTGATCACTACAAGAAAATATAGGAGGCAGAAGCAATGATAGACAATGTAAGGAAATCAGTGGAAGATCCCTGCATCAATGTGAACATGTGTAATAATGTGTACCAAGGGAATTTAGACAAAATAGAAAAGGCTAGAAAGGAGATTTCTAAATTAAGGGCAAGGCAAACACAACTCAGGAATGCTCTTGTGCCCTCTCTAGATATACTTAATCATAACATCAAGGAGATTGATGCCACTATGGTGACATATGATCAAGGTCTAAGTATAGACTTGGAGAAGATAGAGAAGCTACAATATGCCTTATGCGCGCATCTATAGATTGTCAATGCACTAATAGCATTTTGGAAACAAGAGATCCAAAATTTGCAAATACCATATTCAGATGTCTTAACATTGTAAGTACTTGTAGATACATTTTTTGAGCACCTTTGTCATTAATGTCAAAGGGGGAGTATTTTATGTAGAATATGGAGTATCATATATGATGTATAGAAAAGTATAGTACAAAGTATAAAGGGAGATATAAGTTAGAATGAATTTTGTATAAGGGTATAGTTAGTAATTTCGCCATATTCCTTTGTTGCCATTAATGACAAAGGGGGAGATTGTTGGCAAGTTGACTATAGTATTGTATATGACTAGATATAGTGTTGTCATTATGGAAACAAATTCATATAGAATTTTGGAGTCAGTGCACATTATCATAAGGTCAAAATATGGCTAAGTATAGAAGATTGGACATTTAGCAGAGCACCAGTAGATCAGAGCATCAATGCATGTGTGTATGACTGAGTTATGGTATGCGCCCTTGAAGTTAAGATGGTAAGTGTGTATTCATGCCAAGTCTAAGAGTGCATGATCAGATGAGATAGCATGATGAAAATATAGACATTTGAAGTCGTGCAGTCAGTGAACGCTAGAATAGAATAGAGTATGCAACCAACTATTACTATTTTTATTAGCGGTTATAATATTGTTTTTTAAAGGCTATGCACCTATTGTAATTATGTTGTAGACATATAAACATATTTGTTTGTAAACACACTTCAGCCAATTCACTTGGAAGCACTATATGTAATTGGTTATAGGTTGACCTAGTTAATTATTTCGATAGTGCATATTGGTGTTATGAGTTGTGATTTTTATCCTTGTTTACATTCAAGTTTATTTCAGTACTTAAGCAATCAAGTTAAGTTTCAAGAGTAAAGAATAAAGATTAAATATAGTGAATAATGATTCAAACCCCCCCCCCGCCCTCTCAGTGTTCCCATTCCTAACATTAAGATGATACAAATGTGGGCTCTTAATATTTACAAATCAACCCCATGGGCTCTTTTATATTTCAAATTTTGCATCTAATTTTGTATATACAAAATTTGGCATCTAAATATGCACATTACATTTGATTGTTATTTTTATATACAAAATTTGGCGTCTAGCTATGCACATTACATTCAATTTTTTTTTTTATATACAAAATTTGGCATCTAAATATCCAAATTACACAACTATATATAAAAAATAAGTGTCATTTTTGCTCCAATCCCTCCATTCGGAAGGTGGAAGAAAAGTTAATAAAGAATATAAGAAGTTTATATAAGTTGAGAAAAAAATTATGAACATGTATAAGTTCTTGGAAATTTGGCTGATTTAGATACATAGATGTTTTCATTATGGCAACATATGATCTACATGAAGATTGCACAAGTTAGAGAGCAAGTATGTCACAGTGCAATGCAAAATTGTCTAAGTATGAGGCAGTGTTTTTGCCAGTGTACTAGATGACAGTTTTGATTAGTGATGTTGATTGGAGTAAGTTCATTGCTTGTGCACTTGAACATAGATACTATGGTGACTATAGAAGACTCACTTGAGAGTGTAAGTCAGTATGACATGTACAAAAGAAATTATGACAATTTTACTGAAAACAGTGTTAAGTCGACAGGACAGAATATGAAGACAAAATTGGTAAAGAGTTAAGGGATTATTTTGTTTATCAAAATAATGTCTTGACAATATAAAGGGATGACATCCTAGATGTTAACCCTTGGGTAAATATATTTTGTATAATGCAAACCAACTAAAAGAGTTATTAGTCTTAATAACTTGTATAAATGTAATGTATGAAGAGATGTAAAGTAGTAGTTGATATGATATGAATGTAATAGCGATAGTGAAAAAGGAAATGAAGAGATATTGATGGGAAGTTGCAAGCAGTATAAGGTTATGTACCTTGACCTATTTTTTAATCATTAAATATTGTATATTACTTGTTTGGGCAGTGGGCTCATCTGGTAATCATATTTTGTACTACCAACTCCTAGCAGGGTTGAGGATTCTAACAAGGCCTATAGTCCCTTAATCGGGACTGAGACACTATAGGCATGTAATAGGCTCCTAACAGGGTCAACATCCTTAACATGATACTTTTTATTAGTGGATCTTTTTGGGTACCATCCCCACCAGGGTTTTCCCTTAGCCAGGGTTTCCTCAAGAACAAATAATGTGTTATGAGTTCTTTTGTTTTGTTGCTATGCATGTTGTTTAGTTTTCTATGTTATGCATGCATTAAGATAATATGTTATATCCATAATTGGACAAAAGTAAAAGTTTGTAGAATATTGATTCACCCCCCCCACCTCTCAGTATTCCCTATTTCTAACAATTGGTATTAGAGCTTAGTTACTCGAAAAAGAATCATACAAGGAAATTCTAGTAGCTTGAGTAAGATCTCTATGGATATGGATCAGCTATAGAAAAATCTTGAAGAAGCTCTTCAATAGATTGATATGCTTACTGAAGAAAGAGACACTCTGAAAGGAAAATATGATGACGCAAAGAACCTCATTGAGAAATTGAAAAATAAGTTAGAAGATCTAAAATCTGAAAAGGAATCTAAAATTCAAATTGAAGATTGTGATGACAACCTAGAAAAAGAAAATGAGATCCTTAAACATGAATTGAAGATAGAAAATCTAAAGCTAAGTCTTAAAGATAGAAATGGAAAGAATGAAGAAAATCTAAAATTTGAGAATGAAAATCTGAAGCTTGAAAATGAAGGACTAAAATCTAAACTTAGTAAAGTAACATCTAAACTTGAGAAAGTCAATTTGCAATATATCGAACTTGAGAAATACAATACAATTGTGAAAGGTGAATTGACTCGATCTAAGCAGCAACTTGAAAGACTATATTCAACTAGTGAGAATATTGATGAACAAATGCCTTATCAAAAGCCATTCTATGATAAAACTGGTCTTGGATTCAACACATCTAAAGCAAGTGAAGAAAGCAAGGAACCAAATTTGAAAATGTCTGAAAGCATAGATGAAAAGAAAACTGATGAAATTGATAAACCTGAAGATACACCTAAAGAAGAAGAACCACTGAAGCAAGAGGAATCACCTAAAGGTATGCAAAGAGAATTTAAAGGTAGATGCTTTACTTGTAATAATTTTGGTCATATGAAGAAAGATTGCACAGGTGAGAAATTTAAACCTCTTAATGGTTATTGTTATAATTGTCATGGTTTTGGACATAGATGTATTGGATGTAGAAAACCTAAATTCATTGAGAATAATAATAGTAGTAGAATGTTTAGGAATACTAACCATGCAGATAAGAAACCTACTAAAGATATGAATAGGAGAATTGGAGTAGTATGTTATAGATGCAACAAAGTTGGACACATTGCTAGAAACTGTAGATCATAGATCAATCAATCTGGACCAAGATATGGAAACAATGGAATAGTTTGTTATATATGTAACAAGATTGGACATACAAAAAGGTTTTGAAAAATGAACAATAGAGTTTTTCATCCTAATCTAAACCCTATAAGTCATGCAAGGAGAAATGAAGATGCAAGTAACAGTTAGAAAGGATGCTGTAGTAATTCAGAAGAAGTGAAGTTTGTTAAAAGCATAGATTAAGGAGACACATTCAACACTGAAGGTAACCAGAAAGGTGAAGTATCAAGTGGTAAGAATGAATCTCTACCTAACCCATCTCAAAGTACTTAATTCATGAAAATTACAGTAGAATAGGAACTTAGATTAGTGTAGAAGTAGATATATGATGAATTGAGTCTTGCATAGTTAATGCAAGGTAGTATATGATGTATTGATGCTATGGTTAAGAGGGCATAGAAAAATATTTTTTTTGTGAGATCGCAAGAAGTTTTAAGTTTTGCAGGTAAGTAGAAACAACTTTTTGGAAAGAAGCAACAAAAGAATTGAATGCGATGTCAGATCGATGTAAGATTGAAATGATAAAAGGTTATAATCTATATTATTTGATCATCTAAGAGAATACAAGTGCTAAGGAGATCAAAGAGAAATGATTGAAAGTGTTTTGCAAGGATTTGGTGAAGGACTTTCATGGCAAATCTATGGAAGCCCTAAATTGTGAAATCGAGGTATTTTACTTGGCAAATCTCTAAATTAGTTGAGGAACTAGTAGAAGTCATGGATATTTCATTGATTTACAATGTTAGAGATAAGAATAGACCTAAATTCAAAAGGGAACCAGTAGAACCCTTGGAGGAAGACCCTAAGTTAGCTTTATCATTCGTACCAAATAGAGTATTACATCTAGAAAATGTTAGAAGTTATTTGGGATGTAAGCCATAGACTCTTAGTGATGGTGATTTTACAAAATAATATCAAAATATTTACAATCAGGATATGTCATTGAAAGTAGGGTTTGAGCATTTGGAAGATAATGAGATTATTAAGTATTCTCTACAATATGAGTTTGACAATGAAGAATGTACCAAGATAATTTTAAGCAGAATTGACAATGGAAATTTTTGGTTAGATGACATTGTGATAGATATCACAGCTGACTTAATTCATGAGGTAACTAGTCTATCTAAAACTAGAGACATTCCTTTGAATGAGAAGAACATGAGGAAAATAGTTATAGACAACACAAATTCATCTTACAATGGCAGAGGAATAGTAATTAGCAAGATACAACAAGATGATGTTAGATATTTGTGAAAAATCCTTACAACTAAGTTTTGTGCTAACTCAAGAGAAGATGACATGGAAGCAGGAATGATACATGTAGCTTATTTGATGTGTGTTGATAAAGTACAAGTTTACATGTGTGAGATTTTGAGAATTTAGTTGTCTGAGAATTTGGAAAAGATAAAAAAGACTAAGTACTCTTAGTCATTGATCACTTATATATTTTTCCATTTGTTAAGAAGATTTCCTAACACCATTAGTGATGATTGGAATGATGGTCAAACTACTATGGAAAGGATTAACAGAGTGTACAGGAGATATCTTATTGACAAAGTCAATGAGAGTGCAGTGTTGGTGATTAAAACATTTCTGAATTTGATGTCAAGCAGATCAAGGATCCCTCAGTCTTTAGTAGAAAAGTATAAGAATGAGATATGCTTTATGGTTGATACTAAATTTACATACATTGAAGCAATAGAACCTAGAGTAGAGTTCATAGACCCTCTTGGCTATGAGATTACTAAAATTGAGACAGAAGAATATGTAAGTAGACTACTTAAGAGAAAGTTGGACATTCACAGCAATAGGTTTGGAACCTTTGAGGAGAACTTAAACTCTGCAAAGATTATCCTTGAAGAGATACAATCAAAGAAAAGAGTAGAGAGCACAATCAAGAAGATATTAAAGGACATGAGAATGACTGAACATGAGTTCTTAATAGCCAAATAGACAACAACAATAGTTAGAGAAATTGGACAAAAGGAAGTTTTGTTTGTTCTACCTTTATCATCAGTTGCAATACAAAAAGAAGAGACACAAGTCAAGGTGAAAGTGGAAGTAATTGAGAAAGATCAAGAAACAAGAAAATCCACTAGATCAACCTCCTCCACACCTAGTAAAAGAGTGAAAGAGATTGCTACTGGACCAGGTAAAAGGCATAAGACTTTAGTTCCACCAGTTAAAAGAAAGATTGCAGAAATTAAAGATGATGAAGAGACCCTTGTTAAGAAGAAAACTTGGAAACCTAGAGTTGAAAAAGTTAATGAACAGATTATTCAAGATAGAGATTTCACAAAGATGAACAAATAATATGATCTCTATGATTATGCAGAGAGATTGAACCTAGAAAATGTAGTGGTAAAGCACATGATATTGACTAACAAAAAGTTTGATACAATTCAGGGTAAGATATCTGATGATTTGTATGAGAAGCTTGTAAATAGGAAAAAAAGAGCATCAAATGAAGATATCAAAATTAGAGAAAATCTTGTTAGGAAGCTATGTGATGTGAGAGGTGAAGAAAAATTTAAGCAGATCATGAAGGATCTGAACACCCTTTTGAGAACCAAGAAAATAATAATTTAGATTATGGGAGGAAAGTATGAAGAAATCAACAAGGAAATAGAACTAGCAATAGTTAAGGTAATGACAGAAAATGTTGGAAAACCATCAGTTGTAGCAGAACCTAAAGAGCAAGCAGAAGAAGCAGAATAGTAAGATATTCCCTCTCCACCAGCCATCAACATTGAAGATGAATCTATGAATGTTGAAGGAACAAAGATCACTTTGGATAGTGATGATAATCTATTTAAAAACCTTGAAAACATTGTTGACAATTCAGCTTTTGAAGAGCATCACAGTGCCAAAGGAGAAGAGAAGATAGAAACCAGAACTGAAGAATCTAAAGAGACAGAGAAACAAGTATGTGTTCCCACCCAAGAAGAAATCAATCTTACACCTGAGACTGGTAAGAAAACTCAAATTGGTTCTGAATAGAGGTAAAATGGAATCACCTCTATTGAGATGTGTAAATGTATTGTATGGGGGAAATATGAGATCCACTCCCAAATCCAAATTCCCAAAGGAGAGATCCAATTTGATCAACCAAAACGTTAATACACAATCAAATCAATCTATGGAGAATATGAAAGAGAGAGAGAAAAACCCTATATTTCCCTATGGTAGAATTGTGCTTGAAATCTGAAATAATTTAAATACAAGTACTAACCTCAAATTAGGGAAAATTTGGAAAATGTCAATTTCTCATGTTTGTGTGTACTTTCAGGCAATTCTGCAACCTGTTTCAGACTGGAAATGTCAAGACAAAGAAAACCAAAAAATATTTTGTCTTTCTAACTGTAGGTAGTCTTTGACCCTCATAAAATGTCAAAGGCTACATTCTTTATTTGAAGGTCGATTCTAACTTTTTTCACAGATACCGAAAGTTTGCCAAAAAGGGTATCCAAATCTACTCTCAGATTTGAAATTCTGCACTTGTACCTGCAAGAAAAAGAGGGTTTTTGATATTTGTTTGAGGGGTTTGACTTTGTAAAACCCCAGTTTGGAATCAACCTTAATATCACAATTGAAATATGAATTCTAATAAGATGTAGAAATGGATCTAACAATGAAGCTATGCAATTCGATAGATATGTAATTGTATTTGGAATGTAAACAAGTATATTGATATGAAAGCTTGAACACAAAAATGGTAAATGTAAATCAAAACCATGAAAGTAAATACAAAACCTCCATGCTTGTATGCTTGGAATCCACCATGATAGAAGAATGAATGGATCTTGAAGGAAGATCACACCATCATGATGGCTAGATCTAGGGTTTAAATGATGAATCTTGAATGCTTGAACCAAATCCCTTCAATGGCTTGAATGCTTGAATCCTTGATCTTCAATGGAGAACTTGGATCGAGAAGAGGAATTGAATGCTTGAATGGATGCTTGCTTGATCACCTTGAGAGCTTGAGAGAGGAGATTGCAAAACTTGATTTCTTGATGGCAAAAGATGTGAATGATGGATGAGAAAATGAGAGAGGAAGGCCTCCTTTTATAGTAAACTAGGGCACAATCCTCTAGAGGGGCCACCTTGGAGAATTAAATCCCAATTATATCCTAACCTTTAGAAAATATACCTAGATTAAATGAAATTTGAGGATTTACCATTCCAAAACCTGAAATGGCCGACTCGGAGGTGGGAAAACAAATATCCCCGAAACCTGACACCCAGAAATCAAGGAAATTTGAAATCTAGATAGGGGGTTAAGGATGAGCTTGCATCTGACCAGGTCAAGGTCAAGGTCAAATTTGACCCCATAATGTCAACTTTGACCTTGTGGTCAAAAACCTCATAATCCTGACCCAAAATGCTAGGAGCTGCAGATTGAGGTGAAAATCAGGGACAAATAGAAGCAGAATGAGGAGAAAAAGTATGATCCAAGAAATGAGCTAATTCTAGGTGCTTGAAATGACCCAAACCACTTACTCAGAGGGCTAAATGCTCTTAACATGGAAGTAATTCCATTTTAAGATGATACAGGTTCTATATTTGAGAGTTTGGGAAAAGAAGTAGATGATGATGATCAGATGGAATTGATCACATCTTTAAATAAAATTATTGGAAAGAATAAGAAAGTTAAGAGCCTTGAAGGATACCTAAAGGAGCTAACTGAGAAGTTACAAGGCATTGTAACCACACAAATTGTAGAGGTTGACCCATTGGAAAAAGAAAAGAAAGTGATGAATACATTTGATGATGAGTTTAATAACTTATATGATGTAGCTAAGGTGAAGGCACAAGAAGCCTATGAGGCCAAAATACTTTTGGACATAAGTCGGAACATCAGGAATGATATCAACAATCTTGATATCTGTATAAAAGACTTAAGAAGGAATTTAGATAGAGAAAAATCTTTGTACATTCAGTGTACAAAATCTGAGATCCTTATAGCAGAAGAAGAATAGAAGATTAAGATCAAGGAAGCTGAAATTAAAACTAAGATAAACCTTCTTTCAAGCCCTATTGTTAAGGTACTTGATGTTGAGAAGAAAATCTGCAAGATTTATGATGAAATAAGAATTTTACAAGATGACAAGGACAAGAAGCTGAAAAGATTCGCTCTTTTAAGAGAGCATGTTTCTATCAAATTGAGCATTGTTGAAGGACAAATGGAAGAATGTATTTCATCCAAGAAATCTTTTCAGAAGTTCAGTTTTGTGAATCTACAAGCCTATGAAATTACGTCTTATGGATTATGTGCACTACTTAGTGTTGTAGATTTGATTAAGAAGGCATGGGAGAAAGAGTTAGAGAGCATGAAGATTAACTTTGCAAATTGTGTTGCAAGCCTACCGGCTTTGCAATATTGAATCAAAGTATAACTTTTGTCTAAACACAATTTTGTCACCCTTCTTACCTTTTTTTGTCATTGTTGTCAAAGGGGGAGAGATATAAAATAGAAAATTGATAAGGATGTATACTCCTAGGGGGATTATAGTATGTTTATAAGATTTATGGAGTCATAAGGATAGTAGATACATATTTTGTAGTATGGCCACAATTTTGATATTTTTGAAGTCTATGACTTAGCCAATTTTCTCATATGTTGCCACCAATGACAAAGGGGGAGATTGTTGGAAATTTGGCTGTGTTAGATACATAGATGTTCTCATTATGGAAACATATGATCTACATGAAGATCACATAGGTCAGAGAGCAAGTATGGTAGAACGCAATGCAAAATTGTCTAAGTATGAGACAGTGTTTTTGCCAGTGTACTTGATGACAGTTTTGATTAGCGATGTTGATTGGAGTAATTTCAATGCTTGCACACTTGAACATAGATACTATGGTGACTATAGAAGACTCACCTATGAGTGCAAGTGAGTACAACATGTACGAAAGAAGTTATGATAGTTGTACTGAAGATAGTGTTAAGCCGACAGGACATAATATGAAGACAGAATTGGTAAAGAGTTAAGGGATTATTTTGTTTATCAAAATAATGTCTTAACAATATAAAGGGACAACATCCTAGATGTCAACCCTTGGGTAAAGAAATTTTGTATAATGTAAGCAGACTAAAAGAGTTATTAGTCTTAATAACTTGTATAAATGTAATGTATGAAGAGATGTAAAGTAGTAGTTGATATGATATGAATGTAATGGCGATAGTGAAAAAGGCAGTGAAGAGATATTGATGTGAAGTTGCAAGAAGTATAAGGTTATGTACCTTGACCTATTTTGTAATTAGTAAATATTGTATATTACTTTTTTGGGCAGTGGGCTCATCTGGTAATCATATTTTGTACTACCAACTCCTAGCAGGGTTGAGGCTTCTAACAAGGCCTATAGTCCCTTAATCAGGACTGAGACACTATATGCATGTAATAGGCTCCTAATAGGGTCAAAATCCTTAATAGGATACTTTTGATTAGTGGATCCTTTTGGGTACCATCCCCACAGGGGTTTTCCCTTGGCCAGGGTTTCCTTGAGAACAAAAATTGAGTTATGAGTTCTTTTATTTTGTTACTATGCATGTTGTTTAGTTTTCTATGTTATGCATGCATTAAGATAATCTATTATATCCATAATTGGGAAAAATTAAAAGTTTGTAGAAAACTGATTCACCCCCCCCCCCATCAGTATTCCCTATTTCTAACATAAGTAATGAAACAAACCAAAGAACATGACTAGACAATGCATAGTGAAGTTTACTGTCATAAAAGATGGGCTAATCAAATGCACACCTTGATCTTCTATATCTATCATATATGTATCCATAAGCATTTACAATCCACATACAAAACCAAGTTTATTGGCTCAAAAAAATAAAGAAAAAAACTACAATTAATTTATTAAACGTTATCATAATAAACATGGAAAACCTTGCAACTTGAGTTGAACTTATCTACTCAAGTGTGCCTAAAGAGTCATCTCTCTTCTTGAGGGTATTCAATATTGCTTCATGATCAGCAGTACTAATAGTCCAAAGTTCCTTTGTCTTTGGTTTTCCTTGATGTTTCAACAACTTAACATTGGCTGCTATAACAAGGTGTGAATACTTTAGAATGGTTTTGTGCTTCTCATAGTCTTCAAACATAGGAATGCCATTATTTCTAATCATATATGTGTGCAACCATGTTCTAGCAACAACATGTGATCCTATTGGATATGAGAACATATCATCATATGTTGTCAGTTGTGCAAGTTTATGTTTTCCTCGTACACAACGTGCTAACTAGTAATCCAATCTCTCATCATTCCCTTATGGTGCAACCAATGAAAAAACATGTCCTGGCTATAAAAGATCTAAAAGATGGTCGTAGTCAAGTGAAAAATCCATGTCATCATTTATTAATATAGAGACTATGAGAGATAAATGAGTGAGATAATCTAGTGATGCAAAAACCTTTTGTAATAGAGAAAATCCAACCAAAAAGTGGATTTTTGTCTTCTCTAGAGATAAAACGTGATTCGCTAAATCTCGACTACCGTAATTCTGTAGAAAAATGTGCCTCTAGTGGGACCCAGAGAATATTTTTTTACTTTTCACCACTAAATAGAATCAGATATCTGATAATATCGGATATCCAAAATCTCTCTCTCTCTCTCTCTCTCTCTCTCTCTCTCTCTCCCTCTCCCTCTCCCTCCCTCCCTTAGGTATAATATTGAACATATAATATAAATATTTAATAAGTTAATATTATACAATAGAGAAATAAATAATAGTAATATAATACATGCTATTATAAAAATTTATATTATAATACTAATGCCCTGCAATGAAACCCTAAAGCTGATCTTTTGAATGAAGAAATATTGTGGGATTGAAGATGATGAAAAAGGGCAAGCTTCAGTCAAAACCTTTTAAGGAGGTCATTAAGACAGGTAAATATTCTAGTTTTGAGTTCCCATTTCTAAATGCTATGCTATTATTATTTAATATTAATATTAAAAATATTAATTTATAATATATAACTTAAAATTGAAAAAAATACTCAACTGAATTAATATTAACATAAAAAAAATACAATTTAATATGAAATTTGAAATTAAAAAAATACAATTTAATATGTAACTTGAAATTGAAAAAACTAGTCCAAATGAAATTTTGAATTAGGTGGGAAGTTTCAAATATCTGATTTTATCGAATATTCGATTAGGCTTGGTATTTGCTTCAGCAATACCAACCATGGATGGTTAACCCTTTAGGTGTATTTAGGAGATTTTTTTTATATCGAGACTTCGACCATGTAGCTGACGACTATTTTTTCACCCAAAATTGATGAAATGAAAAGGGTTTCTTAAAGACATTATCAACTTTCCATCTATATAATTGCTGTCAAATTTTGAGTTTAGTAAGTAATTATTACTTATTTTTCAATTGAGTTATCTTTAAAGTCGTAATTAACATACTAATTGAATAAAAAATATAACTTTCAAATTTTTTAACCTTTTTGAAATCTAAAACATGCATCACATTCTATGCTTCAGCTACTATAGGGAAAAAAAAATGAATTTTGTAAAGTTTAGAATTAGTTAAGGTGGTCAGACATGAGAGTTTTTTTATTCTAAAAAATTTGTTGCAAAAAATTTGTAATTAATTATTTATTTGGAAAAAAATTACAAAACAATATGTGGCACATCTATGAATGAGTCTACTACTTATATCTAGAATCTTGGGAAAATATATCATCATTTGATTGTGAACAAAGAGATAAGGTTAAAGAGAAGAAGAATAAGAAGAAAGATAGAATATTGAAGGAAGCTAGAACATTCAAGAAGACTTAATTCCAAATGAAAAGTATGAAATGGATGCAATAGTGTTTGATCATATTGATACAATTATTAATCCCATAGCTGATCAAACATCTAATAGTGAGACTACAACAATGGAGTCAAATGAGTATAATTATGAGAAGAAAATGACACTAAAGATGGTGGAAAAGATTACGAAAAAAAATGAGTCACTTTCAGGCCTGGTGGATGAAACTAACGTCACACTAAAAGAGATTGGTCAGTTACTGACTAAAGTGTCCAAATGTTCTAATTGTACCAACAATTTGGAGGTAAGTAGAGAAGAATCACAAAAGAATCTTGAAAACTTGGTTGACAAGTTTAATCCCGTCACAAGCTCTGTAGCAGAATACAATGCTAAAGTGAAAATGATCATAAACAAGGTGAAGAATTTTCAAACAAAACAAGACAAGATGGTCATCACAGTACTTGAGTTATAATCATACTTAGTCCCTAGAGTAGAGGTGATGTAGAAGAATGTCAAGAATTTAGAATCCATAATTATATTTCCAGACATGAGTAATTTGGATACAATAGAGGAGATGAAATCTGATATACAAGAATAGATCATTGAAATGAATCATTTGAAGAATTCATAGGCGATCTCATTGGAGATAGCAAAGACAAACTTCAAAGATGTATTTGATAGAATGACAGAGTGAACCTTTGTCATTGTTGACAATAGTGGTAGAGTAAGGATAGGTAAACTGTGTATTTAGGATGTATATTGTTAGGGGGATTCAGTCTATATTTTACCTAATGTTTTCCATCAATGCCAAATAGGGAGATTGTTGGCATTGTGATGATTTTGGTGAGAGTTCATAGGAGATTAGGATTTTGGATTTTATTAATGCAAACATAGTCATATCAGTTCACTAGGACAATTGGTAAGGTCAATGCTAAATCAATAAAGAGTAATCAGCTAAGTATTATGAGCGGTGTACAGGAAGAACATCTACAGATGAATATTTTGGTAGCATTCATGCTCAAGGTGGAATTAAGTCGACCGGTCTTAATAAATAATGGGTATTCCCATAACATCTTATGGTTGTGATTGCAACTCATGTGGATGATCATTGAGAAAGTTTTACATTGGAAAGAGGCTGCAAGTTTATAAGTCTAGGTTCTTGAGCTATCGGTTGAAGATCTTAGATCTATGAGTAGTGAGGGTATTGTAGTGAGTATAGTTGTTATGATGATGTGAAATAGAGGATAGGGATATAATGAGTTAGCATTTTTGGAATCAATGCAAATTTATGAGGTGGACTTAGGGTGATACATTGGAGAAGTCAAAATGTGCTTGAATAACTTTAAAATATAACTTACAAATCCTATTTTGGGTCGACATGGTCATGGTAAAATATATTTTACATGTGATATATTTTTTGGTGAGAAGTATTTGAGTAGGTAAACTGAAAAATGGAATTTTGGTGAAGGTTAAGGTGGTGATAGTTGAGTATATAATGGGTACTTCTCTTATTGGAAATGTTGTTGAAGGTTGATGAAGGAAATTGATTGTATGAATTGAAATTCATGTTTTCTAGGGTTGTGATCAATTTTTTATATAGAGAGAGATCAAAGAGCAGTTACAAAGTGCTGAAAATAGATTGGATCTAACAAGAAAGTAGTGCTACACCAAGATCATTACTTGTTGTTCCCTAATAGTTACAACAAGAAAAATCCCTTAACTAGGTGGGCTTTAACAAGTTTTTTATTGTAAATCTCTTCACCAAGTGGACTTAGACAAAGGCTCTTAAATCCTCTAGAAAGTTAGATCTTAATAGATCTCATTGTAATCCTAATAGTGTACTAGTCACTCCTAACAAGGTGAACCCTCCAAAAGGGTATTTGTATCTCCTAATAGGGTAAACCTTTTTATTACAGTGAAGGGATTATGGGTGTCATCCCTTTGGTGTCCTTCTCTTTCTACTTGTAGGTTTACACTATGATTGACAAACTAATGTCATTGACTCTATCACCACTCCAAAGTCTACAAGGAAAAGGGCCAATTAACAAGGATCAACAAGGATCCTCCTACACTTTGAGCCTAGATGCTCAAGCGGGTGTACCCTTGATTCAATTCTTGAAAGGAATCACTAAATATTATGCATTTATATAATTTACAAATTGATTTTAAAGATTTTATCATTTAAGTGTGTGATTGATGATGATGAACTAGTTCTAGAGAACGGATCAGTGCCTTAACCTAGGGCATAGAGTCACTCAATAACATATATCAACTGAAAATCCTAACTCAAACACTCTTGAACTTAGAATAAGTGATTTTCCTATTATCCCTCTCACTCTCAAACCTGATCATCAAATTCCTATCCAACCATGAACTCACTAAAACTACCTTAAAGACTTTAATCCTAACTTTGTTTGGAACTCAAAGATAATTCCACAATATTCTTTGTCTACCATATGCTAACTCACTTTGTGACATTAACGTATATGAGCCCAAGATCAAAACAAGAAGACAAACATAAATCTGAGATTGGAATTCAAGTGTATTCTCTTTAAAATCTATAGAATCTATACATTACCAAAACAACACAATGCTAGGAAACAAACCCAAAATCCAGGCTCTCCTTGTTCAGTCTTTTACATTGACTATCAACATAACATCACCAACCACCCAAAAAGTAAAAATAGTTGCCATATATACCACTAGTCATCTTGGAATCCCAAAAATTAGGATGAAACAAGCTACAGATGACAAGGGCAGAGGTTAGGGTTTTCACCCACCAAACCAACTGGATTCAATCAAAATTTAATACATCAGAGGAAAACCAAGCAACCTGGTTTGATCAAATCCTAGAATGATCTCCTTTTATGATAATTCTTCTAACTTGTGTACCAAAGATCATGAATTTTCCATGTTTATCAATCTGATTACTTCACCTACAACATGACTTGAGTAGTCTAGTTACCCACTCCTTCATTGTACAAACCCTCTACAATCAATCATCAAACCACTGGACCACACTACATCAGTTGGCAAAATCATATCTACCAGATCTAGCTGCTCAAGCATTAAAAACTAGTCCTTAGTCACTGAGAAATCATTTAAAATTTCAAATTTTGGAAGAAATGGCTACCCAAACACATTTAAAATGTGGTCGTCAATTTTATTTCTTCCCAGTAGATCAGGCAATTCTCATCATTCTTTACAATAGTCACAAGCCCTTTGAAAAGTCTCTACCACATCATCAGTCTGTCAACCAATAAGAAACAAGCACCTCAGCATGACGTAGCACATCAAACCCACTACTTACAATCTTTTAAATCAGACGGTGGTCGCATGATCACATGGCTTGGAAAGATTCCATGCGATCAAGTGACAACCATAGATCTTCTTGCACTGTCATTCCTCTTGAAAGATTCGGGCCCACTGACACATCCTTGTCACCAAACCTGCTCAGCCAATCAAAAGAAAACAAATCTACAACACCTGGCAAATGGTCCCACTACAATGTCAGATGAAACAAGCTGGAGGATCAGGTGGTCGTCGCATGATCACATAACTTGGAAAGATTCCATGTGATCATACGATAGCCGTTAGATCCTATTCCTTGGCTTGACTTTGCCTTATAAGCCACTTCACCAAATCAAATATTGCCACATTGCACAGAGCAAGCCCCTTTCCAAATTCTCCTTTAAGAACAAGGTCCTGTCAGCCACCACGTCACCTGAATCTCAACCAATCAAAAGCATCCATGTCATAATGACATGGTAGTTGAGGACCCACCGCATACTAGCCCAAACAAGCTGGAAGATCGGGCGATTGTCTCATAATCTCATGGAAGAAGAATATTTCATGTGATCATGCACCTGCTACAGGATTGAAAGGAGACTGAGATGCCTGGCCCACCTGACAGATGGCATATCATCGCTAAAGCATATGTTAGAAACTTTGACAATAGTAAGCTTGTGGATTAACGATAGCCACATATTTTAAAAGGGTGACAGTATTGAAAATTTTTTTGGGAGACTTAGGCTTAGGGAAATATTAAAGGGGGCCCCGACAATAAACCTAATGATATAACATATAAAGTGGTCATCAGTGAATGGGGGAAATTTAACACATGGGTAATTGGGACTTTAGTGACTAGAAAAAGGTAACACAAGAATATAACAAATCTCAAGTCATCCTAGGGTTTTTCCTCCCAATGGCTAGAATTATGAATATAAAACTAGGGTTGAAGGGCCAAAGACCAGGGACAAATTTATAGCCACAAAAAATTCTTTAGGTGCTAACAGTGGCTCTGTTTGGGGATGTATGCCTCTTGTAGGCATGGCACAGATTTAGAATCTCAGGTAGAAGTAGACCACCTACTAGAAAAGACAACTGCAGAGAGCACTAGGACCAAACCCTACAAACTAAGATGAAAAGAATAGGAAAGAAACACACCACTATACAGAATGTACAACATATACAGACTTAACTACTGTTCAAGGAAAGAAAAATACCTTCAATTGAAGTATTTTTTCAAGAATTGTCCATGAACTGGCAATTCTTGAATATCACCATTTAGTTCTTTGACAATATAAGAACCTTGTCCCCATTTTTCATGAACCAGATATGGTCCTAGCTAGACTAGGTCAAATTTCCCATGTTTTCCTTTATCTTCCAATCTAGCATTCTAGATTAATACCAAGTCACCAGGTTTGAACTTCCTTTCAACAGTCCTTTTGTCATACAGATTCTTAACCTGCAATTGCAACTTGGCATTTCTTGAGGCTGATTCTCTTCTAGTTTCATCCAACCTAATGAGATCTTCAATTCTTAATTGCATTTCATCATCTATATCATCATCATACAATTGAACAAACCTATACATTTCCAATAAGTTTTTCTGAGGCATCCTTGCATGTATCCCATATACTAAGTCAAATGGTGCACAACCAATTATCTTTTTAACAGTTACCCTATCAACCCATATAGCTAATGGTAACTTTGAATTCCATGCCCTTTTATTCTTATCAAGAATCCTTTTGAGTATTTTTATCAAGCTCTTATTTGTTGATTTTGCCTGTCCATTCCCTTGTGGATGATAGGATGAGGAGTATGATATCTAGATTCCTAGACCTTTGTAGAAATCCTTGTATTTAGCAGACTTGAAACACATTGCATTATCACTAACAATCCTCTCAGGACAACCAAACCTTGTGACAATAGTATTCAACAAGAAATCAGTCACCACCATACTAGTTGAATTCCTTGTAGGGATAGCCTCTACCCACTTTGTAAAATAATCCATGGCAACTAAGATCCAAGAGTGTCCCCCACTAGACTTGTGTGGGATTTCTCCTATAAAATCTATTCCCCATTGTTGGAATGGAGCCTGCACTTCAACTAGCCTCAAAGGTACACTTCTAGAAAATTTGAGCTTACTAGAGAATCTTTGACAAGCACCACACTTTCTAACCAGTTGCTCTACATCTTTGAAGATTGTGGGCCACAAAAATCCTTCTCTCAAGACCTTTTGAGCAATATTTCTACCCATATAATGTCCTCCACAAACTCCCTCATGCATTTCTTTTAACAACTTGTCAGCTTGATTCTCATCAACACATTTCAAAAGTATGCAATCTAAAAATTTTCTATATAACTTGCATCTTATAATCACATACTTGATAGTTTGTAACTTCAATGTCCTTTTCTTATTGTCATCCATTCCTTTAGGCAAACTCATGTTCCTCAAGTAAAATATAATATCTTGATACCAAATGCAATCATCCATATCGCAAGCATAGTCAATTTCAATTTGGTTTATTCGATTTGCATCAAGATTGGATTGAGCCATAAGTTTTTCCAATCCTTGTCCTCTGACCAATTTTGTAACCTAGATGTCAATATTGAATTCTTGAATTCTATTTATCCATCTACATCTCCTTCCAGACACCTCTTGCTATGAAAAAATATCTTTTACTACATCACTTGGCACAAAAGAAATCACAATTGCTCCCATTAGATAGCATCTAAAAGCCTTGACAACCTTTACCAGTGCATATGCTTGTTTCTCATTGATATCATATTTCAATTTAGTAGCATGCAAAGACTTACTAAAGAATGCAATAGGCTACTCATAACCCTTATTGTTCTTTTGCAATAAAACTACAACAACAGTATGGAAAGATGCAAAGGAAAATATATGCATTGGGATATTGTAGTCAGGTGCTTTAAGCACAAGTGCATCTTTGATAGCCTGCTTGATATTCTTGAAAGCCTCATCAGGCTCACCTTCCCATTTGATCTCAGATCCTTTCTTCAACATCTTGGATATTGGCCTAGTAACTTCAGCAAAATTTGTAACAAATCTTCTCAAGAAATTTACTTGGCCAAAGAAAGATTGAATTCCTTTAACATTTTTTGTTTAGGGATTTTTTCAATAGTTGCCACCCTCTCTGGATCAATTCTTACTCCTTGCTTCCCAACTAGGTGACCAAGCAACTTGCCTTCAGTCACACCAAATGCACATTTCCTTGGATTTAATGAAATTCCATATTCCAAAGCTTTCACAAATATCTTCTCCAAATGAAAGTAGTGATCCTCTTCCCTCTTGGAATATGTAGTTAAATAATCCTGATAAACAACAAGGAAATCATTTATTAAATCTGCAAAGGCAACATCCATTTCCCTCTGAAAAGTTGCACCAACATTTGTGAGACCAAAAGGCATCCTCACATAGACATAAGTCCCCCAAGGTGTAGTAAAAGTTGTCTTAAATTTTTTTGATTCTTTTACAATTACCTAATTATAGCTAGAAAAACCATCCATCATAGACATCAAATCAGACCTAGTCAAGTTCTTTGCAACATAGCTTCCATATTGGGCAAGCAGTAATTATCCTTTAGAGAAGAGACATTTGGATTTCTGAAATCCACACATAGTTTGATGTCTCCATTTTTCTTCCTGACAGGGACCAAATTTGACACCCAAGAAGAATGCCTAATGGGTTTTATAATTCTAGCATCTCTTAACTTCATTAATTCTTCCTGCATTTTAGGTGCCAAGGTAGGATTTATAGGCCTTTTTTTCTGCCTAATGGGTTTAGCATCTTCTTTAAAAGGAATACCATGTTGGAACAAGTCTTCTCTATAAACCTTTAGGTCATCATATGACCATGCAAAAACATGCTTAAATTTTCTTAATAACTCAATAAAGGACTTCCTTACCTTGTGAGACATTTCTCTTCCAATGTAAATCTTCTTAGGTGCTTCTTGTGTACCAAGATTTATTTCTTCTAGATTCATTTGGTCTTCCTTTCTAGTACCTATTTGAACTCTGTCCTGATTATCAAACACATTTTCAAGAACAACAAGTCCCTTGGGAATCTTGTTAGTCTTAAGTTGCAGGACTTCCTTACCAAGGATAACTTCATTTCCTTCTATAGTTTCAACCAAGGCTGAGCAATCTAATTCCTGACCACAATATTGGTCTTCAAAATTCATAAATGTCAAGATATCCTGGTCATCTTCAAAAACTTGCCAATTTTCAACATTATCTGGTATACTAGGCCTAGTCTGAATTTCAACTTTAGAGAGGCCAAAAAAAGTAATATTACCAAGATTTATTACTATATTGGCCAACAAATCAGCCATCTTGTTACTACTTCTATCCTTCCAAGAAATATTGAAGACATAAAAATGCTCAATTATATCCCACACAAAATTCTAATATTGTTTCAATCTTTTCTTCTTTGAAGCATACACTAATCTTATTTGGGACACCACTAACTTAGAATCCCCAATAACTGTTATACATTTAATTCCATGCTTGTGTGCCAATCTCAATCCTAGCAATAACGCTTCATACTTTGCTATATTATTGGTACAAGAGAAATTCAAAGTGAAAGAAAACTTGTAAGTGTTCCCACTAGGAGATATGAGTAAAATATCTACTCTTGCTCCATCTCTACAGCTAGCACCATCAAAGTACATCACCCACAAATCATCTTTCACAGAATCAAAGCCTATCTCTTCAGCAATACATGGCAATATAGGATCCTTCTCAAGTAAATTGACCTCAGCTCTAAAAGCATTGACATCGGTATCTACAAAGCAGGTAACCTCATTATCAATATTATTTTCAATCATATAAATTACCCTCGGTTCCCTTTCAATCCTAATGGACTGACCATCCAAATTGAAAGTTGCAAAAGACAAATCACACTACAAACTTCCACCCATGGAAGTGCTCCATTTCCTAGATAATAGCATACCATAATGGGGTGGAATGTCTACTACTAAAACACTCATAGTCAATTCTTTCTCTGGGTAGGCTGCCAATCTGTATGGCATAGCATTTAGAGTCCCAATGACTAGTACTTCTCTCTGATCCATTGCACAACATCTTCCTTGGACTCTATCAAGTTTGAGGCCTAACTTTTCCATAATTTTGAAAGGCATCATAGTATTGGAAGCACTTGAATCAATCATACAATTTCTTAATTTCATCCCATTCACAATGATACTTAGAAAGAATGGGTCTATGTTTTCAAGGCTAGCATTGACAAAATTATCCAAATATATAGGTGGTATGTGAGATACCAATCCTTGGACCTCCACTTCATTCAAAATCTTATCGTGAGGTTCATTACATGCAACATCATTCTCATGGACAATATCTATCCATGCAAGAGCCCTATCCTTATGTTCAGGGATCCTCAACAATTCTAACAATGGAACCTTGGTAGTTATCTGAGACAACATAACCAACATGTCAATAGGGATAGGAGGAGGAAATTCAATCTATTCTACCTTATTGTCTTTTTGTTTATCTAATATATTGGTTGTAGCTGTGACCTTTACCTTTTTAGCTTTAGCCATTGTTCCAACTAGCTTTTCCACTTTACTTTGATGATTCTTGTCTTGAACAGTAGGAATCTTTTCAGCTCCAACTCCCTTAGGTTCCCACTTCTTACCTTTCACATTTTTGAACCTCACTAGATGATCACCCTTTGATCTATTTTCACTGGGTTCCCTAGAGTTGGTGTTCTTTATGAACATTCTTGTAGCTTTTCCATTGGTACCATTTGCTATCATATTTCTAGTTTGCACTTGAGCTACCATTTCTGTAGTGATCCTAGCAATTTCTTCTTTTGAAGTTCTTCTTAGGTTCACTGGCTCTAAAGAAGAAATCATGTTACATGTCTTTTCATCAACATCATCATTATCAAAAAAAACCTCCTAATGGAAAAGTGCCTTCTTGTGTCTTTTTAGGCATACATCTACTTCTTCATCAACATCAGAATCATCTTCATATCCCAAATATGAAGTTTCCATATTGCACCCAATATCATCATGAGTCTCTCCCTGATCTAGCTCTTCAGTTCCATCACTTTGGTATGCTGACATGGATTGTGCAACTACACAATGCTCTGCAAAATGAGGGGATTGACATGCTATACACCATGGTGTATCCTCTATGACATTTATAGAAGCCTTTTGTAAAGGATCTGGGATAGACCTATCATTGTTTCCTCTTACAGCAAGGATAATAGGCTTGCCATCCTTCCATTGGGTATTATAGGGGTGATTTTGCAGTCTATTCTGCCTACTGAAATTATTGTTGAATTGAGGCTTTTCATTGGCAGGAGTATTATTATTCCTATTAGTAGATGTTTTCATGTCTTTCAATGCATTCAACACCTTATCCAATTTGTCTTCCTCTTGTTTCTTACTTCCAACATTTCTTTCATTATCCTTTTTATATTTTTAATCTCCGAACAACCTTGAATCATCTCTCTTACCACCTAATTTCCCTAAAATTTTCATATTGTTTTCAATGTTGACAGCAATTCTAAAAGCATCTCTGAGAGTTCTTGGTTCTTTGTCTCTCAATAAGTATCCTATCTTTCCATCAAAGGCATTGAAGTATGTGGTCAAACAAACATTATCATCTAACCTCATGACTTGAAATAGCTTATCCATTCTCTTTTGAAATCTCATATTGAACTCAGCTGCAGATTCATTCTGATTTTTCCTTATAGTGTTGAACTCATTCAACATGAAACTAGCAATAGGCCTATCACCATACTATTCCTTAAAACACTTCTCAAAAGAATCCCAAGTGTCAATACATCGGTCAGGGAGTCTCTTAAACCAATCTCTAGCATCCTCCACCAAAGATTGAACAAATAATTTCATGACTACATCCTCATGCTCTACCTCATAATCATTTTGCATATCAACAAATAACCTAAGATGTTCCTCACAACTAATGGCATTGTTACCAACAAACTTAGGTACCTTATCTCTTATATCAGTTGGAAAAGAATTTGGGTAGCCTGGTATTCCATCAAAACTAATTTTCCTATAGCCTTCTAATTGCATAGGTCTTCTTTGAAAACCTAAACTAGTGTTCCCCTTAGGATTAATGTTTACATTTACATTTCCATCTACTTGTGCATTTGACTGTTGTTTAGGGTCAATATTTATCTTGGCAGATGAAGAAGGAAGTGAACTCTTAGTAGTAACATTACCAAGTGGAACATCATTAGAAGTTGTAGATGGCATACCTATTTCATCAATAATGGATGGCATAAGAGTATTTGTAGATGAAGCCTTCAAGAACTGGATCTTTCTTCTTTTTTCTACAATGGAAGCTTCAATTTCAGCCCTCTCTAATTCTCTTGCTAGGTCTTCATCTTCTTTTCTTCTTCTTTCCATCTTTATATCCTTATTTGAAATGGGTGGTGGGACCTTTGGTATTGTCAATGGTTTTATTGTTTGGTGTCTCACCATCTTTTCCTTTCCTTTCTCCCCAACAGTAATAGCAAGCTTAGTGATCTCATGTCCATCTTTATCTTTAGGGAGAGAAGCATAACTTTGAACCTATCTAATCATAGGGCCCTCTTTATCAAACTCATGGTCTTTTAGCAAGTGTTCTTGCTCACTTCTTGAAGCATCAAGATCACCAAAGACATCATGCTACAAAGTCTTAGGAGCAGAAGCAAGCATCTTGTTTCTCTCCTTCAACTCATTGATCTTTCTAAGAAGAGATTCTCTTTCTATCAGAGCATTCACTTTCTTAGCTTCTCTCTCCTTTTGTAACCTCTTGTGTATGGCATCCTGCTCTACCAACTATAACCTTAGTGCACTCAAATCATCTGGGTCTATCATAATATCATCAAAACTTGATGAAACATCCATATCAGTAAGGTTTTGATATGGGAAATGGACCCATCTTGGTCTCATGTGTTGCCTTCTGAATATATCCTCATCAGGATCTAAATTTGGTCCAAAACCCCTTTCTCTGGCTTCTACATCCTATCCGGCAGGTAATGAACCTTTATCTTGAAATATTGCCTCTGGGGTATCATAAAATTTGTCTTCAGAGTGGCCACTATCTGATTTAGAACTTTTGTATTGTGAATCTTCCTCATTAGAGGATGCATGTGGTGCTCTATTTCTAACATTTCTTTTTTCCCTCATGGGAGCACTGGTAGACTCTCCATCTCTTCTGATCTAGCTCTTCTTTTCCTATCTAGGTAACTGTTCCAAAGTAACCTCCAGATGTTTCTTGACAAAGGACCTAGTATTCCTTCTTTTTTCCATAATCTCTAGTCTATAACACTGGTTCTAATCCTTTTGAGTCGCCACCCACCAAAGTGGAGAAAATCTCTGAAAATCTTAAAGACAACAACTGAATACAACAGGAAAATACAAGAGTCCACTAATAACTCCTATCTCTAGACTCTCCCCAGTAGATTTACCATTTTGTTGGTGACTCAGATGGGCAAATCAATCTGGTCAATATGATATTAAATTTTTTTGACTCAACCAGAGATCCTAACAGATGTACTTCTTCATTGTTGTTCTCCCCAATAGAGTCACCATTTTGTTGGTGTCCTTATCTTTTTACTTGTAGGTTTACACTATCATTGACAAACTAATGTCACTGACTCTATCACCACTCCAAAGTCTGCAAGGAAAAGGGCCAATTAACAAGGATCAACAAGGATCCTCCTACACTTTGAGCCTAGATGCTTAGGCATGTGTACCCTTGATTCACTTCTTCAAAGGAATCACTAAATATTATGCATTTATACCGTTTACAAACTGATTTTAAAGATTATATCATTTAAATGTGTGATTGATGATGATGAACTACTTCTAGAGAATGGCTCAGTGCCTTAACCTAGGGCATAGAGTCATTCAATAACATATATCAACTAAAAATCCTAACTCAAACACTCTTGAACTCAGAATAAGCACTTTGCCTATTATCCTTCTCACTCCCAAACCTGATCATCAAATTCCTATCCAACCATGAACTCACTGAAACTACCTTAAAGACATTAATCCTAACTTTTTTAGGAACTCAAAGATAATTCCACAATATTCTTTGTCTACCATATGCTAACTCACTTTGTGACATTAACATATATGAGCCAAGATCAAAACAAGAAGACAAACATAAATCTGAGATTGGAATTCAAGTTTATTCTCTTAAAAATCTACAGAATCTATACATTACCAAAACAACACAATGCTAGGAAACAAATCCAAAATCCAAGCTCTCCTTGTTCAGTCTTTTACATTGACTATCAACATAACATCACCAACCACCCAAAAAGTAAAAATAGTTTCCATATATACCACTAGTCATCTTGGAATCCCAAAACTCAGGATGCAACAATCTATGGATGACTTGGGCAGAGGTTAGGGTTTTCACCCACCAAACCAACTGGATTCAATCAAAATTTAATACATTGGAAGAAAACCAAGAAACCTGGTCTGATCAAATCCTAGAATGATCTCCTTTTATGATAATTCTTCTAACTTGTGTACCAAAGATCATGAATTCACCATTTTTATCAATCTGATTACTTCACCTACAACATGCCTTGAGTAGTCTAGTTACCCACTCCTTCATTGTACAAACCCTCTACAATCAATCATCAAACCATTGGATGACACTACATCAGTTGGCAAAATCATATCTACCAAATCCAACCACTCAAGGATTAAAAACCAGTCCTTAGTCTCTAAGAAATCATTTAAAATTTCAAATTTTGGAAGAAATGGCTACTCAGACACATTTAAAATGTGGCTGTTGATTTTATTTCTTCCCAGCTGATCGAGCAGTTCTCGTCATTCTTTACAACAGTCACAAGCCCTTTGAAAAGTCTTTGCCACATCATCTGTCTTTCAGCCAATAAGAAATGAGCACCTTAGCATGATGTGGCACATCGGACCTAGTACTTACAAGCTTTTAAATTAGACGGTGGTCACATGATTGCATGGCTTGGAAATATTCCATGTGATCAAGTGACAACCATAGATCTTCTTGCATTGTCACTCCTCTTGAAAGATTCAGGCCCACTAACACATCCTTGTCACCAAACTCACTCAGCTAATCAAATGAAAACAAATATACAACACCTAGCAAATGGTCCCACTACAATGTTAGATGAAACAAGCTAGAGGATCAGGCGGTTATTGCATGATCACATAGCTTGGAAAGATTCCATGTGATCATACACCAGCCGTTAGATCCTATTCCTTGGCTCCACTTTTCCTTATAAGACACTTCACCAAATCAAATATTGGCACGTTGCAGAAAGTGGGCCCCTTTCCAAATTCTCCTTTAAGAACAAGGTCCTGTCAGCCACCACGTCACCTAAATCTCAACCAATCAAAAGCATCCATGTCATAATGACATGGAAGTTGAGGACCCACCGCATACTAGCCCAAACAAGCTAGAGGATGGAGCAGTTGTCTCATGATCTCATGGAAGAAGAATATTCCATGCGACCATGTGCCCATTGCAGGATTGAAAGGAGATTGAGATGCTTGACCCACTTGATAGATGGCGTATCATCACTAAAGCATATGTTAGAAACTCTAACAATAGTAATCTTGTGGATTAACAATAGCCACATATTTTTAAAAGGGTGACAGTATTGAAAAATTTTCTGAGAGATTTAGGCTTAGGGAAATATTAAAGTGGGCCCCAACAATAAAATTAATGATATAACATATAAAGTGCTCATTAGTGAATGGGGGCAATTTAACACATGGGAAATTGGGAGTTTAGTGACCAGAAAAAGGTAATGCAAGAATATAACAAATCTTAGGTTGTCCTAGGGTTTTTCCTCCCAACGGCTAGAATTATGAATATTGAACTAGGGTTTAAGTGCCAAAGACCAGGAAAAAATTTATAGCCACAAAAAATTCTTTAGGTGCTAACAATCCCCAACATGGTTTTCTCCCTCTAACCAAGGGTTTCAATGAAGATAAGTAATTGTGTTATATGTGATGCATGTGTGGATGTTTTATCTTCTTTACTTTTACTTTACTACATCAGTTATATGTTTGTTTATTTGGAATTTTTAGTTAAAGTTAATCAAGCCTATGATTGAATTAGTAGGTTACCTATTTGTACTAATTCAACCCCCCTATTAGTATCATCAAATACTAATAGGTATATGCTACTATTTATAAATAAAATTTTTCCTTTTGGTTATCCATTGTAATACCTTTTTTCATTGTTCTCAACAGGGAGTAGTAGTGTAGTGAAAATTGCAAAGTATTAGAAATGGTATATTACCTTATGGGGTGTTATTTTTGTAGCTCTAAATTTTTTATGCTCTGAACTTGTTGATTATATTTTCACAATAGTTGGACACTTAGTTAATCTTTCTCTAATTTTCTTCATCAATGCCAAAGGGGCAGATTGTTGGAATATGATTAAGATGATCCTATCCTTGATTAAGTGAAGAATTTTGTAGTGTTTCTATTGATGACAAAAATTCTTTCAGGAAGATTGAATCACATATACCAATGATAGAGATGATTGTACAAGAATTTTTCTAAGTATCTAGTGTACCAGTGATAATGCAGTCATTTGTGAAAAATGTGTTGCATAGTGATGATTTGGACAACTCAGATGGTGCGATTGGTCAGGAAGTTTCTACAAAGTCATAGTTACCTACATCTATGATTTCTCAAGAAGATTTGAAGTACATGTGGATATTTGAGTCAAACATGAACATTAATCTAGAAAGAATAGTTAAGAAGTCAAGTCAAGGTGATTAAATAGAGGTTGCAAATAGAGGTTGCAATCATATATTTGTCAATGTTCAATTTTTTTTTAATTGAATTGTTTAGAGCCAATAGTGAGGATTTAAATTTATGATGATGAAGGGATCTCTTATGAAATTTGAATGGATTTTGGATGCCGACTTTAGTATCACATTTTAGGTTTGTTCCACTGACCTAAATATTTGTATAAGTCAATGAAATCAAGAGTTACTATTGTTGTTGGTTGATGCGGTGGTTGAAATCATTGAAGGTGAAGTATATAAGTATTTCAGAAGTGCTATTGTGATTAGAACAACATAGTGAGAAATGAAAAAGTGGATCTATTAGGTAGAAGGTGCCATTATCAGGTCATTCTTTGAGTTTCTGACTCAAAGAAAGTTCTAATAGGCTTGTAATCAAAATCATCTAACAATGTTACTCTTAATAGGGTAATAAGGATCCTAATAGATCTGAGGATTTTATCTTGTAACCAGGTGAATCTTAGAAGAATTTTTAAATCCCTTAAGAAAGTAGTTCCTAATAGGATTTCATAATGGCCTCTAATTGGACTATATATACCCTTAACTAGGTATACCCTTAATAGGGTGATGTAATGCTCCTAACATGGTAGATCTTATTGGTGAACTAGTGAGATTAGTTGGTGATAATTCCAACTATGATTTTTCTCTCTAACAAGGGTTTCCATGCAAAAATATTGGTGTCCTTGTGTTTCTTATTTGTAGATTTTTTATTTTATTTTCTTTATGTGGTGTTATCATTTGTATTCTGGTTAATTTAGAAGTTTTTAAAGATTGTTTTAAGATATATGGTAGTACTGATTTACCCCCCCCCCCTCTCAGTGCCTTATCATACTAATTGAATTAGAGATACTTTTCTATTCTTATAATATATATATTTTTGCAGTAGTTTACCCATCTACTCCCATTCTGGTTGATGCCTCCATCGAAAGACATCCTATTTTCAAACATTGCCCAAACATTTCCAAAAAAAAAGAAGGATTTAACAAGATGTCTATCTCAAGTCCCTCATAGTATCATCCTTGCAAAATATGTGTGAATCAATCTCCATTTTAAGTTAGATGAGTTGGATCATTCCAATTTGGTGGATTTTTTGATTAAAGATTTATCTAGAAAAGACTTAAAGTAAAGGAAAAAATATAGGGTTTTGGTTGAGAAGAAATTGGATTTTTTGAATTTCTTCCCAAACTTAACTATTGAAGATAGGTGGGTTAGAATGGAAGTGAACCATTTTCATGAAGAAAGTGACTGGTCTTAGTGATACTGGTATACCACCAAAGATAAAGGCTATGAAAACAAAGGAAGTTGAAGAACTCACCCATGTTGTGCATGATAAAAGGTCTTTCACAATTAATCATATTCCACACACTACATTGACGTATGTTCCTCGAGTAATTAGAAACACAATCTACTATTAACATAGGGAAAAGTTAATTTCCACTATATTAGTATTCCTTACACATGATATGGTTGTCAACAGTGTCAATTATGACCTCTATGATATCATCAAGGAGTAGTTCATTGAGAATTTATGCCAAATCAAGACAAGTAAGAATAAATTTGTAATTCAATTTAGAACCCTATCATTGTTCTTATTATTCTACTTTTCAAAGGCTCTTCTTAGTCAAGGACAAGTTCTATGGTCTTTGGATAGACCAATTGTGCACCATATTACTCAATGAATGAGAAGGTAAAAATATGATCTTGATAGAGATGTTCAATTTACAAATTTTATCTCTATATTATAATTTAAGATGCATAATAAGGATAGGATTCCTAAGTCTCTTGTTGAAAAGCATGAGACTGATATCACTTTCATTTTCACTATGGAAAAATGGATAATGCAACCTATTAAACCAAGGAAATAATGAATACCAGAACTTAGTTATGAAGTCCTATAATAATTAGTTGAAAATTATGCCAAGGTTCTCTTGGAATGTTGGATAGATACATCCAAAGAGAGATATGGTATAAATGAAGAGATTAAAAACTGAGATATACAGATAGAATATTGCCAAATGTATAAAAAATAGGGTCGACAAACATATGAAAGAGATTAAGGCACAAGGAGGAATCTCAAAAGAAGCATACTCTCTCCTCAAGAGGATAACTCAAAGTTCTATTGGTAGTCCATTTGGCACTACTCCCAAGGTTTTTTATCCTCCCATTGTGAAGTTAGAGAATTCAAAAAAAGAAATCCCTTTCAGTCAAAGAAATAAAAGCATTTCCACTCTGGTAACTTCAAAGAAGGTGAAGATAGGTGAAAGATAATGTCACCAAGGTTGATATGGTTGTCATTGAATTTAAATTAGATATTCAAGCTAAATATGAAGATGAGTTAGACAATGATCAGTTCTGGATCACAATCCATGAAAAGAAAGAAAAAGAGATATGTGCAAAACCCTTTGATGTAAAAACTTTGTTTGCAATATTGTTAGATGGTGGTAGAGATAAAGTTGGTGGACTGTATGATTCTTCTAACCCAAAGGAAAAAAAATTTATTATGGATGATTATTTTACATTATGGTTCTGAATTAGATTTAGATATTGATTCTTTTCAAAAAAAGATTCCTGAAGCCCTGTGGGATAAGCTAAATAAGATTCATATGAAAGCTAAACAAACTAATTTGAATAATCTCAAAGCTTCCATTAAATGAATTTTTTAGGATTATAGATAAATAATTTTTATCATCTTTTTCATCCATTACTAAAGATAAGGTTAGAAGAAAAAGGAAAAGAGTTCACATTCTTATGGAAAAAAATATAAAGAATTACAACTCAAAGAAGATATAATTAGTAAACTGACCAACATGGCTAGTAAGTTAAACATGTTGTCCCATAACAGGCTTTGTCATTTATCCAAGGGTCCTTCATCATCTTAGAAGGAATTGAATAAATAATTTCCCTTTCTAGAATATAATGATGATGAGGTATATAATATTGACCAGAATCCTCAAAAATTAGAGAAATCTCATTCTCTAATAAAAAATGATGCTCTAGTAAGACAATTTGTGACTATTGAGAAAACCTAGGAAGAAAAGATTGAAGAAAAAGAAGAAAAGAGTACTAAGGAAGATAAAGAGGAAGCAAGAATCAAATAAGTAGAGGAAAGACTCAAGGAAGAAGTTAGAAAAGAAGAGATTATTTCAGATACAGTTATTACTAGAAGCTTGATATGAAATACTGCAAATCAAACAAAATATAAAGAACCAAAAAATTGAAATTATTGATAGAAGAGAGGACATTAAGGTCTCTAGTAAAAGCTTTATCCAATGTCTATGAAGCTTGCTTCTCTCACCTCTCATTTTTTAGTTAGTCATAACTTCAAAGTTATTCATTAATTTCAATAAGAATACCCCTTGTCATAAATTCCAAATAAGTGAACCATCTTGGATTCAACCCAAAATGATATATTTAAAGATTTGGAAGAAAATGAAGAAATAATTGAGGAAACCATTACTACTCTCTAGAGAACTCTACAAATTATAAAGTGGACCAATATAGTAATCAAAGTCAAAAGTGCAGTATTTTGGTAAATGTTGTAAAATAATTAGATACATATATAGATAATCAGGTCCATCTAAGAGAATGTTTTGTAATAAATAAACTCCTATAGGAATTAAGGGCTGAATGTGACAAAGATTTTACCAATATTCAGTTGCTTATTTAGGAAGGTCAAGAATTAGTGGTTGATGGAAATTATTTGTATGAGTACAATTTGCAATGGCCTAAGGCTAATAATAAAATTAGGAAAGAAATTGAAGCTATTGAGATTTATATCTAGTAGGAACACCATTCCTATAAACTTTCAGAAGACCTTACAGGTATAGGAAAAACCACTCTTGATAATTTGCAAATGAAAATTCTACACGTTGAAACAATAGAGATAAAATATCATTGGAGCATTAGGAAATACTTGGGATCTTTGTGCCACTTGTATCAATTCACTTATTAATGCCATTATAATTGCACAAGGAATCACATTTTCATATCCCAGTACCATTGAAGAAGGAGAAAATTTGCTTGCATAAGTTAAAATGAATATCTATCTTTTGGCACAAGTCATTCAACAATGGAACTCCAAAAAAGATAAGTGTCTTGCATAACTTCATGATCTAAAGAAGACATTTGAGAAATCCAAATCCATTAAAACCTAATAATTTATTAGGTTTTCAAATTTTATGTATTTTTAATATGTACATAATTCTTAGCATGATACCCCTTTTCATTGATTGTAAAAGGGGGAGTAATAAGAAGAAAACAAAAATGGTTTAAGTAAATATTTTGGAAAAAAAAGATAGAGACAAGGTTATGTTTGAATTAAGGAGCACTAAAAGGAGGGGAGAATCAGTGTTCCAAAATCTTTAGATTTTTTAATCTATTCTTTAAACTTCTTAACACATTTTTGGTTAAAAGGTTGGTCCTTGCATAAATACTTATAACTAAAATGACTCATGTGCTCTATACAAAGAACAAATTGAACCATAGTTGGAAGAACCTTAATTAGTTCAACCTCTTCTTGAAGGTACGACTACCTCTAATATCTTTAATGAATTAATTATAAAAAACTAAATGAAGAAATGCTTTTAACTAGAAAGCATAAAAGGATTTTCCACATTCATTCATAACCACAAAATTAACATAGGAAGAATCTTTCACACTTAAAACAAAATTCACATATTTTATAGATAACCAAATAACTGATTAAAAAATTTCCTACTTTTTCTCCAATTTTTTCATGAACATAATTATAATGAATAAATACTATAAATACTGCACACCATAAATAAATCCCAACATAGATTGAATAAGGATTCACGAATACATAGATTTTGTAAAAGCAACAGATATTCTTCTATTTTCAAATAAAAGTTTTCTTTAGACAAAATATATCACACCAAAATTTGATAGCTTATATATGTTTTACTTCTACTTTTAACTGATTAAAGTTATAACCCATGCAAAGTATTTTAAACAATATACTTATAGCCATCGGGCTAGGTAGTTCTTAGAACCAGAGTTAAACAAACTCCTCGAAGGAGTAAACAATTTTTCTAAAACTAAACTAATTGAGGAAGAAAAAAGAAAAGATAGTAAATCCATTTGATTTCACTCTTGAAATCATGGCATACAATCAAGATTGAGGAATGTTAGCATAATACATTGGATGGTTTGAAGTGGATTATTGTAATGCCCCACCAGGGAACCCAGGAGAAATTAAGCTAAAACATGTTACTAATTCTACTAAATAATTTTTTTCTTAAGAGTTTACAATCAATAATGAATAAAAATGTGGAAGAAATATAGCATAAGATAGTACATACTCATAAATATAACTTATTTAAATATTACAAGTCTCAAGGGTTCCATCATTTAGAATTACATAAATATAAATTAATCTACAAAGTACATTCTATGACATAAGTAGTGCCTCCCTCATTTTCCTCCTTGCATGAACATCCTAATGGTGTGGTTTTGATTGTCACACTCGAAGGGTAAGGTCATGTTGGTCCCATGTGAGGGGGAGTCTTCCTAGAGGATTGTTTTGGAGCATGTTTTTGATGTTCTGCGTGAACTTAGAGACTTAGGATGTGGTCTTGAATTTCATTCTTGTCACCCTTAGAGTTAGGGATGAGTCGGTCATGTGAATGAAGTGATTGGTATCTGTATTATGATTTGATGGCATCATGAGATGCACCTTGCCCAACTTTTCCCTATCTTCATCAGGAGATTATCTTTGGAGTCATGTCAGGTGTTTTAAGAGACTCTATCTTTGTATTATCTTTTTGTATTATAGACTCAGTAATTAGAAAGTTTTGTTGTTACATATGGATTTGTGTCCTTATGGATAGAGGCTTGATCATCATTTTTGATGTAATCCTTTTCTTGTTACTTATATACTCATGTCAATAATTCTAGGATGGTCTACGTTGGATATATGATTAATTAAATTTAAATGATCTTTAAATGATAATACTATTGAATTCATATTTTGTGGAAATTGAATTAGAACAAGGCAGCTAAAATAATAAAAGAAAAATGAAATTTATATATATTCTAATGTAGTTAAAGATTGTTTTCTGAATGTATGTAATTTTCTAGAAGAAATGTAGTAGGATAGGTGTGTGGTGTCAAGAATTGAATAGGAAGGATATACCCCTTCTGAATATTGAAATGTTTTTATTGGATATGAATGCTTACGTAAATGGCCATTTGAATCTATGTTATGTTGAGACATGTATTAATAGAGAAGTGATCATTAGGTCCTGATGTTGAGTAAGATATTTTGCATGGTATGCTTTGATGTTATAGTAATGCGAGAAGAGCGAATTAGTTAAAATGTTGCTTGTAAATAGTTTAGGACATATTTATATGATTTGATTTTTAGGTCTTGATGTTATAGTAATTGATGAATTGTTTTATATAGAATATTATGCTTATGCAATAAAATTCTATGTCAAATGATCTTGGTTAATATGAAAGGTTATTTGTTATATCATTGTGTTCATGGACTAAGTTGCTTTGAATTTAGGAAATTTATTATTGAAAATTATGTGATTATCTTTTGATTAAGTGTGGATGCATTTGGATTATATGATGTTTTGAGAGTGATTAATTATGATGTATTTTATATGTATATGTCATTTTATTTCTCAAGAGCTACTGATATTTTATCTAGTGTGCAGGAAATTGACCATGGATTAAATAAGGGAAAATTAAAGATGGATGCATGTGAAAATCTTGTAAACCCAAGGTTATCTCCAAAGGGAGAAATAACCTCCTTGTGATGTATTATGTTCTAAAGTAATGTTTGATTGTAATATTTAAATTGTATTTATTTTTATTTTAAATTAATGTCTACTTGGCATGTCATGCGTGTAGTGATGTGTTGTTACTTTTGTGGTGTCAATTAGCACCTGTGTTGTGAGTTAGCATGGCCAAGTGCATTGTTTATTAGTTGTCTTCCACTTTTGAGTCACCTTGTAGAATCCCAAGGTTAGGTATCTTGTTTGTTGACCCTTGGGAGCGAATCTTATTTTAAATTTTTGTGAGTCAACTCTTAGTGGAATTTTGAGAGGTAAAAAGTAATCCAAAGGGTTAGTTAGAGTTAAAATTAGATTACCCCATAGGTGTACTTTGGGTTGGGAGTCAAATTTTGACCAATAAGATATTTTTAGACCATTTTTACCTCTTCAAAAGATGCCTTTTTGAAATGTGACGAAATTGGGAGGTGTTACATGTCTTCCTCTCTTTGTAATTTTGAATTTACCTCTTGTTGGAGAGAGATCCCTTGGATAGTGTATTCAATAATCTTTGAGGTTAGGTAGGGTTTTAATTTTTAGTAGGATGGAGAGAAATTTGGTAGGCTGAATGCCCACTCTCCAATTTTGGAGACTTATAGTAGACTTAGCAGGTTTTGGTTGACTTAGCAAGGAAGGAAGGATTGTAGGAAAGGAAGCTCTTCTCAACCCTCTTTTTCCATAGCTTGGAGTAAGGTTGGTGACCTTGTCATGGAAGACTTTTTTTTTGCTTGTATGTAAAATGTAGATTTATTTGTTATGTTATTGTAATGGTTTTGTGAAGCTTCATGCTTTCTTTCATGGCTTCTTGTTAAGTGTTTATTTATTGGTTGTGTTTTAATGTTTTTGTTTTATTTGGGTGTGCAAGGACAAACTCACCCTTGGGAGGGAAGAGAGCCTTGATGGGTGAAGGGCTTAAGTTGGGAATACCCATTTAGTGTAGAGTCCTTCCTCAAGGA
Source organism: Chamaecyparis obtusa (assembly GCA_027943335.1). Lineage (NCBI taxonomy): Eukaryota > Viridiplantae > Streptophyta > Pinopsida > Cupressales > Cupressaceae > Chamaecyparis > Chamaecyparis obtusa. The sequence goes on along the minus strand of BSBK01002820.1, from coordinate 118,518 downwards.
GGAAAGGGATGAGGAATGGATGTATGGGCTCCATGCCATTCTTGTTGTATACTTATTTGGGGGTAATAAGGGTTGTATTTTGTGAAAAGAAATGTAAGGGTTAGTAATTTTTGTTATGGCCTTGTGAAGGAAATGATTATGGATTTTAGGCCTTGTTGAAGGCATAATTTTACTTTTGAATGACTTCTACTACATGGGTACTTTCCACCTTCACTCCTTTTATGGGTCCAAGATGACCCATTGTGTGAATATACTTGGGATGGGGATTTTATGTATCTTTGTGTTTGTCAATTTTTATGTGAAAGTGTGTTGAAGAATGTATGTAACCCTCGTCCATCTTTTTTTCCCCAATCTCAGGGGTGGCAATGTAATGACCTAGGTTGGGAGGTGAGCCTCCATGGTCAAAGTGGTTTTCTTTTGAAGATTTTTATTTGAAGGAGTTATTGGTTTTGTTGAAGGAAAGAAGATTTTGTCATTATTACTTGCAGATTTATATTTTGTAAAAATGGCTAAAAGAGCCATGTGTAAAAGAGTAGTGAAAAAGGCCATGTAAATTCCTAAAAGCATGTAAACTATTTGTAAAAGTTTGTATTTGTATGTGAAATTTTCTCCATAATTTTATATATTTTTCTAACGAAAGAAAATGTAAAAAAGATGATTCCTTATGCCTTGAATTCAAAAAGATAGCTTTGTTGGTTTGCTTTTCCATATGCAAGAAAAAGTTAGATTTTCTTATAATTGTTAATATATTCCCTATGTAGTCAAAATTTACTTCAAGTATTTCGTTGAAAAAAAAAAGTTAATGTAGATTTGTTTTTCTAATTACCTATGTTAGAATAGATTTCATTTTGATATCATGTTAGTTTAAAAAAAAAGTCTTGTATATACACCTATATATATATATGCTTGTATATATACATAGATGTATATACCCTATTGGAATATATTGTTATGTTGATGTTTAAAAAAAAAGACTTTGTTATTCTCTATCTTTTCTCTTGTTGATTTTGGAAGAGTATATATACATAAATATATATGTATGTATATACACACCATTGGTGTATATATACACACATGTATACTTATGTGTTTAAAAAACTTGAAAATATTCATCTCCTTCTCGCTCTTTCTCAAACTTGCAATAACCAAATGAGAGATTAGGGTTTTGGTAGATGTTCTATTCTTAGCCTAACCCTAATTTTGAATTAGGGTTATGGTTGGCATTTTGGAGCCATTTAAGATTTTAAATTTTAATTATGTTATCATTAAATTCTGTCTAAATTTTAATCTCTGTTTTATTATAATTTAATGACTATTGACTTTTCATAGTCACTTTATTTTGAATTATGTTTTAAAATTATTTTATTAATCATTGAGATTTTAAAAAGATTCCTTTTTATTATTTAGTAGGATTTTGTTTGGATTTAAATCTCTCTCATGTTTTAATTTAATGATGGTTGACTTTTGACAGTCACTTTAATTTGAATTCTGATTTATTTATTATTTTTATTTTCATTGGGATTCTAAAAGAGATTCCTTATTTAGTGGGATTCTGTTTGGATTTTAATCCCTATCTTATTTTAATTTAATTACTGTTGACTTTAGACAATCACTTTAATTTGAATTTTGATTTATATATTTTTCTTATTTTGTTTGGGATTCTGAAAAGATTCTTTTATTGTTTAGTGGATTCTAATATTTTTCTTTTGGATGTCATTTTAAATATAATTTAAATTTGATAATGTTGAGATATTAATAAATGGACCCTTATTATTTTTAATACTATTCTTGAAATTGCCATTTTTTGAATTTAAAAATTAATGCCTATTTATATTTGAATATTATTTTTATTTTTATTACAATGCTAGGGGTTAAATTTAATATATAATTTACTAATAATATTTTAATGTATTAATGGGTTATTCTAGGGGAAATTTTTTAATGTCTTAGGATGGGACTTAGATAAATAACTTTCCCTTAGCCTAAATGATAAATTTAATATTAAAAGATTTATTATGGTTATTTTAATCTTTTAAATGTTTAATTTAAATTAATTAATTAACTTTGATAACATTATGTTTTGGGATTAAAATATAGTATTTTAAATTAATTATAATTAACATTATAACTTTAAAATGAGTAATAACATTGTAACACTAGGTTTTGTCTAGGAATGTTTTAATGATCCTATTTCGTTAATTTAGTGTTTTCTTGAGACTTGATATTTTCAGATTTAAAAATTATTATTTATTTATAATTAAACATTATTATTTTTTTTAATATAACATTGGTGGTAAAATTTAATATTTAATTTATTTATATGGGTATGTGCAGGATCATGGTATGCCAAAAAGTGGCGATGTGAAAAAAACTTATTTTCACTCATCCAAAAGCACACAAATAGATTTGTTGACTTTTTGGTAGGCCTGGGTGTCAGTACACCTGGCCAAACCAAAAGCCAAACCTGAAGGCATTATCGAATATCCAATATTATCAGATATAAGATAATATCGGATATCCAATTTTTGCCAGTGAATATAAATCACTGTACTTAGCCACGTTCAACATTTTTTCATTGCAAAAACATGAACGCAACTAGGCTTTCGGATATCCGATCTCATATCCCCTATCTGATTTTTCCCAAATTGCCCGAGTAAGTGAAACTTCTATTTTTTAATGTTTTAATCATTTTTTATTGTTTTTAAATATAAATATATAGTTTTTTATATAAAAATTAGGGTAGCAATGAGTTTTTGTATTATTTTTTAAAATTCATTATAATTATCTTTTTTTTTTTCATTGCTATCAAACATGGAATGAGAAAACCCTCCTAATGATCCCGTAAATAATCCAGACCCACCTCCCAACAATCCCCCACCTCCAGAAGATGTACCTGTCACAAACCCTCACCATTTAGAAGATCTAATAGGAGATAATCTAAATGAACTTAGAGGATTGGAAACTATATATGCCAATATCTCCACATTGCATCCCATGTTTACGACATTGAACACAATAATTGAAAACATGGAGAAACTAACACAACAACATAATGTTGCACTTCTTTGGCGTGATTCCATGCACGCCCAATTTGACAATGGGCTTGATTATGATCAAGTCATGAACCTAAATATAACAAAACATGAAATAGCTAATCTTTTTGTGGATCCTAAAACCGGTCTAAAAGTAGACCTTAAAAAAACCAAGTTGTCAATTAAATGGTGCACAAATAGTGCAACACATGACAACTTTTGGGACCGTTGGTGGATGGTTTTTGATAGACCACCTCACAACAATTTGGATGTCCCATTTTATTTTCTTAGGAAATTGTATGCTAAATTTGTAATCGGTCACAAGGTGGATTATTGGAGTATGAGACAAAACCAGGGTGTAGGTTTAGGTGCTTCATAAAAAAGACTATCATCACAACAGGTGAAATCTCACACATATGTCCCCCCTCAAAAGATTTCACCACCTCCCACAGTGCAACATCCAGACATTATTATTGAGGCTGGGTCACAGACTATTCGAGCCATTCATGCATTGAGTGATCTACTGGTAACGCAAAGCACAACATTGTTTCCTCCTCATCCTGATGCTTTTGGTGCTTCCACGAGCTCACATGTTTGTGTGGCCCACACTTGCATTATATGCAAGAATATTTTCCTTGGTCCCCTGACTGATCTAGTGATACATATAGTTTCAGCTTTGATGGGGATGACTCTACACAGCACACTACAAGCCCTGAAGCAGCTCATGGACATGTGCATTAGGAGCATATAGTGCCATGGACTCCCACTATTATGGTAAGGGTAAACCGTTCACTTTTTAAATTATTTTTAAATTTTATTGTTCATATTTTTAGTAGAATTTCCTTATAATAAATTCCCACTTATGTCTTTTTATGTGTTACATTTATGTTCAGTTGATGACAAAGGAGGAGATGGCACAGGTGGAGGGGTCCACACTTTCAGCCATATCATTTGGTCTTGACTCTTCCATGGTACATATGTTTTAATGTATTCATTGGTTTCCTTTTAAATTATGATAATAGTATATGTATATTGTTTTCTAATTTTTATGATCATCTTTTACATATTGATGTAGGTGTCACTAGTTGTCACTAGGGGGCAATGTGAGGGGGTGTAGATCTTAGCTATTGATAAAGGAAAGTTAACTAAGTAATTTAGTTTGTTTATGCATACATGTATACTTGTCAATTGTGCATACTCATTTTTAATTTACATTGTTTATTTGACAAAGAGTGGCATGTGATGATGTCATGAGACCCTATCGTCGCGATAGAGTCATAGGCATATCCATTCAGAGTGATAGCCCCATGGTACATACATTTCTAAAGTTATTTGTGTGTATTTTTCTATCAAGTATATATAATATGGTCAAGTTATGATAATATGAAGTATCTTTTTGACTTTTGTAGGTCACTCCTAGTTTGAGGGAGCTAGAACGGCAAGGGTTTGTATTGTTGATGACTCAACCAACAATCTCTAAAGAAAGTTCAATAGAGGTAAGTTTTAATGTTAAGTCATTTATTTTGTAAACATATATTTTCTACCAAGTTTTTAACATTAAATAGTATAACTCGTAGATCAATCTCATGTTCGTAAACATATATAGGTGGGAGTCATCATTGGTGGCACTATTCCTATGCTACCTAAGACATATATTAGGTCTCCTACCTGCGGGAGGAGACAGAGAGGTGAGGTATATGAGAGTTCAATTTTAGTTTAAATTTTATTTATTATTATTGACTATGATTCTAAATTTTAATCTAACTTGGGGTTTGACTTTTGTGTTTGAATGTAGGATCCATTAGAGCCAAAGAGTACTTCAAAGAGGCTCCATTTTGATGATCCACCAGCAGAATAGGATGTCCTAGAAATATTTGTAGTTGAACTTCTTATTTTGAGATGTCATATAACATATTTTGAGATAACATATGCCACATTGTATCTAGATATGTTGACATATAATCATGAGGATAGAATTATTGTTCATTTTGATATATATGAAACTTGATATTTGATCCAATTTGTTAATTATGTGTTCATTTATTCATTTTTAGTATGTAAATATGCTTGTGTGTATGTACTCTTGTGTACAATTTATGCCTTAAGTATATTCATGTATATTCAAGTACAATATTCATAACCTAAATTCATGTGTATGGGCTACATGCATGACTTAAGAAAATTTATGTGTACGATTTATGTGCTACGTGTGTTCACACGTGTAATTCATCATTTGAGGTATATAAGGATATCTATTAAAGTGTGGTGTAGGAGCATCCTTCCAAGGGCTCCCACCAATCATTTTTGTTGTGTTGAACTTCTTATATGAAGCATGTAATTAAAATAAGAGCTTCAAGCTCATTTTGTTTGAGTGTCTAGGCCTAGGAAAGGTCCTAGTGGTTTAGTTGGTTGTTTCTTAATGTCACAGTGACTTAGGGGAAGTTGTTATCCTGATATCATTGAGTAGTTAGGTGAGTAGAGGTCTTAGGTTGTGTTTTTGGTGGAGTTAAGAGCACAAGAGTGCCTTGGAAATATCTAGGAAGTTCTTTGTGATGTAAGAGCAAAATTGCTCAAGCAACAATAAAAGTTGTTTAAAAGTTGCTAGCAACTTTTCTAAAGTTGCTTAGCAACGGTTCATTTGAAGGTTTTAACCTTGCTAAGTGGTCAAGCAAGCCCTAACCAAAAATTCACCGATGGGAAAACACTATAAAGGACCTAAAAAATCCTAAAATGTGGTTGGTATTTTAGTTTGTATGACAAATGTACGACAACAATAGACTGTGTATGCAAGAATAGTGTTTAACAGTCATTATAATGGCTTGAAGTGTTGGATTTGGGTGTTGCTGATGATATCTTATGCTTGTATAATTATCTTGTGTTTTTTTTACTTCATTTACCAGTATCTAGGTTAGGTTTTGTGTGTTTAGTTTGTTTTTCATTAGCTTATCAAGCTTGATAGTCCACTATTTAGTTTGGTGGCATTGATGGAGTAGGGCCTATAGCTCCTATCCCCACCGTGGTAATTCCATGGAACTTTTGAATTAGGTAGTGAAGACCCTAACTTGTATATATGTGAAATTAGGGGCCCAAAATGTAGGTGTACACAAATGCTTGACAAAGCCCTAGGTGAGCTAGTCACAGTCTGGCTAGGAGCAAGCATCAGTGTGGAAGGTATTGTCGACAAAGGAGTGAGTTTCAGAGGAAGCCCTTTGGAGGGATGATAGATAGATGAATGAAGGTGAAGTGTTGTCAAGGAGGAGGTTTGAAGAGCTTTTGAAAGGCACTATTCAAGACTAGAATAGTGAAGAGTCCCCCAAACCCTTAAAACCCTCAAAATTGCCAAAGGTGTTTTATAGCCTGTTAAGAGCCTAAGACCTCAAAAATCCTTGAAATTGAGTCATTAGGAGAAAATGTCCTTTTGAAAAAGGTTGGTGATTCTTTGAGTAAAGGGCATCAAATTCCCTATAAAACTGGAAGGAGGGCTAATTAGGCCTCTTCCTTGTAGCCCTAAATTACAAAGCAACCCTCAAATCGGGTGATGACCCAACCATGCCATTGCTATGAAAAGGTGCTAAATACCCTAAAAAAATATTGGAACCATTGAAATCCTCTGTTGGAGCTGGGGAATGGAGTTAAACCCTAGAAGACCCTTATAAGCCTATGTAAGGGAATGTAGCTAGAAGCTAGAGCTTGGAATGTTACAAGATCAAATAGTTGAACTTGGTGGTAAGGCTAGGTAGGTCAGGGGGTCCTTGAATGTATAAGGTATCCTATAGACCAATCATAGGTGTCAGGAGTACACTTGGGTACTTGGCCAAGGATCAGAGCATAGACTAGCTAGTCTATCCTAGTCTCCCCATCAGATTGGTATGAGAGCCTCTTAAGGCTTGGGAAGTGAAAGGTGGATGTTTCAACCACCAAAAGAATCAATTGGATCATCTCAAAAGAATAAAATGGTGACCAATTTTGAGCTTGCTAAGAAGGTGGAAGATCAGGAGGAAGCTAATAGACTCCTACAGGAAAGATTGATGCATATGGAGCAACTCTTGGATGATGTCCAAGCAAAAGTGGATAAGGTGAAAGATAGGATGGAGGAGCAGGATGCCAAAGGGAAATAGACAACCATTGATGATGATGTACCTCCACCTAATCCTCCAACTCAAGATGAGAAATTTCTTAAAGCCCTGAAGGCTATCACAAGCAAGGCACTTGAAGGTGTCCCATTACTGACTAGCAGGATGGATACAGAGCTTGTGATGAAATGGATTGAAGGCATGGAGAATCACTTCAAATGTGAAGAGATCTTAGAGGCACAGAAGGTCAAATTGGCCAAGTCTAGGTTGAGAGGACAAGCTTTAACTTGGTGGAACTACTTGCAAGGTGAAAGAGAGAAAGAGGGAAAGAATCCAATCTCTAATTGGAAAGCAATGGTGAATAAAGTGAAGGAAGCATACCTATCAGTCGATTGTGAAATTCAGTAGCATAGGAAACAGAAGGAGATGGATGTAGCCACCTACACTAAAGAGTTCCACAAGTTGAGCTTGAGGTCCAAGATCAAAGAAGAAGAAATCATTAAAGTGGAAAGGTATCTAAGTGGTTTGAAATGGAGAATAGTAGAGGAAATGAGTTTGTTTAATCCCACCATAGTACTTGGATGTCAGGATATGGCACAAAAGCTTGAACAGAAATAAAGAAGAAAGCAAGAACCTAACTCAAAGAATAGGGGAAGAGGTAGAGACTCTAGAGGGGGTCAAAGAGGAGGTTCTAGTAGAGGTGGTGAATCAAGAAACAAAGGGGAGAGCATACTTTTGGAACAAAGTTTAGAAATCAGTACAAGAGGATCTTTTGGAAGAGGAAGAGGTTCTCAAGGGAATAGAGGAAGAGGAGCAGGAAGAAGCAGCTCCTACTTTGCCACTATGAAGTACTATCAGTGTGGACAACTTGGACACCCTGCCTATAGGTGTCCTGATAAACCATCAGCCTCAAATAATGAGAAGAGGGTAGCCTATACCGAAGAAGACAACAATAGCTCATGCACTAATGAAGTCAGCAAGTTAGAATCAGAAATGGGTGAGAACCTAATGTTCATAAGGGTACTCATAATGCAGCCCAATCAAGGTGAACCAAAGCAAAGGAGGGCTCTTTTTAGAGTTAGGTGCAAGATACAAGGCAAAGTATACAAGGTTATAGTAGATTCAGGGTCTACTGATAACATTATAGTAGAGGAAGTAGAAAATAAGCTAAAACTTACAAAGGTTCCCCATGCAAACCCCTACAAGGTGACTTGGTTGAACCAGGAGCAAAGTGTGCTAGTTAATGAGTAGACATGGGTAGAGTTTTCCATTGGAGGCTATAAAGAAAAATTTCTTTGTGATGTCTTTACCATGGATGCATGCCATCTTCTATTGGGAAGACCATCACAATTTGATAGGAAGGTGATCTATGATGGAGAAGAGAATGCCATTTCTTTCAAGAAAGATGGAAGAACATTCAAAATTCAATCCTTAACTAAGAATGAAGAAGGTACTTCTAGAACACCTAGTGTGTTGCTTAGTAGTGGTAAGGAGTTCCTACAAGCATTGCATGATGAGGAGACCATAGGATGTGCTATCATGGTGAAGCCAAAGGAGGAGGACAAGAAGTTGCAAGCTGAAACACCATTGGAAGTGCAACAAATTCTAGAAGAATTTAGAGATATAGTAAGTGATGGAACCCCTACCACCTTACCTCCAAGAAGAGCTATAAGTCATCAAATAGACTTTGTACCTAGTGCATCTCTACCTAACAAAGCAGCATACAAGCTTACCTCAGATTAGAACAAAGAAGTAGTAAAACAAGTGCAAGAGTTATTGGATCAAGGGTTGATCAAGAAGAGTATTAGTCCATGTGTAGTCCTAGTGGTCTTAGCATCCAAGAAAGGAGGAAAATGGAGACTTTGCATAGATTCAAGGGCTATCAATAGGATCAACATTAGGTATAGGTTCCCAATCCCAAGAATAGAAGATCTGATGGATTGTTTAGGGGGTGCTATGTTCTTCACCAAGATGGATTTGAAGAGTGGTTATCACCAAATTAGAATTAAGGAGGGTGATGAGTGGAAGACCACTTTTAAAACCACAGATGGATTGTATGAATGGCTTGTAATGCCATTTAGGCTTACCAATGCTCCAAGCACCTTCATGAGGTTAATGAATGAGGTCTTGAAGGACTTCACAAGAAGATTTTTAGTGGTGTATCTAGATTATATACTCATCTATAGAAAAAAAAAAAAAAAAAAGCAGAGCATCTTGAGCACTTAAGGTTGGTTATGAAGAAGCTACATGAAGAGAAATTAGCTATAAATATAGAAAAGTGTGAGTTCATGTAGAAAGAGTTGGTTTATTTGGGATTTGTAGTGTCCAAGGGTAATCTGAAAATGGACCCAAGAAAGGTGGAGGCAATCTTGAATTAGCTTGCCCCTAAAACAGGGACTGAAGTTAGAAGTTTTCATGGCTTGGCACAATTTTATAGAAAGTTTGTGATAAACTTCAGTGGGATTTGTGAACCAGTGCTAGACATCATCAAAGGAGGACTAAAAAATAAGTTCAAGTGGACTAAGGCAGCTGAGAAGGCATTTCAAACATTGAAACAAGAGGTAGCCACAAAACCTATCTTACTCTTGCCAACTTTTGATAAGTTGTTCACCATTGAATGTGATGTAAGTGGTGTAGTAGTAGAGGGTGTATTCAGTTAGAAAGGAAGGCATGTGGCATTATTTAGTGAGAAACTCAATGAGGCAAAGAAGAAGTATTCAGCTTATGACTTGGAGTTGTATGCATTGGTACAATCTCTCAAGAAGTGGAGACATTATCTTTTGCCAAAAGAATTTGTAGTGTTTACTGATAATCAGGCTTTAATATACATAAACACTCAAGAGAAGCTTAGTAACCAGCACTTGAAGTGGATGGAGTATCTCCAATCCTTTACCTTCACAATCAAGCACAAGAAAGGGCAGCTCAACAAGGTAGCAGATGCCTTGAGTAGGAAGTTATTGACTATCCAAGAGGTATAGCTGCAAAGCATTGGAATACCAAGTTTTAAAGACTTATATGAGGAGGATGAAGACTTCTCACAAGCCTACAAGGTGTGCCTAGAGTTTGAGAACCATTTTCAAGGTGAGTTTGCAGATTATACCCTTCAAAATGGATTGTTGTTTAAAGGTAATCAGCTTTGTGTACCTAGAAGATCCATGAGGGAAAATCTGATTCAAGAGAAGCATAATGGTAGTCTTAGTGGTCATTTTGGCATAAACAAAACATTGGAGTTAGTATAGAGATACTACTTTTGGCCTAAGCTAGCAAGGGATGTCAGGAGGTATGTAGAGCAATGTGGAGTATGTCAAAGAGCTAAAGGAGGTTCAAGAAATGCAGGATTCTACCAACCTCTATGAATTCCAAATAGGCCTTGGGAGTGTGTAAGTATGGACTTTGTGGTTGGACTCCCTAAAACCAAATTATGTATGGATAGCATATATGTTGTAGTAGTTAGGTTTTCTAAAATGAGTCATTTCATTCCTTGCAAAACTACTCATGATGCAAGTTATGTAGCACATTTCTTTTTCAAGGAGATAGTTAGGATTCATGGACTCCCTTTGAGTATTATGTTAGATAGGGACAACAAGTTCATGGCCCATTTTTGGAAAACTTTATGGAAAAGGCTGGGAACTAATCTCTCTTTTAGTTCACCATACCATCCTCAAACTAAGGTCATCAATAGGGTGCTTGGAAACTTTCTAAGGTGTTTAACAAAGGAGTATGGGAAGACTTGGGATCTTGTGATATCTCAGGCTGAATATGCTTACAATGATAGTGTAAACAGGACCATAGGAAGAAGTCCTTTTGAGATAGTATATGGAAGACACCCTAGAGGAGTGTGTGAGCTGAGAGACTTAGGTTCCATGGAGTTGAAGAGTAGACAAGATGAAGATTTCACTCAAACTATCAAGGAGGTGCAAGAGCAGGTGAAGTTTATTTTGGAATCCACTCATAAACTCAAAGCTAACATGGATGAAAAGAGGAAAGAAGTATAGTTTCTGATTGGGGCCTATGTCATGGTCCATCTTAGCAAAGCAAGAATGAAAAAAGGCATGCCCACCAAGCTATAGACAAGAAGAGTAGGCCCATTCAAGATTCTAGCCAAATATGGAGAGAATGCCTACAAAGTGGACTTGCCATCAGAATTAGCCATCTCACCAGTGTTTAATGTTGTAGACCTGATCAGATTCAAAGGAGATATCAGTCAACAAGGTAGAACTCCACCAAAGGTACTACAAGATGTAGACACCAATGCAATGCCCAAGAAGAAGCCAGCCCAAGCAGAGAAAGTTTTGGAATCTAGAGTGAAGAATAACACAAGGCATCAAGTTTATATGGAGCACTTAATCAATGGAAGGATCAACCTAAATCTGAAGCCACCTGGATTGAGGAAGGACAATTCAAGAAGTTTGGTATTGATTTGGCTCTTCTTGACTCCAAATTTCCTTAGTTATGCTGAGGGGGAGTATGGTGCAAGAGTTATAACGCCCCGTGAGGGAACCCAAGAGAAGTTAACCTATAACTTGCTACTAAGTTTGGTGAACATTTTTTTTAAATTTAACATACAAGATACACAACAGTGCAGAAGTAACTACCATTTATTCACATTGAACAACATCTAATATAGATTACAAATCCTGAGGGTCCCTTGACATAGAGTTACTTAAGAACAAATAAAAAAACTAAAGAAAGATAACAAAAGATTCCATATCATAAATGATACTATTACAACTTACATCAATAATACAAATCTCATGGACAACCATGATAACTAATACACTAACATCCGCTGCTCATGTCACAAGGTATGTAATATTAAAACTAACATAAAATTACAATGTCCATATTGGATATCACATGCGATACTCTAATATAGGACTACATAAAAGAAGGTATGATAAGAAACCATCAATGAAGAACAAGAAGGAATCCAACTATAGAAGTATCAACAGCACCGGCACCAGGATTTTGAATCTCAAATGGTAAAGAATCACTACCACCCGTCCTTGTAGAACCACAAAGGTCTACCCCACCATGCTGAGGAGATAACCACAAACCTCAATCGGATGACCAAAACCAAAAAAAGATAAAACCATTGAGAAAGGAATTCTGAAAGCTCTCTACTCAAGGTACACATTAATCAAGTGAAAGGTGATACACACTAATTCAAAGGCATAAACAGAAACTCAGGAGATGACTTGAGCTACATGCTATGGGAGTGTCATCACATGTCTAACTACTTGAGTACCCTGGACTGATCACAAAGGACCCCGGACTCTCAAGCATTGAGTTACCCTGGACTGGCCACTCTAGGCCCCGAAACCTCAATACGATCCATGTGGGATTAGAATACTCTCTCTTAGAAATGAGGAATTCTAATCATAACCATACTCTAATCTATCCTTTTAAATGAACTCGACAAGTTTTAATTATTATGTTATCACTTAATTACATAACCTACAACAGGTTACCCAGATACCAAAATAGATATTAACCAATAAGAGCCCATAAGATTGATTTATAGATGACAATCAGAATAAACATACACATAAACATGATACTGAAACAAGTACAAATGACAAACATTCCCAGCCTCTATATTCCCCTAGGTCATTCTAATGCTCGACATCATTTAGATGCACATGAAAATAGTTCGAAAACAAGAAGCCATCACTCACAATTTACAAAACTGATCAGGAACTACAAGCATCAAAACATCACAATGAATATGATCCTAACAAAATATGGGTCGCACAATAATGACAAGAGAATCATAACATAACCAACTTTTTAATGTCATAATAAAAAGAATATTCCCTGAAGATGTTCTAGGAATTCAATAGAAAAATTGCCCAATTTAAGTATATACATAAGCATTTAACAACCAATTGCATTTGTAAACAAGAATGTCTCACTAATATGTTAACAATATAAAATAATCTAATTTTAAATTTATCCTAAATAATTAAATCTTATTAATTATACTAAGATAAATATATCTCAAATTAATCATAAACTAAAATAACATAACAATATTAAATTAGCATACACTAAAATTTAATATAAATAAGTTATCATGAAAATAAAATAATTTAACATTAACTAAATTAACTAAACTAAACTAAATCAAATAACAAAATTAACTAACATAACTCATAAAACAAATTGCAATACTTAATAATAAATTAAATTAAAATGAATTTTATAAACAAAATTTTAAAACAAATTAAAAAGTGTGGGGGGGTACCCAGCGGGTCCCACGCCCCTGTCACACTAGTAGCCCATGCTGTCGTAGGGCAGTACTCCCTCTGCCTCAGTAGAGTTAGTACTGCCGTCGGCAGTACTCTCTGCTGTCGTGCAAGGGGATGGGGGTTGAGGGGTGTGGTGGCCCCCGCCCCCATAAAGTATGCAATTTTTTTTAAAAACAAAAATTTCAATAACTTATATATATATATATATATATATAACAAATAATGTCATTCCCCATATTGCAATGCCCCTTAATTTTTTTTTACATATATTTATTGAATATATATATATTTTCAAATAGGTTTAAAATTATAATCTTCTAAAATTTATATATATATATATATATATATATATATATTTCTGTCTTATCCAACATTTACATGTGACTGTGTAATTTTTTTCTTTTGACTAAATGAATATTTTACACAGAATGACATTTTTTTTTTCCTTTCAAAGTGTCATTTTCAATTCAAGTGGATTTAACAAGTAGTAGATTAATTTTCCATCAAAGTTGGATTTTTAACCAGAATATTTATTTTTCAACCAGAATTGGGTATTTTTTTAAAACATGATTCTTTTTAAACCATAATTATTTACTTCATTCTCTATAGTCAAACTATTGCCTAGATTTAATATTTCAATTTGTAGGAAATCCATAAACAAACATTCAACGAAATTTTGCCAGAGTAACACTACAATGCCAAGTAATAATAAAATAAATCAAATAACTAAACTAGGGTTTTAGAATACCTAGATCTAATATAAACAAAGATCTACCAAATAGAAAACATAGAAAGCTATTAAAACACAGAAAGATAAATAGATGTGAATACAGATCTGACAGACAAATCCAAAACCTACCTCAGATCTAATGCCAGAAACGGAATAAAAATGGAAACCCCTATAGATTTGAGAACCAAATTCTCTCCAAATTCAAACACAACCTGCAGATCTGAAAACTAATTTACAACCAGGTGCCCAATCCAAATGCATAGAGAAATTCAAATCATCAACTAGCCATAACAATCCACAAATCTCCAAATTGCCAAATACACAAGCCTTCTCCAAAATTTCTCTCCAAAACCTGTCTCTCCAAAAATGAATGCAAAAATATCCTAATAGGAATTCAATTCCAAAATCCAAGCAATCACAGAAGACAACTCAACAGCTAACTCAGAGTTCCACTCAAATAAGAAAAGTGACTCATAAGACATCTCTTAATTCAACTCAAATTCCAAAATTGAAAGTAATTACAATTAATTAATTAAAATATCTTTTAATGTGCACAACTCAACTTCACTTTTGAAAGCTAGTTGTCTTTTTGAAAATAAACTCTTTTTCCAATTTTGCACATGTTTTAATTTAAATTCATTTATTAAATAAATTAAATAATCAATGCATCACAAATTCATGCAATTAATTATTTAATTACTTAATAATATAAACAAGCATAATTCTAAATATTTACCATTTGAGCACATGTTAATAATTAAAACCAAATTAAATAAATTAAATATTTATTACATCCTAAAGCATGCATTTAAATATTCAATTTATTTAATAATGCACTCAACATAAATAATCCTTATTACAATTACATAATCAAATAATTTTAATAAATCAAATAATTGACTTTAGATAATTTCCAAATTAAACATAGGAACATAATTAAATTATTAAATTCAACTATAGTCCTAACATAAATAAACATATAAAATCACCTGAATAATCATAAATCAACTGAATCAAACATAATAAAATCAAGCATAGTAAATCAATCAAACTGAAAACATGCACAGACTCAAGAATAGGATCCACAAATTCTTGCCAACCAGGTGAATTCGGGTAAGGTAGTCAAATAGACACTTGTCCAATTCTAGGACAATTGGCTAGGGTTAGGGTTTGGGTCTATGAATTATCTCCCCTCTTTACCATTGAGATGAATATTTTTGGGCACGCTCACTCCTGCCAATTCAGGGAAGATGATGCCCTATACCTATGGACCTGTCATCAGAAGACAAAGCATGTACATACAATATATAACAGACAATGATAGGGTATGGTCGGACGTGTGGATCTCAACTATGTGAGTAACTACACCTTCGTCCTCTACCACACAAGCACGTCAAACAGATACAGACACATAATCACCATACACATGCAAGTATGGGGTAAGTGCATCATATTCAATATAAAACATGAAATCTAACATCATGAAACATCATCATCTAATCTACACATACACTTGATAAACATATAATAATAATCCACATCATCATTAATGAAACAATAATCGATCACATGGAAAGTGACCTAAAAGAATTTGGTCATACATTTGCAACATAAAGCAAACTAAAAAGCTTCCTACGGGTGGGTACTATAGGAGCACCCTTCCAAGGGCTCCCACCAATCATTTTTGTTGTGTTTAACTTCTTATATGAAGCATGTAATTAAAATAAAATCTTCAAGCTCATTTTGTTTGAGTGTCTAGGCCTAGGAAAGGTCCTAGTGGTTCAGTTGGTTGTTTCTTAATGTCACAGTGACTTAGGGGAAGTTGTTATCCTAAGATCATTGAGTAGTTAGGTGAGTAGAGGTCTTAGGTTGTGTTTTTGGTGGAGTTAAGAGCACAAGAGTGCCTTGGAAAGATCTAGGAAGGTCTTTGTGATGTAAGAGAAAAATTGCTCAAGCAACAATAACAGTTTCTTAAAAGTTGCTAGCAACTTTTCTAAAGTTGCTTAGAAACTCTTCATTTGAAGGTTTTAACCTTGATAAGTGGTCAAGAAAGCCCTAACCAAACATTCACCGATGGGAAAAGACTATAAAGGACCTGACAAAACCTAAAATGTGGTTGGCATTTTAGTTTGTATGGCAAATGTATGGGAACAATAGACTGTGTATGCAAGAACAATGTTTAACAGTCATTATAATGGTTTGAAGTGTTGGATTTGTGTGTTGTTGTTGATATCTTATGCTTGTATAATTATCTTGTGTTTTTTTTACTTCATTCACCAGTATCTAGGTTAGGTTATGTGTGTTTAGTTTGTTTTTCATTAGCTTATCAAGCTTGACAGTCCATTGTTCAGTTTGGTGGCACTAATGGAGTAGGGTTTGTAGCTCCTATCCCCATTGTGGTAATTCTATGGCACTTTGGGATTAGGTAGTGTAGACCCTACCTTGTATATATGTGCAATTAGGGGCCCAAAATGTAGGTGCAAGTAGGTGCTTGACAAAGCCCTAGGTGAGCTAGTCATAGTTCGATTAGGAGCAAGCAATAGTGTGGAACCTATTGCCGATAGAAGAGTGAGTTTCAGAGGAAGCCCTTTGGAGGGATGCTAGATAGATGAATGAAGGTGAATTTTTGTGAAGGAGGAGGTTTTAAGAGCTTTGAAAAGGTACTGTTGAAGACTAGAATAGTGAAGAGTCCCCCAAACCCTTAAAACCCTCAAAATTGCCAAAGGTACTGTACAACCTGCTGAGAGCTTGAGACCTAAGAAATCCTTGAGATTAGGTCATTCAGAGAAAATTTCCTTTAGAACAGGGTTGGTGATTCTTTGACTAAAGGGCATCAAATTCCCTATAAAACTGGAAGGAGGGCTAATTAGGCCTCTTCCTTATAGCCCTAAATTACAAAGCAACCCTCAAATCGGGTGAGGACCCAACCATGCCATTGCTATGAAAAGGTGTCAAATACCCTAAAAACATCTTGGAACCATTGAAATCCTTTGTTGGAGCTTGGGAATGGAGTTAAACCCTAGAAGACCCTTATAAGCCTATGTAAGGGAATGTAGCTAGAAGCTAGAGCTTGGAATGTTACAAGATCAAATAGCTAAACTTGGTGGTCAAGCTAGGTAGGTTGGGGAGTCCTTGAATGTATAAGGATAGACCAATCATAGGTTTTAGGAGTACACTTGGGTCCTTGGGCAAGGATAGGAGCATAGACTAGCTAGTCTATCCTAGCCTCCCCATCAAAGTGGTTTCAAGGTTTGTAGACTTACCTTTTACTCCCAATGTCTAAAAGACTTCAAATTGGCCTAATTACATAATCAAACACCCTTTTGGCCATATCAAAACATATTGGTCTTTTGGACAAAATATTAGTACTCTGTCTATACCCCTCCAAATACACTAGGAACGCCTAAGAAACATGGTCTTGTAGCATCTCATGGATCACCGATATCTCTCACATGGTCTAAGTTATGAGGCTTGATATTTTTCTAGCCAATCATGCTTAGTGCAACTTTCAATTGACCCTCACTGCAAGTTTTGGCATCGAGCGACATTGCCATGCCAAATTCAAACAAATTTGAATCTCTCAAAATGGAGAGAGGTTATTGTAGGCCTTGGAAACAACATCTTGTAGTATCTCATAGATCTTTGATACCTCTTACGGGGTCTGAGTTATGAGCCTTGAAAGTTCTTTGCCTAATCGTGCTTAGTGCACCTTGCAGACACTTTGGTCCGGTGTGGTCCGGAACATTCTAATGACTTAGTGGTCAAAATGGCATTGTTCCTAGTGTTTACCCACCCAACCAGAGCTAATGGTACAATCCATTCAATGCCAAGATGAACGGTTTGGAAGTAATCCATTGTTGCAACTTTCAGCTGACCCTCACTGCAAGTTTTGGCATGAAGTGAGACTAGCATGCCAAATTCAAACAAATTTGAATCTCCTAGATCAAAGAGGAGGTTGTTGTAGGCCTCAAAAATTTCATCTTGTAGCAGCTCATAGATCTTCGATACCTCTCATAGGTTTTGAGTTACAAGGCTCAAAAGTTCATTGTCCAATCGTGCTTAGTGCACCTTGGGGACACTTTGGTCCGGCATGGTTCAGAACATTCTTCTAACTCAGTGGTCAAAACAAGGTTGTGCCTAGCATTTACCCACCCAACCGGAGCTAATGGCACAGTCCATTCGATGCCAGGATGAATGGTTTGGAAGTAATCTATTGGTGCAACTTTCAACTGACCCTCACTGCAAGTTTTGGCATTGAGTGAGACTGGTGTGCCAAATTCAAACAAATTTGAATCTTTAAGAATGGAGAGAGGTTATTGTAGGCCTCAAAAATGCTATCCTATAGCATCTCAAAAACCTTTGATACCTCTCATGGGGTCCAAGTTACGAGCCTCAAAAGTTTTCTATCCAATTATCCTTAGTGCACCTTGGCAACACTTTGGTCTGGCGTGGTTTGAAACATTCTACTAACTCAGTGGTCAAAATAGGGTTGTTCCTAGAATTTACTTTCCCAACTAGAGCTAATGGCACAATCCATTCGGTGCCAGGATGAATAGTTTGGAAGCAATCCATTGGTGCAATTTTCAACTGACCCTCTCTGCAAGTTTTGGCATCGAGCAAGACTAGCGTGCCAAATCCAAAAAAAATTAAATCTCCCAGAATGGAGAGAGGTTATTGTAGGCCTTGGAAACTTCATCTTGTATCATCTCATGAATCTCAGATACCTCTCACAAGGTCCTAGTTATAAGGCTTGAAAGTTCATTGCCCAATCGTGCTTAGTGCACCTTGGGGACACTTTGGTCCGGCATGGTCCAGAATGTTCTACTGACTCAGTGGTTGAAATAGGGTTGTTCCTAGAATTTACTCACCCAACTAGAGCTAATGGCATAGTCTATTTGGTGTCAGGATGAATAGTTTGGAAGTAATCCATTGGTGCAACTTTCAACTAACCCTCACTGCAAGTTTTGGCATTGAGTGAGACTGGCGTGCCAAATTCAAAAAAAATTGAATCTCCCAGAATGGAGAGAGGTTATTTTAGGTCTCAAAAATTCCATGTTGTAGCATCTCATGGATCTATAATACCTCTAATGGGGTCAAAGTTACAAGGCTTGAAAGTTCACTGCCCAATCGTGTTTAGTGCACCTCGAGGACACTTTGGTCCGGTGTGGTTCAAAATGTTCTATTGACTCAGTGGTCAAAATGGGGTTGTACCTAGCATTTAGCTGCCAAACTAGAGTTAATGGCATAGTCCATTCGATGCTGGGAGCAATGGTTTGGAAGTAATCCATTGGTGCAACTTTCAACTGACCCTCACTGCAAGTCTTGGCATCAAGCGAGAATGGCGTGCCAAATTCAAACAAATTTGAATCTCCCAGAATGGAGAGAGGTTATTGTAGGCCTTATAAATTTTATCCTATAGTATCTCATAGATCTTTGATACCTCTCACAAGGTCTGAGTTACAAGGCTCGAAAGTTTGCTGACCAATTGTGCCTAGTGCACCTTGGGGACACTTTGGTTCAGCGTGGTCTGGAACATTCTTTTGACTCAATGGTCAAAATGGGGTTGTACCTAGTGTTTACCCACCCAATTGGAGCTAATGGTGTATTCCATTTGGTGCTGGGATGAATGGTTTGGAAGTAATCCATTGGTGCAACTTTCAACTAACCCTCAATGCAAGTTTTGGCATCGACTGAGACTGGCATGCCAAATTCAAACAAATTTGAATCTCCCAGAATAGAGAGAGGTTATTATAGGCCTCTAAAACACCATCTTGTAGCATCTCATAGATCTTTGATACCTATGACAAGGTCCAAGTTATGAGGCTCAAAATTTTTCTGCCCAATAGTGCTTAGTGCACCTTGGGGACAGTTTGGTCTATCGTGATTTGAAATGTTCTACTGACTTAGTGGTCAAAATAGGGTTGTTCCTAGTGTTTACCTACCCAAATGGAGCTAATGGAGGGTTCCATTTGGTGCCGGGATGAATGGTTTGGAAGTAATCCATTGGTGCAACTTTCAACTAACCCTCATTGCAAGTTTTGGCATCGAGCGAGACTGGCATGCCAAATTCAAAAAAAATTGAATCTCCTAGAATGGAGAGAGGTTATTTTAGGCCTCAGAAACACCATCCTATAGCATCTCATAGATCTCAAATATCTCTCATAGGGTCTAAGTTATAAGGCTTGAAAGTTCACTGCCCAATAATGCTTAGTGCACCTTGGAGACACTTTGGTCTGGCATGGTCCAGAACATTCTGCTGACTTAGTGGTCAAAATGGGGTTGTGCCTAGCATTTAACTGCCCAACTAGAGCTAATGGAACAATCCATTCGGTGCTAGGATGCAATCCTTGAACACTATCCCTTCACCAGGGAATCATCATTTTACTTTGGACACATTTGACCAATTTTGACTCAATGACTCCAACTATTACATCATTTGACGATACAAATGTAATGGAATTAAGATAATATAAATGTAAGGATACAACATTCATAGTAAGGAAACACATTTTTTGCACTTTACATGGCATTAAGATGATACAAATGTGATCTATTAATATTTGCAAATCAACCCCATGGGCTCTTTTATATTTCCAATTTTGCATCAAATTTTTTATATACAAAATTTGGTATCTAAATATGCACATTACAATTGATTTTTGGTTTTATATACAAAATTTGACATCTAAATATGAAAATTAAACAACTATATATAAAAAATAAGTGTCATTTCTGCTCCAATCCCTGCATTCGAAAGGCATAAGAAAATTTAATAGAGAATAAAAGAAGTTCCCTTTTGGCATCTAAATATGCAAATTACAAAACTCTATTTTAACTTGAGTTGAACTTACCTATTGAAGTGTGCCTAAAGGGTCATCTCTTCACTTGAGAGTATTTAGTATTGCTTCATGATCAACAGTACTAATAGTCCAAAGTTCCTTTGTCTTTGGTTTTCCTTGATGTTTCAACAACTTAACATTGGCTTCTATAACAAGGCGTGAATACATGAGAATGGTTTTGTGCTTCTCATAGTCTTCAAATGTAGGAATGCCATTATTTCTAATCGTATATGTGCACAACCATGTTCTCACAAAAACATGTGATCTTGTTGGATATGTGAACATATCATCATCTATCGTCGATTATGCAAGTTTCTACTTTCCTTGTACACAACATGCTAACCAGTAATCCAATCTCTCATCATTCCCTTCTAGTGCAACCAATGCAAAAACATGTCCTGGTTGTAGGAGATCTGAAAGATGGTCATAACCAAGTGAAAAATCCATGTCATCATTTATTACAGAGACTATGAGAGATAAAGGAGTAAGATAATGTGAAACCCATGTGTCAAACCACTCACTTGACTCACACTAATCCCAATCACACTGAAGACAACTCAGAAAATAACAAGCCAACTCTCATGTCCAAATTTTCCATGTACCAGCATCTGAGCTTCAAAATGAATGCATTTTTGAAGAATATTTCATAGTTTGACAATCCAACCTATCTCCTATTGTGCCCAACTCAACCAACCAAAAGAATCTATGCACCACTGAATCAAGAGTCCCCCCCCCATGATAATGCTGAAGTACACCATTCAACAATAGAATGGGCATCAATGAGTTCTGCACCTAAAATCCTCAGTTGCTCCTTAACTAGAGCTCTCTTTATGCATGCACCTGCTCCATCATGCTCCCCTTTTCCATGACTGGCCTTATAAAAACTCCAAATATGAGGTACACCTCTCTCTACATGAATTCTACATAACCAATAAAACATATGAGCATTTTTGAATTGATCTGTGTAATTATCTAACCAAATGAGATGTTTATCCATAGCAATATTATTTTCCCATGCCCACTCAAAATAATTCTCAAAGCAATATTGGAAAAACTTGGATGAGTGCAATCTGTCATCACTCATATAAAAATGGTACTCTCTGATTATCTTCTGGTCATCTTATGTACTATCAGGGGAATGTCTATATGTTATGTGCACAAAAATAGAAACCTAAATAGAATTGTAATATTGATCTTGCCACTCATTTTGGGTCTGCGATGTATAGTTCTCTGCAAATTCAACAACTGATATAATAGTGCCAATTGGGAAAGTGTCCTTATACATCCTAAATTGTTGATCCAACCATTGAGACCTATGACTATGCCTTGCATACTTGTAAAAAAGATTCTTCTTGAAATCTGAAATAAAATCAGCTACCTTGCATTCTTTAGTAATGAACTCACATCTAGAGCCTTCACCTCCACTTTTTAATGTATATTTAACAGTTTCATATATCTTTTTGTGGAAAATTGTCTTTCCAAAATCGTGTTCACAGCCCTCATGAAAACATTCAAAAAACTTCACTAGTCCACCACACTCTGAGCACTTGTCATTTAAGCAATATTTTCTATAAAAGAAACATCCATCATCTCTAGGACATAAAAAATGATCTCGCAAGTCTCTTGATGATTTTGGAAGAGCACTTGCACCACACTCCAACATTTCACTACTATGCAAAGTAGAATTAATGGATCATGACAATTCATGGTGCATTGAAAACTCCACATGATATTTGCAACAAGAAGTATTTTGAATCTTAAGAGGCACACAAAAAAAAGGCTTCAGGGCTTTAAAAGATCTTTGTGATATTTGCAATGTTGGATGTGTCTCACAAAATTTTTTGAACAACATTGTTTGACTCACCTCCGAATAATGTTTGGGATGCGGGGTGTGGTCTCAAATGCCAATTCTCAACTTCAAGACATCCTTCACATTTGGTGACACTCTTGAGTTAGATTGCCAAAATAGTTGAATTTGATCCTTCATAGCATCGGTAATCTTATCACAACATGAAATTCTCCCACCATAAGCCCATCACTAATAAATTTGGCTCCAAATTGTGATGGCTATGTGTTGCAATTGCGACTGCTATGTGTTGCAATTACGATAGTCATAGATGTCATAGTTTTTTAGTCACAAAATACGATGTCTTCTCCTTGTCGTCACAATTGTGACTCCTTTCCATCGCAATGCAAACCCTTCATTGTGACAGCAACCCCATCACAAATCTTCGTGTGGCCATCGCAATTGCGACGGTCTTAACTGTGACCG
Organism: Chamaecyparis obtusa; assembly: GCA_027943335.1. Classification (NCBI taxonomy): domain Eukaryota; kingdom Viridiplantae; phylum Streptophyta; class Pinopsida; order Cupressales; family Cupressaceae; genus Chamaecyparis; species Chamaecyparis obtusa. Next base: position 95,321 of record BSBK01002820.1, on the reverse strand, counting down.
CTGGTGGTTTGTTGCATGGTCGCATGGGCTCGGAAGAGCCCATGCGCTCATGCGACCAACTATAAGATGTTAACTTCTAACAGTCACAATTGCGACAGCCCTACCTATGACCATTGATGGTTTGTCGCATGGTTGCATGGGCTCGAAAGAGCCCATGTGATCATGCGACCAACCGTAAGATGTTAACCACTAACCGTCATAATTGCGACGGCCACTCCAAGAATTGTGATGGGGTTGTTGTACTAGCGATGCCCCAATTGTCGTCACCGATACAACAACCCCATCACAATTACACATTTAAAACTTGGCCGCTAGAGGCTTGTCGCATGGTCACATGCAGTTAGGAAGCCGCATGTGATCATGCGACAAGAGAAGGTTGAAAACACATTGGGTTTTTGGGCCAAAAGGCAGAAAACACACTGGGTTTTGATACTTCAGCATTTGTTGGAACAAACAAGATGCGGCCAAAAAAGCTATATATTTCTAAGTTGATGATAATGCCCTCATCAGAAAAACCACAAGAAGTGTCCAAAAAAGTGCAAAAACCTGAACATTATATTTTGCCAATACAATGCTCTTCTCATTACGATGTAACTTGAACATTATATTTTGCCAATACAATGCTTGGTCCATATCTATATATTTAAATATTACTCCAAGTTTTTGGTCCAAATATGTATGCATGCTCCATATGTCTATCTATTATGTATCTACTTACATATACATCCAATTTTACACACATGTGTCCATATATATGCACATGTACAAAAATATTAACCAGTCTGTTTGTAATATATATACACATGCATATGTGTGTGTGTGTATATGTATGTATAAATACATGAATATATATGTCCACACACACACACACACACATACATATACATAGGTTAATTATATGCTATTGAAAATATGTATTATACATGCTATCTTTGAAGAAATAGATCAATGAATGTGATTCATACAAAAAAATAGATTGGTACACACACACACACACACACACACACACACACACACACACACACATATATACACATAGATATATATGTGTGTGTGTGTGTGTGTGTGTGTACCAATCTATTTTTTTGTATGAATCACATTGATTTATCTATTTCTTCAAAGATAGCATGTATAAGTCATATTTCCAACGACATATAATTAACCTATATTATTGACCTGTATGTTTGATTAGAATAATTAAATGGAAAAATAAAAAGGAAAAGCAAAATATGAATCTAAATAAAAACAAAATATGAATCCAAATATAACTAAGAATTTATGGGTCATTGCCTTAGTATAGTTTATTAACCTCACCTGAAATTAATATTGGCTTTATCCCCCCTTTATGCACCTTGACAATATTGATTTCCTCCTCCCTTAATGCACCTGGAATCAATAGTGAATTCATATATTACATGCAAAAAATATTACAAGTCAAAGGTGTAATTTCACGAAACTACAATTACAAACTTAATGACTACCTTAAGAAATTGTTTATTCAACCAATAATATAGCATAAAAAAATCCCATTAACATTTACAACATATTTCATGAAAAATAAGTAAAAACTAATTAACATCCCAACTCCAACAAAAGATTTCTTGCATGGATAACAAATCCATAATGTAGAGAAAACATCATTCCTTCAAAGATGTGTGAATACACACCTTTAAAATATCAATGGGTACACATGCAAAAAACCAGAGTGTTGGTATATTCGAAATTAAGTAATCAATATACTAGAGTTCCAAGAACTAGATTAAATCATGAACTAATTAATAGTTACCATTTGGAGTAATTAATCCCAAATTTTGACTAATCAAACATGAAAAAAGTATAGTGTCTAGAATTTTAAGTTTTTGAGAGATTTTATGATTTAGCCTATAGTCTGAAGTACTCCAAACACTTCAATCTAGATGGTAATAAAAACCAAAATAGGGATAAGAAATGTGTTTATTATGACAAGAATAAGGGACATAGAACCTAGTAAGTAAATCAAAGAAGTTCTCATAAAAAATTACTATAAAATCAAGATTAAGACTCAGTTGCCTGAACTTTATTGGGAGTACCTGTCAAGTCCATCAAAGGTGGTGGTTTTGTTGGTTGGGTTTTTTGTGCTTTTGTTGACTATACTACAAATGTACTACTCTGTGCATAATTGTGAGGTAGAGCCCTATCTAAAGAGCTAATGCTCGCAAGCATTTCAGGCCCTTTGGCTAGCTTGCAATCTCACTACCCATAAAAGTGCCACCAATGATAAATTCAAGAAGAGTTTGTAGGCTTATGCCATAAAAGATTTCTGAGTTTCTAGGATTATACATCATAAAACATTTGTTAATTTATGGGATTATACGCTATATAAAATAAAATCCATTTTGGTATAAGTGAATTTGAAAATGAAATTTGTGGGGTTGTGGGAGAGGGGAAAAATGAAGAAGACAAAAATCCTTAACAAAATGACATCATGTCCCACAACAGTTCAATGATATAAAATGGTGTCAGAATATGAATTGTAACTCAAAAAATTTTTGACCCATTGATCTGATCAAATGCATTATGAAACACAATTTAAAAAATCTCCACCTCTGTATACATATCAAAATGAATCTGCTATAGAAAATATGCGGTTAGAATTTCACTGTAAAAAATGAATTTCATCTCATTCTACCATGTGGGAGAGAGTCTCCATTAGCAACATGATTGTCCATGCCTTGTAAAATCCCTTTACCTGTCTATGATTCTACAAGCTAGGTTATCTTAGAACATGAATATGCAATTCAATTTAATGGACCAGTGAGCAGAATAAAGTATAAAGCAGTGATTGATGAGAAAAATTGTATAGGCAGGACAAGTTCTTTCAATATGACCAGTAGTTCAGTTTGGGTTGAACTGTTGGTCACTTAGATTGTAGATTGTTGAATAAGGAGGAGAAACACATCAATTTCAATGCCATGATGACTTGCTTAACAAAATGGCATCCTATCCCACAACAATTCAATGATATAAAATGGTGCTAGAGTATGAATTGTAACTCAAAAACTTGTTGACCCATTGATATGATCAGACACATTATGAAACAAAATTTATGAAAACTTGCCTCTGTATACATATCAAAATGAATCTTCTAAAGAAAATACACAGCAATAGACATGAGCATACCTGCAATTGTCACATAGCATACATGATATCTCGTAAGACTACACAATACAATTCTAGGGGATTCGAGCAAGTGGGTTTTAAAGATATCTCCTCCATGGGCCTTCATCCTCCACTCCAAAAATTCATGAAATGCATTGGCCCTTTGGAAAGCTAGAAATAGTAGACTCTCACCTAGTAGTGGCCAGCCAAAACTACTTGATGGTAAATTAGGGTTTGAAGAAGGGTTTCTGAGAAGAAATAGCAGAAACATTTTTCTTGTTAAATGAGATCATGTTGCATATCCTTAAATATAAGGTTTTCATGATAAAGGGAAGAGAGGGCAACACAAAATGAGGAGGAACTGAAGTTTAAAATCATACCTTTCTCGGCCTTTTGGATTCTGAATGTACAATCCAGTAGATCCCTTTCACCACAGAGATGCCTAGCCGCAGAGATCTCCTCGTCCAACGGCTGCAAAAATCCCTCTTGGTGCTATTATAGAAATGACCAATGTTTTCTTTTCTTTTCTTTTTTTCTTATATCCCATTAACATCGCAATTGTGACATTGTCAGGGTATAATTGAAAAAAAAAAGCCAAAAAGACATAACATTTGCCCGCCATTGCAAATTGTCGTTGCAATTTCACCCCAAATGTATTAGTGCATGTATTTTGAAGAGGATCATCAAGTCTTTCTCTTCTTGCAAGTGCTCTATCCAAAGTTTTATGATTTAGATTCAAGTCAACATGAGTTTGTCTCATTAAACAAGCCTTTCTCAAATGATGACTTACCAAAGAGGTTGTAATAACCCTCCTAGCGGCTCTCTTATCTTTTTCCTTGGTACTCTTCCCAATGGAATTGAGATCACTAAAAATATTTCTCACAATAATAGCATTCCGCTCCTTTTTCTTGTTCACACTAATCTTCAATTTGACTAGTATACGTCTCATTTTTTGCATCTTTAACAACTGTGCAAACATTTGACATTGTTCAACCTATTGAAATATAGTAAGAGATGTTACGTAAACTAATCATATTAGTTAGTAATTAATGGACATCATGAAGAGTCATGATCCTCCAAGTTGCTAACCCTTTGTATAATATATATGCTTGATTGGAATGAGGAATCAATCAATCAAAAAGGCCATTGCATTCCTCAATCCATCAACAAGAGTAGATTATTCACTTACCAATTCATCCTAGCTATATTCCTAACATGGTATTAGAGCCAAGTTCCTTTTGTAAAGCTTAACCACTTGAAGGAAAGACCACGACATTGATAGAGATCATTTCACCAACAAGTAATCTGCATTTGGAATGCAAATGGAGAATAAAAAGTGAGAGCAGAGCATAGATAAAATCCTTATGTGGCAAGGATGACGGTAGAGAGTAGGTTGTGGAGAAATGAATCTTTGAAGCCCCCTTAATCTTGCTCTCATAAAAACAAGGAGGAGAAATAGAGGGAGAGGGAAAGAAGGCCCCTAGTGTGTGTTTCAACCTCACAATTTCTAGGACCCCTACTTCTGAGTGTCATAATAATGCACAGTGATGAAACCTTGCTTCCTCTTATTTATTTGTAGAGCTCTAACAGGACCCCATCTTTCAATTGCCACTCAATTCACTCAGTAGTGACACAAAATGGAGAAGAAGTTCTCTCGAAGGATGCTCCCTAGCCATGGAAGTTACAGGCTGTTGGTAATGGAAATGATAAAACTACCTAGGATTTGAACCCGTGACACTCTTGGGCACTGAACTATGAGGAAAAAAACTAGTATTCTGAATATTACTAGTGCAGTTGATACTAACACTGCTATTATACCTATAATGCCTTTCAAAACAAGGATCTAGGCCAATCTCAGGCACAGGAACTCCAACTCCACCATGATACTTATATTGGGCATTGAGAGACAATATACACGACACATTTCAGGTGATGAACAATCATTTCATCTTCATTACATAGTGTTGATTGTGCATAAAGACTTCATCATTGTTGATTGATATTCATTGTATATTTCTGATCAACTCCGATCACAATGCATTATGCATTGAGGTTTCATATCAAGACTTTCCGCTAATCATTGAAAATGTTGTTATAGTTCATCAACATCAAATGATAGGACATTACTCAAAGGAGGTGAAGCCCTTAGAGGTTTGAGATTCGAATGTAGATCATTCACTCCTTTAGAGATTGGTGATTCTCCTTAGAACTTGAATTAAACCTTCAATCATTGATACCTTTAATGGTAGTATCTTCTATTACATCTATCAATGGCAGTATGTTCCATTAAACTCTAACAAAAACCAATGCTTACCTCCATTCACATAATAGGGGGTAACACCAACATTATCTATATTGTAATGATGAATATTTAGAGGTTCAATAATTCAGGCATTAAAAGGAGACACTATCAATGGGAGTAATCAAAGACCGTTGTTTCAGATTGATTACATAGATTGTCATGACATACTATCATGATACATGTAGCATCAATGGAGCAATGGAAAGTCTATTCTCCATCCAGTACCATCAGTGACACTATATTTATAGATATGGCTTGTTGAAAAAAATATTCTACCTTCACCAATATATGAACTATGCCAATATTGATAAGAGCCAACCCAATTTCATATGCCAATAGAGAGGAATATAAGGAAACATGACTTTGGTACCAATCAAAATTAAGGAGATTACATTGGTTGAATTAACCTTCCATTGGTTGTCATGTCTGATTAGAGTCATCAGACCATAAATCTTGCTCCATTGACACCTACGTGGACAGTGAAATATTAATCACCCTCTTGTAGCAATCAAGGATTAGATAAAGCTAAGTCCATCAGGAGGTGTTTACGTGGAATCAATAAAGATATAAAAATCAACTAGGGTACTAATCAAAGGGAAACACATAGGGTTAGAGACCTGGTCTAAGTTTGATGTTGACTAGATTGAACTAATAAAAAATAACTTACTCCCTAAAGACCGATCATACCCAATGTAATATGAGATATTATAATACCATTCGTGAGTAAAAGGGGATAGCGAACATGTATGTTGGATTAATATTATGGAATATGATTAGGTATTAGGCTTTATCATATATGTTATTTATATATAATTATATATATAATATTAATATTAGGAATTACAAATATATTTAAGTGTATTTCATATTTATAGACCAGGGATAATACATAAAGTATCAATATTAATTTTATCTATGTATATAGAGGGAGAGAGAATTTAGTCTATTATAAACAAGAGTATATCAAAATATGCATATATAGAAATATGTATTAGAATATGAATATATGTTCATAAATACAAAGGAATTAAATATTTGTAGCCTATTCTTTAATCCCTTTCTATAGCCCCAGGAGTTGATAGTTGGTTAACTCGAATTGATTGGGTTGCATAATAATATGTGATTAACATTGAAAATTTACAACTTCCTAGTTGGGGACATTACACAATGCCATTTAATGGATATTGGTCACTTTCTTTAATCATAAATTGATCAACTATGAAGGTTGTAACAGGCATAGAATAATCCATAAATCATTCAAATAATTAGATAGATCGGTCTTGAGTTTTGATTTATTTATTATTTTTCTAGTAGTAAAATATATTGTGTTGCTAAAATAATATTAATAAATATTGTATGTTTATGGATGCACAATAGCTTTTAGTTCAACAAGACATCATAATTTGATGACCATTTGCAAGTGTTGTATATTGATTGAAAGGGAGTTCACTATTGAAGGTAAAACAATTCTGAGATTATAGTAGTGGGAACTCATGGATAGAGTCACCTATGAGATGCATGTGAATCCCTAATTAAGGAATTCCATAGGTCTTTATTATCTTTCCTCAAGTCCAAGGAGTGTTAATGTTGTGTCCTTGGAAAACATCAAAATGTATCTTATTCTAGCCAATGTAATCTTGTGACTATTCAGATTATTCGTATTGGTTCTCTTAGGAAGGAAGGTATGAAGTGACATCCTACAGTAACACTGAGTTGAGTATATAAATAGGGTATTCCTTTGTGATAGAGGGAGAAGCTAAAGGATCTGCATAAATGGACATTTGAGGATCTTGATTCAGAGGGAGTAGACCATGTTTTGTTGGTTCTCTATTAATCAAGAAATTATAGCATAAAATTATGATTATTATTATGTGAGAAGGCTATATGCTAGAGGGAGAAGATAGAAGATCAAATTGAAGTTGGCACCCCAGGATCTTGGTCATACAAATTCAGAGGGAGTATACAATGTCAAGATGGTGTATACTTTGTCAGCTTAGAATTCACCAAGACTATGAGACGGTACAAACAAATGCAATTCAGTATAGAACTAACGACTGATATTCTTAACAAAAACCTTGCTAGAAAGAAGATTGTGTACTTTCAATTAACCTTGGTAAGTTGAGGATTAATGCCTTAGCTGAAAAGAAGGTTTCAGCTTCACTGATCCATGATTTTCTATCTTAAATGATTCTTGTCTTTGATAGACAAATCTAAGGTGGAAGTCTTGGCTTCCACTCTCTGGGATGAGCCATAGTGGATCTACCCTTTGAGAATAGTGAAGGTGACTTTATGGGTCCATTCATTTTGTGTTCATAGAAGATGACAATCTTCTATGTAAATAATTGGGGTTACTATTTCAAGGTGATGATCTTGACAATATTTAACTAAGCTTCAAGATTGACACCTGAAAAGGGTTGTCCTGGATTGTGTCAGATATCTTAATGCTTATGTTATTACTGGATTGTGTAATAACTACTATATCATGAAAGACACCCTAATAGGGTTGTACTGGATTGTGTCAGATATCATGATATTGACAATAGTTAACCAAGTGTCAAGAATGGCTTTATTAAAGTAAATGATCTGGATTGCGCTAGATATCTTGAACACTATGTTATTACTTGTTGTGTAATAACCATATCATGGCTAGACAACATTAATTTGTTGGTTTCAAATTGTCATGATGTGTTCCGAACTATATTATGTTCATGGCTAGACAACATTAAGTTGTTAGTTTCAAATTGTCATGATGTGTTCCGAACTATATTATGTTCATGGCTAGACAACATTAAGTTGTTGGTTTCAAATTTCCATGATGTGTTCCAGACTATATCAAATATTATGTTCATGGCTAGACAACATTGAGTTGTTGGTTTTAAATTGTCATGACAGAGAGTTTGACTTAAATATTCTTTTACTAAGAGGGAGTGTTGAAATATTGTAAGACATGTTAAGTAAACTAATCATATTAGTTAGTAATTAATGGACATCATGAAGAGTCATGATCCTCCAAGTTTCTAATAGAGAAAATCTCCCCCAAAAAAGATGAAATACCTTTGGTAATAGAGAAAATCACCCCACAAAAAGATGAAATATCTTTGCTAATAGAGAAAATCACCCCCAAAAAAGATGAATTACCCTTGGTAATTGAGAAAATCAGCCCAAAAAAAGATGAAATACCTTTGGTAATAGAGAAAATCACCCAAAAAAGTGGTTTTTTGTCTTCTCGCTGCAACTCAAATCCTATAATTCAAGCAAAACACGTGACTCTTTGGAGGGACGCAGAGAATCTTGTCTTTTTTTTTAACACCAGTGAAAAGAATCGGATATCCGATAATATCAGATATCTAATATTATTGAATATCTGATATGTTACTCTTTCTCATTTTAACTCTCCTCTCTCCTCTCTTTCTCTCCTCTCTCTATCTCTCTATCTCTCTCTCACCTAGAGAGAGAGAGATCTCACTCACCTTTCTCTCTCCTCTCTTTCTCTCTCACCGAGAGAGAGAGAGATCTCACTCACCTTTATCTCTCCTCTCTTTCTCTCCTCCCTCCTATCTTTCTCTCTCAGCTAGAGAGAGAGAAAGAGAGAGAGAGAGAGAGAGAGAGATCTCACTCACCTTTCTCTCTCCTATCTTTCTCTCCTCTCCACTCTTTCTCTCTCTCACCTAGAGAGAGAGTGAGAGAGAGAGAGATCTCACTCATCTTTCTCTCTCTCTTTCCAATGTATCGAAAGGGGTCATGAGGACTTCCTAGGGGTACTGGGACCCCTAGGAGGTCCTCATGACCTATTTTGACACATTTGAATGCTCAAGTGTGTCCTAAGGGATCGTAGGACCACTTAGGACACACTTGAGGGATCTAATGTGTTGAATGGGGTCATGAGGACTTCCTAGGGGTCCTAACAAGTGATAAGTCATACTAGAACCCCAAGGATATCCCCATGACCCCTTTTGAAACATTTTAATGCTCAAGTGTGTCTTAAGGGGTCGTAGGACCCCTTAGGATACACCTGAGGGCTCTAATGTGTCGAATGGGGTCATGAGGACTTCCTAGGGGTCCTAACATGTGATAAGGCATACTATGACCCCTAGGAAGTCTTCATGACCCCTTTTGATATATTTGAATGCTCAAGTGTGTCCTAAAGGGTCGTAGGACCCCTTAGGACACACTTGAAGGTTCTAATGTGTCAAATGGGGTCATAGGGACTTCCTAGCAGTCCTAACATGTGATAAGGCATACTATGACCCCAAGGAAGTCCTCATGACCCCTTTTGACACATTTGAATTCTCAAGTGTGTCCTAACAAGTTGTAGGATCCCTTAGCACACACTTGAGGGTTCTAATGTGTTGAATAGGATCATGAGGACTTCTTAAGGGTCCTAACATGTGATAAGGTGTAATTGACCCTAGGAAGTCCTCATGACCCCTTTTGACACATTTGAATGCAGAAGTGTGTCCTAAGGGGTCCTACAACCCCTTAGGACACACTTGAGGGTTCTAATGTGTCAAAAGGGGTCATGAGGACTTCCTAGGGGTCCTAACATATGATAAGGTGTACTAGGACCCCAAGGAAGTCATCATGACCCTTTTCGACACATTTGAATACTCAAGTGTGTCCTAAGGGGTCATAGGACACCTTAGAACAAAATTGAGGGTTATAATGTGTTGAATGGGATCATGGGGACTTCCTAGGTGTCCTAACTTGTGGTAGGGCATACTAGGACCCCTACGAAGTCCTAATAACCCCTTTCAACATATTTGAATGCTCAAGTGTGTCTTAAGGGGTCGTATGACCCCTTAGGACACACTTGAGGGTTCTAATGTGTCGAAAGAGCTCATGAGAACTTCCTAGGGGTCCTAATAGATGTTAAGGTGTACTATGACACCTAGGAAGTCATCATGACCCCTTTCAACATATTTCAATGCTCAAGTGTCTCCTAAGGGGTTGTAGGAACCCTTAGGACACACTTGAGGGTTCTAATGTGTTGAATGGGGTCATGGAGACTTCCTAAGGGTCCTAACATGTGATAAGGCATACTAGTACCCCTAGGAAGTCCTAATGACCCCTTTTGACACATTTGAATGCTCAAGTGTGTCTTAAGGGGTCGTAGGACCCCTTAGGACACATTTGAGGGTTCTAATGTCTTGAATGGGGTCATGAGGACTTCCTAGGGATTGTAACACATGATAAGGCATACTAGAACCCCTAGGAAGTCATCATGACCCCTTTCAACATATTTGAATTATCAAGTGTGTCCTAAGGGGTTGTAGGACCCCTAAGGACTCACTTGGGGGTTCTAATGTGTCAAATGGGGTCATGAGGACTTCCTAGGGGTCCTAATGCATGATAAGGTGTAAGGGACCCCTAGGAAGTCCTCATGACCCCTTTTGACACATTTGAATGCTTAAGTGTGTCCAAAGGGGTCCTACGACCCCTTAGGACACACTTGAGGGTTCTAATGCATCGAAAGGGGTCATGAGGACTTCCTAGGGGTCCTAACATGTTATAAGGCATACCAGGACCCCTAGGAAGTCATCATGACCCCTCTCAACACATTTGAATGCTCAAGTGTGTCCTAAGGGGTGATAGGACCCCTTAGGACACACTTGAGGGTTCTAATGTGTTGAATGGGGTCATGGGGACTTCTTAGGGGTCCTAACATGTGATAACACATACTAGGACCCCTAGGTGTGTGTGTGAAAATTGTACCTGATCTATAGACACAACACTTCAGTAAAACATTAGAGGTTAGTTGAAATTGAAATCGTGCAATGAATGAAAGCTAAACTAACTAGGCGATTTACTACCTTCTAATAGGTGCGAGTATGATGTTCTCAGATTCTTATCAAGATCAGTGACCTTGACAACACCTAAATGAAGGATTTGAATGCAAAACTAATATGAAATATGAATGCAATTAATCTATATTTTTGATATTTTCTATGCAATGATATGAAAACTTGATATGGAATCTATGCTAATATGGAAATTGATATGCTAAAATGATCTAACAATGATATGAAAAGAATCTAAATGAATGTAAAAAAAATAAATTGATGTCGCAATAGCCTTGATTCACAATAAGCTTTGATTCTCAAAATTTCAATTCTTCAAAATAGTTGTGCAATTCGTAGACGACTTTGGCAAAGTAAGCTTGCAAAATTATGAGATTCTGTGGATTTGAGAGATGAATTATGAAGAGCTGAGCATTGTTTTTATAGAAATCCAAGGCTTTGGAGGTGCATGGAAAAGCCCATAAATCACTCAAATAAACTCAACTTGATTTTTGAGTTATTTGAAAATAAAGATAATTTAATTCACAAAAACATGCAAATCATGCAAAAATACCTTTTTAACTCAAATTAGAAGTTTAGATCAATTTTAAAACTCAAAAATGATGTTGAGTTCCAAAAAGTCAATAACTTGCATTGATTTTCTGATTTGGAGTTTAACTGCTCTTTGATTGTGCACATGGATAATTATGAATTAATAAATAAATAAAGTGATTTATTCTCAACTTAACTGATTTTTGAAAAATAATTGATTTATGGATTAATCAATCATTTAATCAAATTTTTATTGAAAAATAATATCATCAAATATGACAACTTGCTTTAATTAATTAAATAAGAATTTAATCAATTAATGATAGGATTTTGGATTTATGGTCAAAATTAAATAATAATACTTAGGAATAAATACAATTAAATTCAATTAAATAATTAAGTGTCAGAATTAAATCTAATTAATTAAATATTGAGAATATTCAATTAATCAAACTTTAGGATAAATATGATTTATCGCCAAATAATTATAAAATTAAAGATAATTATGATAAATAGGAATATTGCTAGGAATATTCCCCAATGCAGAATTTGTGATAATCAATTAGGATTCGATGATGCTCAGATGTACCTTTGGTTAGGACTTCAATGTCAATTTCATTCAATATGTTGATATAGAAGATTAATGAATTTATAGCCCATTTTAGGGGTATTACATTTTGCCCCTCTTTGAATTGTTGTGCGAAGCGCAGTGGTTCAAAGATAGTCTGTGTTTGATAGAGATATGAAACTAATTTGAAATTAATAATTGATATGAGATAGAAGTTGATTGAAAGATTTGATATGAAGATAATAGGTCCTAAATGACCAAAGATAATGTTAACTATAACAGGGAATGAACCGATGATTGCGAAAAAAAGTGTCAAAATGCCTGATTCTGAACCTTATGATTGTGAAGAAGTGAGTGACTGATTCCAGACTCGATTATCCTTAGAAGAATCATGTAGGTATCACATCTAAACCCTTCAGTTACCGAAGAACTAAGGAAATAACATAATTGAACCAATAGTTGCAAAAACTGATATAATTTACAAGATTAGGAGAATACCAGATTGATATGGATCTCGATGAATCTGATATGCCCCGAGTGATGATTGATTTTCCCCAAGTGATGAGGACATTTGATGAATTAGCAACTAGATGTGGTTGTTGTCTTGATTACTAAGGAAATATATGATTCCAAATCTAGATTACAGACTTTGAATGATATGCAATACCATGCCCCCTTAGGGATTAAAATTGAAATCTGACAAGAAAAGTCAGCGTTGATAGTTTAGAAACATGTTAATTGATTTGAGAAGTGGTTATACACGTTTGAGAATGCATTCTACATCATTTGGAGGTCCTGGAGACCAAGTTTGACTAGGTTTGACCATGAGTTGACCATGGTTAACCAAGTTGAAATTTTGATAGTTTGATGTAAGATAATCAGTTAAGTTGAATACTAGATTTCTGTGATGATGGAAGGTCAATTATGCAAGTAGTGAATAATATGAATGGTCTCAGATTTCAATTTTGATCCCAAAAAAAAAGATTCTACTTGTTGTTTCATTGGAGGAACCTTCATGTGGGATTCAGCTCTTGTTAGTTTGGAAACGGTGATTGAAGAATCTTTTAAGTGTTCAAGCAATTTGTGAGATCATGAAAAGTGAAAAAATGCAAAGAAACATGTAGGATGATAATGCAACCCTAGGACCTAGGACCTACTCACTGATCATGTGTCGATTTGTTATCATCATTGAACTTTTAGGTAACCAACTAAATCAATACAATGCCCACTAGCCATGAAACCATAGACATATGAATATTGATTTGTAATGCTCAAGAACCAATACAACACCCATTGGTCAAACAACCATGGACATATCAATATTGGTTTTATTTTCAAAATGTCAAATTAGATACAAGCACCAAGGCACAAGCGCCAAGATGACCTGAGTATCATGTCCATTTTGATATAGCAATTTGCATTTAACATACACATCAAATAGTCAAGAGATCATTCTAAATTCAGTGTGAATTACTCGTAGTGACCCTTTATCATTCACATCCTTAGGTAAGATCGCGTTTCATAGTAGGACAAAGAACTTACTCAAAAAGACAATAGTGAGATCAAAATTCCTTGAATTTTTTGGGTATCAATGGTCAAGGTACGCATGGCCATCCAATTTGAGATAGAGGCTCTTACAGTCGGACACCATTTCAATCCAAAATTTCCAAAGATGTTAGATTTTCACATACAAGAAGAAGACAAAGAAAAGATTATGCCCCTAGTCATCACTCTTTAAATCCTATAAAGGACATCATCGAAGAGCTCAAAGGGACACAATATGCAAAAATCTCAATGCGAATTAGTAAGCATACAAGGAGATAAAAGCATGAAAAGCACATATTGTTTTCATTTTGTGTTTGATTGTTGTTGTAGATGCAAAATCCTTTCTGGAGATGAGACAGACTTGACTGAATCAAATGAAGCTTCAAAGGACTCTGACTAGATATGATACGTCTAAGATATACTGGAGGCCATAGGATATAACATCAATTGCCCCCAAGTGTTAAGCATTGATAAGATACAGATGCTTGAGCTAATTGGTGTACAAACTGACTTATTGAAAACAAACTGGGAGATATGTACAAACTACAACAAAATTGAAAGCTGGGAAAGACCAAGATTGTGCTAATAGATGGAGCATTTTGAAACAAGTGGCACCCATTTGCTAGGTTTTCACCATCTTGGCAGAGATTCTATTTTTGCTACCAAGGCGCCTGTTTCCAAGTTTTCACCTAGGCACTTTTTCTTTTTCTCATTTTTTTTTTTTCATTTTCTTAAATTTTTTTGTACTTTTGATATTTTTTGATTTTTTTGTGAATCATCAAGGTGCCTATTGCTAGGTTTTCACCAAGATGTTCATTTTTTCAGGACTTTTTCTGATTTTTATAAAAAAAATTTCAAGACATTTTACCATAGACTGAATGCCTTAGGCATAGAATTTCTTCAAATGGAGAATATTGATTGGTTCTCGGAGCTGTTCTCCTTCATTCGTTGAGAGTTGATAGGCACCAGAGCCAAAAGTAGTAGTAATTACAAAGGGACCCAGCCAATTGGATTCAAACTTCCCCTTGCGTTCTCGATGGGATTGATTTTTAGAATTTTCTCTCAAGACTAGATCACCAACCTGAAATTCTCTTTGTCTGACTTTCTTCTTGTAACCTCTAGACATTCTCTTTTGATATACTCTGAGATGATCATACACTACTTGTCTATGTTCATCTAGTAGTTCAAGTTCTTGCAACCTAGACACTATGTAGTCATCATCACTTACTAGACCATGCATTCTAATTCTGAGTGATGGGGTTCCAACCTCAATAGGTAGTACCGCTTTAGACCCATAAACTAAAGTGAAAGGTGTAGCCCCAGTAGGTGTTCTGATACTTGTTCTATAGGCCCAAAGAGCTAGATTGATCATGAGATGCCAGTCTCTTCCTATTTTATTAACTGTTCTGTGCAAGATTTTCAATAGATTTTTGTTAGAGGCCTCAACTTGTCCATTCCCTTGAGGATAGTAGATAGAAGACCAATGTTGTGTGATCTTGAATTTGGCACATAGATCATCGAGGTCTTTGTTCTTGAATCATCCACCATTATCTATGATTATGGAATGAGGTATCCCATATCTGCATATGATATAGTTCAATATGAACATAGATATTTTCTTTCCAGTTACCTATGTAAAGGGACTACTTCTACCCATTTTGTAAAATAATCTATAGCAGTGATTATATGGGTATGTCCATTAGAAGAGTGTGGATAGATAGAACCTATAAGATCAAAAGCCCATTGTTGAAAAGGCCATTGTGTTGTGAAGGGAAATAGATCTCTCCCTGGAGCATGAATCAAGTTACCATGCACTTGGCACTTTTGACAACTTTTAGTAAACTTGATTGAATCTTTCTCCATTTCAGGCCAATAGTACCCTGCCCTAATAAGTTTTCAAGATAGTGTTAAACCATTCAAGTGTGACCGAAAAATACCATCATGGACTTCCTCTAATGCATGTTGAGACTCTTCTCATTCTAAACATCTAAGTAGCGTACCATCTAGACCTCATTTGTATAGATCATGACCAATGATGACATATCAGGAGGCATTACAGATAAGGTATCTCTTTTCATGGCGGTTGAAGGTATCAGGAATGATTTGGTCTTGGAGATAGGAAAATAGGTTTTTGTATCTAGATGAATCATGACCTACAATGGTGAAAATCATGTGGGTTTCAGGGGAGTCATATGCAGGATAAGATAGTGCTTCCACTAGGAACTCATAGCGTAGCTCATGTTCAGGCTATTGTAATAAAGTAGATAGTGTTGTCATTGCATCGGTAGCCTTGTTCTCCATTCTAGGAATTTGCTCAGATGTGATAGATATGAAATATTTCTTAAGATCATCTACCATTCTCTTGTAAGGAATGAGCTTTTCATCTCTAGTTTGGTACACATCATTGACTTGATGAATAACAAGTTGAGAGTCTCCATGAATGTGTAGCTCTGTCACTCTCCACTCAATTGCTAGTTTCATACCATTCAAAAGGGCTTCATATTCTGTAATATTATTTGTGCAAGGAAACTTTAATCTGAATGCTTTTGGGATCACGTATCCTTGAGGAGTTATGAACAACATGCCTGCTCTAGATCCATTCTATGTATAGGAGCCATCAAAGAATAATTGCCATCCTCTAGAAGAAAGATGCATGATAGAGGAATTTGGAAATTCCATTTGTAGTGGTGTGTCATCAACCAATGGAGCTTCCACTAATTGATTAGCAATGAATTTCCCTTTGATAGCTTTTCATTCCACATATTCAATGTCAAATTCACTTAAGAGCATAACCCATTTAGCTAATCAACCTGTGAGGGCATCTTTACTTAGTAGGTACTTGAGGGGATCAATTTTAGCTACCAATTGTGTGGTATGAGCTAACATGTAGTGTCTCAGTTTCTATGATGCAAAGATCACAGCTAGACAAGCTTTCTCAATCATTGAATAGTTCTTCTCATATGCAACCAATTTTCTACTGATATAGTATATAGCTCTTTCCTTTTTGTTCTCATCGTGCTGTGCTAGCAATGCCCCAAGTGATGTATCTGTTGTGGAGACATATAAGATCAATGGCTTCCCATGAATAGGAGGCATCAAGATAGGAGGATTTGATACATACTTCTTGAAATGGTTAAAGTTTTGTTCACATTCTTTGTTTCATGCAAAGGTCACACCTTTATGTAATGTTTTTGTAAATGGCTGTGATATGTCTGCTAGCTGTGATATGAATCTTTTGATAGATTGAACTCTTCCTTGCAATGTCCTCATCTGACTAATATTCTTAGGAGGTTGCATCTCCATTATAGCCTTTACTTTAGCTAGATCAACCTCAATGCCCTTCTTTGAAACGATGTATCCTAAGAGCTTTCCAGAAGTGACACCAAAAGCACACTTCTTAGGATTTAGTCAGAGACTAAAATTTTCCATTCTATCAAGGATCATGCTCAAGTCCTTTAGATGTTTAGTTCTAATCATAGATTTTGCTAAAGTATCATCAACATAATCTTCCATAGTTCGATTCATCATGTCATGAAAAATAGATGTCATGGCTCTTTGATATGTAGCACCAACATTTTTAAGCCCAAATGGCATCACATTCCAACAGAAGGTGCCCCATGCACATGTGAAAGTAGTTTTCTCTTGATCCTCTGGAGCAATTTTTATTTGATTATATCCAAAGAAACCATCCATTAAGGAATACATCTCGAAACCCACAATCATGTCCACTATCATATCAATGTTAGGTAGTGGAAAATCATGCTTGGGCCATGCTCTATTCACATCTCTAAAGTCTATGCACACTCTGATTGAACAATCTAGTTTAGAAATGGGTATGATATTGTAGATCCACTCTGCATAGTCAATAAATTAGATGAATCTAGCTTTCAGGAGCTTCTCTAATTCAGCTTTTACCAAGAGTGCAACGTGAGGATGCATCTTTCTCAATTTTTGCTTGATAGGTTTGACATTTGGAGCAATAGATAAATGATGCATTATGAGATTAGGATCCAATCCTGATATATCTAAATATTTCCATGCAAAGTTGATATTCTTCTCTATTAGGAATGTAGTAAATTTTTATTTCTCTTCTTCTGATAATGATTGTGCAACATGTACCAATTGTGGTTCCTCTATTGTACCCAAATTGATGGACTGAGTGGGCTTGATTAGAACTGGAGATCTTTCCTATAAATGACTTAGAAGGACATCAAATATCTCATCCTTAGGCACCTTAGAGAGGTTTTCACCTTTGGATATGTCTTTTATTTTTACTTTTGTAGGTTCTGAGACTGCCACAAAGTGGTTTTCACCCTTAGAACTCTTTTTCTTTTTCTTTTTATTCTTATTTTTCTGACTAAGATATTTGATGTCTGACTCGGTCATGCTGACGCTTGGGTCACTGATGGAAGTCCTCATAGGCTCAACTACATTTAAGTATCAAGCAAGGGCATAGTCATTTGGGAAGGTATAAATACCATGTCTCAGATTTGTGGAGGTTTGATCAATAAGTTTTGGATATTTGATAGTCAAAGTAGGGAAAGATTGGGAGATAGTATTTACAGATATGGATCTATCATCATTGGTCCTAACCCAATGCATGAGTTCAAAGGTGATATTACAACTTAAAACATTCAATTCATGAATAGGCTCAATGTCATCATGGGAGTCCAATTCAGCCATAGGTGGATCAAACTCGATAGGTTCATCATTTCACTCTAGACTTACATTGGGATTAGGTGCATATTGGTGAATGAATTCAACATGTTTCTCTATAATAATCTCATCTTCATCTAGTTCTAGAATGGCTCCCCATTCATAGTCATTTGATTCAGCGTCTGATTTAGGATCTCTAGGAAATCTTAGAACATGAGTAAAGTCAGGGTGAATACCCCAAGAAGGGTTACCCTCAGATTTTGATTTGAATTCATGCTCATGGGAATCTGTCTTAGAATCACTACTACTTCCCTCTTCTTGATTATTTTTGAGATTAGCTGGTTCTTGTGTTGCAACTATCTCTTGATTGATAGTAGGTTCTTGTGTTTCTACTACATTAATTCTTTTGATTGGATCATCTTTATCATCAAGAAGGTCTTTGATCTCCTTAGGAAATTTTTCATAGGGGATGAGTTTTGAACTATCTGAATCACTATCTAATGGTTCTATTTCTTCTTTCTTAAGAAGAGGTTCTCCTGGTGTGATCTGCTCTATGACATGAGAGCAATTACCTTTGAGGTGATAGGGTTTCTTCTTAAAGCCTAAGCCAACTTTGTCTTTATTTCCTCTACCAGTATGTGGGAGAGGTACCACGAGACCTTTCCCTCTAACTCCTAGAGGTCCTTGACCTGGATATCCCATCTTAGCTATCAGTTTATCTCCTGGACCATATGACTTAGAAGAGAGTTTGGATACTGTAGAGACACTAGTTTGAACAACTTGAGATTCAGGTTCATCTTTGTATAGCCATGATAGCATAGCTTCATCCTCTTCAAACTCTTTCTTGGATACTTGTTCTGCCACAAAATTCTTTTTATATGCTTCAAGAGGTTCTTTAGGTTAGGGCTTGGATAATTTCAAAGATTGTCCATAAGACTTAGGTGAGATAGGGAGAGATGTCAAAGATAAGACTGGCTCTATAATATATTCTCCCATCCCATTTTATTTGATATTGACCTCTTTTGTAAGATCTTCCATGTTAGATGTGGATGCTACTTTAGTTAGTTCAATGGAAGATTCTTTATTATTAGGCACAAGCTTATCTACACTTTCTTTCAATGTATTGCAAGTTGTATTCAGATCTACGGGGATAGTAACCTCTACTCCTTCATAAGGAAACTTCAGACATTGATGGTATGTAGAAGGAATATCTTACATTTCATGTATCCATGGTCTCCCTAGGAGGATGTTGTAGGCCAAAGGTAGATCAAGCACTTGATAGATGGTATCTTTGATAACTGGACCCACTCAGATGGGTAAGACAATGGTGCCTTTAGAAGACCTTTCTTATTCATCATAGGCTTTGATAGTTATTTTCTTTCTAGGATTAATAGCCAATTCTAAAAATCCCAATTGTGTGATCAAGCTGTAAGAAAAAATGTTTAGGCCAGTGCCCCCATCTATCAACACACATTTGACCCTATGGTTCTAGATCAAGACTTCTATTTGCAAAGGCTAATTGTGTGGGTGACTCAAGGAGTTGTCATCTTCTTCTAAAATGGAGATATATTGCAGAGATGTAAGATGTCCAACCATAGTTTGGAACCTATCTAAATCAAGGTCATCAGGAACATTGGAACCGAGCAAAGCTTTGTCTAGTATGGCTCTGTGAGTTGGAGATATTCGAAGCAACTCAAACATGGAGATTTTTGCATTAGTGTACTGGAGTTGTTGAACAATGCTATAAGAAGTAGGCCTCATATCCTTTGGATTGGAAGATTTGGAAGTAGCCTTCTACTTAGAAGCAGATGAAATATTGAAGGGCACCTTAGGGACATTTGATGAATCTAGGATTTGTCCTTTCAGATGTTCTTGGGCTTGTGATCGAGTAACCGCATTGGTAGATTGATTTTGTCTATCTCTTCTTACAATTGTGATGACATTGCAACTTTTAGAGAGACATGGTTCAATCATATTGATGACAGCATTATTTCTAGGGTAGGCATAGTTGACTTTTGCCCCCATATTAGGCTGAGAAGTTGAAACTTCTTGACCAAGATTTGGAAATGGTTCTTTGAATGATGTTTGATCATTATTGCTCTTAGGATTTTCAATTGTGATGTCTCCACTATCGATCAAATCTTGAATGGTATGTTTCAATCGAAAGCAGTTATTAGTTTTTTGACCTTTACCTCGATGGAAATCACAAAATTCATTTTCTCTCCACCATTTTGGCTTAGGCTCAGAATCAAGTGGTCAGATTGGTGGCAAAGAGATGATGTTATCAGCCAGCAAAGTTCTCATGGTAGATTCCAAATATTCTCCAAGAGGAGTAAACTTTCATTTATTATCCCATCTTTTGTATTCTGGCTTCTTTTGAGATGGTTCGGATGACTTTTGTTCTGAACCTTTGATGGCTTGGGAACCAAGAGTTAGATTGTAGGCTGGTGCCTTTGATGGGTCACAGATAGTATCAACAATGCCATCTATGACGATGCCTTTGTTCTTGTTCCAATTTTTGTTCTTGTCTTTAGAACTAGATCCTGGTTCGTACTTGTCTTTTTGAAGTGTGATTTCTCCTTTTTTCACAAGCACTTTTTCAATTTTGATAGCATTATCCACCATCTTATCAAAAGATGTATGATCTTGCATTTGTAGAGGATAATTGATTTCAAGAACAAGGTTATTGATGAAGATTTCCATTTTTTTTGTTTCTGGAATAGGTCTAGCATATAGAGAGAACTTCTTCCTCCATCTTTTAAGAAATGTTAGGAATGGTTCCCCTAGATATTGCTTGAGATTACAGATATCAATCATGGTGACTGGATGTTGAATATTGTAGGAATATTGTTGATAAAACAATTTGATCAACTCCTCAAAACTTTTGATAGTAGGTGGCAATCGAGAAAACCAATGAATGGATGATCCTCCCAAAGATCTAGGAAAGAGGTGCATGAGATAGGTCGGTTCATGCATGAACTCCATGGATTGCATATAGAACTCTCTGACATGATCTTGAGGATCAGAGTGTCCATCATATTTATCATACTTTGGTATCTCCACTCTTTTTGGAAATGGTGGCATATACAAGTCTTGGTCGAAAAGAAAAGGGCATAGAGCCTCCATGGAGGACTCTTTGGGTTCCTTCTCTTTCTTAAGATTGTTAAGTTCAACTTGCATAGCATGCATCTATTTCATCATAGCTATGAGTGGAGTTTCTTCCTCATGTGTAATGATATTTTTCACATTAAAGTTGGGAGGAAGTTTAGCTCCTTGATGTGCCAATTGTAAAAAGTATGCTTCTCTATCTTCTTTCAAGAAATGCTTCATCATTCATTTGAAGTTATCATCATTTTGATATTGCTCAATTTCTTCAGGTGTGGGTTCCTGATCTGCACCATGTTGAGATTGAGTTCTTTGAGAGCCAAATTTTGTCCCTGCTTGAGACATGGTAGGAGTTTGTGGACTCCCTGGAATAGATTGATGTAGGGTTTGTTGGGTACCTCCGTGAGTTGATGGAGGAGGAATGTAGCCAGTTTTTAATCGATAGTTGCCCATACCGTCATCTTCGTAAAGACTAGAATTGATGAGTTGCTCAAGAGTTGGACCCCTGGTAGCAGTTATAGGTAAGGTCTAGGATGCTTCTCCAGATTTCTTGTGTGAGGAAGCTCTAGTTTCCACCATCAACTTTGAGTGAGACAAAGATTAAGATCCAGATGACTGAAGAATGAAATGAATCAAGATGATCAAATGACGCAACCTTGTCAAGGTTTGATTGATTTGAAGATTCGATTAGATGTGGGTGAAGGATACTATGCCCTAGATGTATGGGTAGATTCCCAAAAGATAGCAGACAAGATGCCACAACACTTAGTCATTTTGATGATTGATTGAAGATTGATAGCTATGACAAGGTTTGGACACAAGATGAAAAGGACTCAAATTGATTAAATAGAAGGCTAAATTAGATTCAAAAGGCCACTTTGGGATAATGATTGGATTCTCAATAGCTACTTCTCTATTCCTGACATAGTGATTTGATTGACAGATTCTGGAAATAGGCTAAAAAAGCTAAATATCTGGCAATTCTGACAATTTTCTGACAAATTTTAAAAATTTCCCAAATGACACTCTGCAAACTCATACAACAGTGGGTATGCCATGAAATGACAGTTGCAAAACATGTATGATAGTTGGTAGGTAATGAAATGATAGTTGAAAATATCATACGACAGTTGCAAGTAGGATTTTAACTTTTGAATTTTTTGGCATAAAAACTCGTACGACACTGGGTAGTTCACCATATGATAGTTGGGCAGTACTGAAATGACATTTGAAAAAAACTCATATGACTTTCTGACCTTCTGAGATGAATTTTGACTCCAGAAAAGAATTTGACTTCAAATTTTGCAAATTTAGGGTTTTCAATTTCATCTTGTTTGCAAATTGTACTATCCAGATTTGAGGATTGTAATAGATTTGTTCATTTTTAATAACCAGATAGATAAACAAGCACACAAAATAGCAAGCTAGTGATTTCAAGCATGTCTGAAAACAATGAACAAGGAAAAAAGAAACCTTGCGCATGAACAATCAAGTGATTTTATTCATTCTAATCCTCCAAAGCGCTAATTGTGTATGTTCCAAAATGTTTTGCAATAATGCAAATATACCCTAGAAAATGAAAATTTGGCCTCGCTAGGGTTTTTAGTAATGGTTTGACTCTGCAACTTTTATGATCCAAAGGGGTGAACTCCAATCCTGACGCACCAGGGTTTTGACACAGTCTGAGAACTTAATCTTCAGGAGCTGCTAGGGAGATTTGACAACCCAACAATGAACCACACCTGTGAAGATTTCTTCCACAAGGACATTTATTAAGCGGCTGTCACTACCACGGAAAAAATGGCTATTACCGCTTGAGGTTCCATCAACACAGTTTTCCCTATAAAGGGAATGTCCGCTATGGTTAACCCTCTCTATAGATGACTCACAGTATTGTACCACAAGGGGACTTGGCTCCAGATCCAAGGTTTTTGATGCCTTTTCACTTTTAACCCAAACAAAGCAGACAGATAAATCCGACATGCTAAGACAAAGTTTTGCTTCACCAAGGTCTATGATGTCAACTCCATGTGATATATCAACCACTCTGGGGAGAGAATGTATCAATCAATAAGAGAAGGTCCACTAACCAATTTTGATTCACCAAAGCTCATGATGTCAATCCCACGTGATCTATCAACCTCTCCTAGGAGAGAATGTATCGATCAATAAGAGAAGATGCACTAACCAAGTTGAATGTGAAACACACTAAGTATCCTCCCTACCTACAAGGATTTTATCATCAAGAAGGATTTCGCTGGGAATCCAATCTCTCAAGAATCACAAATAGTGTTCATAGGGCCTAATTACTATGTGAGCACATATGTATGTTTCCAAAAAGCAAATCTACCAAAAGTACCCAAAAATTAGAAAGAGGAACACTTAACACTTAAAGTGAGTATGAGATGAGTTCACAAGGTGGAACAGTTAACACCTCACACAAGCTGAAAATGAGTCCCCAACTTAGAAAACAAGTGAGTTCCTAAAAGCATAAATGGGTTGCCAAGTGGAACACTTAACGCTTCTATCCTGTTGACCCCTCCCCTTTAATGTGGTGCTGACCTTGCAACCATGGAGTGGAATGAGGGTTTGGTGGATTAGTGAGTCCAATAACCCAAGATAGCAATCAAGATCAATCACAAGTATCTAAGACTACTTAATGAATCCTTAAGGGCTCACAACCTAGTATCAATTATGCAAGTGTGTAGAAATAGACAAAAGCATGAAAAGATGCACACAAGCCAGACACATAAGAGATTTATTTTAAGTCCAAATCAAAATGTTATTAGATGAAGGAGAATACCTAGGATCCTCGCAATGTGCATAATAGATTTGACCTAATTTTTAGCAAATCTTGTTGAGCTTTTCCATGCAAGCAAGTGACGAACTCTCCAACAAGCAAACAAGCAAACAAGATATGCAACATATATTCAACTTATGAAAACCATAGGGTTAGCTCTAAAAATCAATTATTATCAGCAATAATAACCAGAAATTAACCCAAATGACAACTCATATCATTCATTGAGCCATGTAAAAAAAATAAGTGCATACCCATCACAAAACTTTATTTTTTTTGCTGCATTTGACCTAGTCAACAAGATCTGATTTTTTTTTTATGATTTTGGCCACAAAAATAGAAATTAAAAATAGAGATCCTTGCTAACAAATAGAGAGCTTTCCAAAAATGTAAAATTTTTAGAAAAATCTCCTCATTTGTCCCCTAGAGACCCATTTTATCAAAACAAACCAGTTTTTGTAAATTGACTATTTGAGCTATTATATTGCGTCCAAATTTAAAACACAAAGAATGGATCCTCTGTAGAATTTAAAGAGCTTTCCAAAAATATAAAAATTTCTGAAAAATATGCTGATTTAAGTTAGATATTAATTTTTCCTAGAATTTCAAGAAAAAATTATTAAAAATTCAAAACATCTCAAAACATTTTGAAGTTTTTACTGTAGCTTCTATCATATGTGTCCATTATGCAAAAAACATTTCAGAGCAATAATCCAAGCCTTTTGAGAGATAAAATTAAATCTTTGAAACATTAGGGCTTTAGCTCCAAAAAAAAAATCAAAATCAGCATGTAAATGTGGGTTGCCCCATGGTGGGCGACAGAAATATGTGTGAAAATTGTACCTGATCCATAGACACAACACTTCAGTAAAACATTAGAGGTTAGTTGAAATCGAAATCGTGCAATGAATGAAAGCTAAACTAACCAGGCAATTTACTACCTTCTAATAGGTGTGAGTATGATGTTCTCAGATTGTTATCGAGATCAGTGAGCTTGACAAAACCTAAATGAAGGATTTGAATGCAAAACTGATATGAAATATGAATGCAATGAATCTATATTTTTGATATTTTCTATGCAATGATATGAAAACTTGATATGGAATCTATGCTAATATGGAAATTGATATGCTAAAATGATCTAACAATGATATGAAAAGAATCTAAATGAATGTAAAAAAAACAAATTGATATCACAATAGCCTTGATTAGCAATAAGCTTTGATTCTCCAAATTCCAATTCTTCAAATAGTTGTGCAATTCGTAGACGACTTTGGCAAAGTAAGCTTGCAAAATTATGAGATTTTGTGGATTTGAGAGATGAATTATGAAGAGCTGAGCCTTGTTTTTATAGAAATCCAAGGCTTTGGAGGTGCATGGAAAAAGCCATAAATCACTCAAATAAACTCAACTTGATTTTTGAGTTATTTGAAAATAAAGATAATTTAATTCACAAAAACATGCAAATCATGCAAAAATAGTTGTTTAACTCAAATTAGAAGTTTAGATCAATTTTAAAACTCAAAAATGATGTTGAGTTCCAAAAAGTCAATAACTTGCATTGATTTTCTGATTTGGAGTTTAACTGCTCTTTGATTGTGCACATGGATAATTATGAATTAATAAATAAATAAAGTGATTTATTCTCAACTTAACTGATTTTTGAAAAATAATTGATTTATGGGTTAATCAATCATTTAATCAAAGTTTTATTCAAAAATAATATCATCAAATATGACAACTTGCTTTAATTAATTAAATAAGAATTTAATCAATTAATGATAGGATTTTGGATTTATTGTCAAAATTAAATAATAATGCTTAGGAATAAATACAATTAAATTCAATTAAATAATTAAGTGGCAGAATTAAATCCAATTAATTAAATATTGAGAATATTCAATTAATCAAACTTTAGGATAAATGTGATTTATCGCCAAATAATTATAAAATTAAAGATAATTATGATAAATAGGAAAATTGCTAGGAATATTCTCCGATGCAAAATTTATGATAATCAATTAGGATTTGATGATGCTCAGATTTTCCTTTGGTTAGGACTAGGACCCTTAGGAAGTCATCATGACCCCTCTCGACACATTTGAATGCTCAAGTGTGTCCTAAGGGGTCGTAGGACCCCTTAGGACAAACTTGAGGGTTCTAATGTGTTGAATGGGGTCATGGGGACTTCTTAGGGGTCATAACATGTGATAACACATACTAGGACCCCTAGGAAGTCCTAATGACCCCTTTCGATAGATTTGAATGCTCAAGTGTGTCTTAAGGGGTTGTAGGACCCCTTAGGAAACACTTAAGGATTGTAATGTTTTGAAAGTAGTCATGAGGACTTCCTAGGGGTCCTAATATATGATAAGGCATACTATAACCCCTCGGAAGTCATCATGACCCTTTTCAACACATTTGAATGCTCAAGTGTGTCCTAAGTGGTCGTAGGAACCCTTAGGACACACTTGAGGGTTCTAATGTGTCGAACGGGGTCATGGGGACTTCCTAGGGGTCCTAACATGTGATAAGGCATACTAGAGCCCCTACAAAGTCCTAATGACCCCTTTTGACACATTTAAATGCTCAAGTGTGTCTTAAGGGATCGTAGGACCCCTCAGGACAAACTTGATGGTTCTAATGTCTCGAATCAGGTCATGAGGACTTCCTAGGGGTCCTAACATGTGATAAGGTGTACTAGGACCCCTGGGAAGTCCTCATGACCCCTTTCGACACATTTGAATGCTCAAGTGTGTCCTAAGGGGTCGTAGGACCCCTTAGAACACACTTGAGGGTTCTAATGTTTTGAATGAGGTCATGAGGACTTTTTAGGGGTCCTAACATGTGATAAGGCATACTAGGACCCCTGGGAAGTCCTCATGAACTATTTCAAAACATTGGAATGCTCAAGTGTGTCCTAAGGGGTCATACGACCTATTAGGACACACTTGAGGGTTCTAATATTTCAGATGGGGTCATGAGGACATCATAGGGGTCCTAACACGTGATAAGGCATACTAGGACCCCTAGAAAGTCCTCATGACCCCTTTCAACACATTGGAATGCCCAAGTGTGTCCTAAGGGGTCTTGGGACCCCTTAGGACACACTTGAAGGTTCTCAAGTATTGAATGGGGTCATGAGGACTTCATGGGGGTCCTAACACATGATAAGGTATACTAGGATCCCTAGGAGATCTTGACAACCCCTTAGGACACACTTGGGCATTCACATGTGTCAAAAGGGGTCATGATGACTTCCTAGAGGTCCTAGTATGTCTTATCACATATTAGGACTGCTAGGAAGTCCCCATGACCCCTTTCAACACATTAGAACCCTCAAGTGTGTCTTAAGGGGTCCTAGAACCCCTTAGGACACATTAGAGGGTTCTAATGTGTCAAAAGGGGTCATGAGGACATCATAGGGGTCCTAACACATGATAAGGTGTACTGGGACCCCTAGGAAGTCATCATGACCCTTTTCAACACATTTGAATGCTCAAGTGTGTTCTAAGGGGTTGTAGGACCCCTTAGGACACACTTGAGGGTTCTAATGTGTCGAATGGGGTCATGGGGACTTGCTAGGGGTCCTAACATGGGATAAGGCATACTAGGACCTGTAAGAAGTCCTAATGACACTTTCAATAGATTTTAATGCTCAAGTGTGTTTTAAGGGGTTTTAGGACACCTTAAAATACACTTGAGGGTTCTAATGTGTTGAATGGGGTGATGAGGACTTCCTAGAGGTTCTAACATGTGATAAGGCATACTAAGACCTCCAAGAATTCCTCATGACCCCTTTTGACACATTTAAATGTTCAAGTGTGTCTTAAAGGGTCCTAGTATGCCTTATCACTTGCTAGGAGCCCTAGGAAGTCCGCATGACACCATTCCACACATTAAAACCCTCAAGTGTGTCCTAAGGGGTCCTACGACCTCTTAGGACACACTTGAGGTTTCTAATATGTCGAACGGAGTCATGAGGACTTCCTAGGGGTCCTAACATGTGACAAGGCATACTAGGACCCTTAGGAAGTCATCATGACCCCTGTCGACACATTTGAGAGGTCAAGTGTGTCCTAAGGGGTTGTAGGATCCCTTAGAACACACTTGAGGGTTATAATGTGTCAAGTGGGTCATGAGACTTCCTAGGGGTCATAACATGTGATAAAGCATACTAGGACCTGTAGGAAGTCCTCATGACCCCTTTTGACACATTTGAATACTCAAGTGTGTAATAAGGGGTGGTAGGACCCCTTAGGACATAATTGAAGGTTCTAATGTGTCGAATGGGGTCATGAGGACTTCCTAGGGGTCCTAACATGTGATAAGGCATACTAGGACCCCTAGGAAGTCCTCATGACCCCTTTCACCATATTTGAATGCTCAAGTGTGTCCTAAGGGGTCGTAGGACCCCTTAGGACACACTCAAGGGTTATAATGTGTTGAATGCAGCCATGAGGTCTTCCTAGGGGTCCTAACACATGATAAGGCATACTAGAACCCCTAGGAAGTCCTCATAACCCATTTTGACACATTTGAATACTCACATGTGCCTAAGGAATTGTAGGACCTCTTAGGACACACTTGAGGGTTCTAATGTTTTGAATGGGGTCATGAGGATTTCCTAGGGGTCCTAAAATGTAATAAGGCATACTTAGACCCTTAGGATGTCCTCATGACCCCTTTCAACACATTTGAATGCTCAAGTGTGTCCTAAGGGGTCCTATGACCCCTTAGGGAACACCTGAGGGTTCTAATGTATCAAATGGGGTCATGAGGACTTTCTAGGGGTCCTAACACATGATAAGATGTACTAGGACCCCTAGGATGTCCCCATGACCCCATTCGACACATTAGAATCCTCAATTATGTCCTAAGGGGTCCTATGACCCCTTAGCACACACTTGAGGGTTCTAATGTGTCGAAAGGGGTCATGAGGACTTCCTAGGGGTCCTAACACATGGTAAGGCATATTAGGACCCCTAGGAAGTCCTCATGACCCCTTTCAACATATTTCAATCCTCAAGTGTGTCCTAAGGGTATATATGACCCCTTAAGAAACATTTTAGGGTTCTAATGTGTCGAATGGAGTCATGGGGACTTCCTAGGGGTCCTAATGCATGATAAGCCATAGTAGGACCCCTAGGAAGTCCTCATGACCCATTTCGACACATTTGCATGCTCAAGTGTGTTTTAAGGGGTGATAGGACCACTTAGGACACACTTGAGGGTTTTAATGTGTCGAATGGGGTTATGAGAACTTCCTAGGGGCCCTAAAGCATGATAAGGTGTACTAGGACACCAAGGAAATCCTCATGACCCCTTTCAACATATTTGAATGCTCAAGTGTGTCATAACGGGTCGTAGGACCCCTTAAGACACACTTGAGGGTTCTAATGTGTCGAATGGGGTCATGAGGACTTCCTAGGGGTCTTAACATGTGATAATGCATACTAGGACCCCTAGGAAGTCCTCATGACCCCTTTTGACACATTTGAATGCTCAAGTGAGTCCTAAAATTATTTAAGAAACACTTGGGAATTCAAATGTGTCGAAAGGTGTCATGAGGACTTCCTAGGGGTCCTAGTATGCCTTATCATGCGTTAGGACCCCTAGGATGTCGTCATGAGCCTTTTTGACACATTAGAACCTACAAGTGTGTCCTAAAGGGTACTATGACCCCTAAGGACACACTTGAGCATTCAAATATGTCAAAAGAGGTCATGAGGACTACCTAGGGATCCTAACATGTGGTAAGGTGTACTAGGACACCTAAGAAGTCCCAATGACCCCTGCTGACACATTTAAATGCTCAAGTGTGTCCTAAGGCATCCTACAACCCTTGAGGACACATTTGAGGGTCTTAATTTGTTGAAAGGGGTCATGGGGACTTCCTAGGTGTCCTAGTACCCCTTATCATAGGTTTTGACCCCTAGGAAGTCCTCATGACCTCTCTCTCTCTCTCTCTCACACACACACACATCTAGATCCTGCACCTCCACTTTTTAATGTATATTTAAAGGTTTCATATACCTTTTTGTGGAAAATGTACCTTAAATGTTCTTACATCAATATTTATGCCACTATTAGTTTCTAGATCAGATGATGAGCATACTGTGGTTTTTCAACTGTGTGGAATTTCTTTTCGAGAGTTAAAAAATTAATTGATTGTATTATGTTGGTGTAATTAAATATTACTAATTACACTTTACTTAAATTTACTTAGGATAATGTATTTGCATATTAGTTTTCATTGTGACACCTAGGAGTTTGCATTTCATTTTAGCACATGGTTAGGAGAATTTCCACTTTAGGTGTGATAGTTATCATCACATACCTCTTTGTGTGTGAGATCCACCTTTAGTGCTCTTATCACATTATCATCCTCTCATTGTTGCACATGTTGCAAATACTTTGATGTACAATGGAGGATGATCCACCTTTGGTGGACATGTGATTCCACCTTGTGTGGGTGATATCTTATCATCTCCTTATCATGTAGTCTTATTGCATTGCCTATATATTTAGACACTCCTAATTTGTATTCAATTCAATTGGCTATAATCAATTATCTATTATCATTTGATCATTATTGAATTCTCCATTTGATCATATTGTCTTATCTCTCTTTGTTGTGCTATCTTTTGAGCTTCTAGATTGTTGGAGCTTTCCTTTGGAGGACCAAACTTGAATCAATAGATGGGCTCAATTATTAGGGTAGGCACTCAATTTTGACAAGGTAAAAGTCTAATTAATGAGGATTAAAAAGAATCCTCCTTCTTCTTTGAGCTCCACATCACTTAGGTGGGTATTGCCTTATCTGCACACTCAAAACACCTCATGATAAACAATAGGCCTGCAGATATATTATTATGGAATAGTTTCCAGACTCCTTTAGGTATCCTGTACCCTAATGAAACCAATTCATATGCAATAGCCCTATTTGCATAGATTGAATCTGAAGACTAGAGAGGACCAAGACTCTGGGATGATTTAGCCAAGCATGAAAGCTTGCTATCTTTTACTTCATCCCCAACAAAGTCGCCATCTTGTTGGTGTCCTTTTTCCCCAAAGGTCAGATTGACATTAGGATTGACAGGGCTAGTGTCACATTCACTCAACACTCCAAATCTGAGAAGGAAAAAGGCCAACTAACAAGGATCAAAGAGAGATCCTTCTACACTTTGAGCTCCACATCACTCAGGTGGGTATACCTCATCTGCACACACATACAACTTGAATCACACTACAGGCCTATAGGTAACTGACTGTGGAATGGTTCTCAAACCCTTGTAGGTATCTTGTACCTCAATGAAACCAAGATCTCATGCAATAGCCCTACTTGCATAGAGTGAGTATGAAAACTAGAGACCTATACTAACAACATGAAAGGGAGAGGGTGGAACTGAATGTAAATGATTTAATGATGGGTTTGAAAGGTTCCCTGAGATACCCTAAGTCTCTCATAGACTAGTGCCTTGTCCAAAGGGCTACAGAGTCAAATACCCTATTGCAATAGATAGCTATGAAATAAGAAAGCAATAAATTCAATGTGTCGATGCCTAACATCAATCACACACCATGACCAAACCTCACTTCAACAACCCACCTATGTATCCAAGTATGTTATTACCCATCCAAAGGCTTTTAACCCTCCCCTTAGAAGAGACCTATAAATAAATAATACATTAACTAGCATCCACTGGAAGACAAGCATGACATATCTTTGACACCTCAACTCATACATACATGAAAACTAATCCTAAACCAGTTATCTCTGCAAAGAAAACTCCACTTGCAAACACATAGGAAATGCAAATAGAAAAATCAAACACCCTTGATGTATGATTAATGAATTCAGAATTCAAATGGAGATAGCTTGGTAACAGTAAGAATATTGAGTCTTCATACATAAGACAAATCAATTAAAATATGCATTATATTCTCTAAACCAACAAAGGAAGAAAGAACACCCTATATGCAGAGAGAATGAGAAAATCTGCAAGACAAAACCTTTCTTGGAACCAGAATAATGGACCTCCAAAATTGTGGAACCCTTTAAAAATCAAAACTACAGCCATATATACCCCTAGTTGCCTTGGAATCCCAAAAGAATTTAGGATGCAACAAGCTTCAGACAGCTAGGGTTAGGGTATCCACCCACCAAACCAACTAGGAACAGTCATAATTTATTATAGGGGATGAAAACTAGTCGGACATATCTGAAAAAGATTTGCACTTATGATAGATCTCTGGGAAAGTACTGCAAATCATGGAATTCTATGTCAATCAGTGCTTTTAGCCACCTATAACATGCTTTGAGCAAGAAATCCCACTCCTTCATGTTACAAACTCCCCTGTAAATAATCATCAGACACATTGGACCACACTGGAAAAGCCCGAAAGTCATCTTCCACCAACTTTAGCCGCTTAAAAATTGAATTTTGGTCCTTTCTGTCACTGGAAACCCTTTAAAATTTCAAATCCTGGCATCAACAGTCATTTCCATGGTGCCTGCAATATATCGATAGTCAACATTTGAAATTTGGATCAACTTTAAGTCCTAATCGTCAGATCTTTCCTTTTCATGGGCTTTATGATTTACCTTTTAAAAAGACCCCAGTTAGATTTAGCGAACTGACGACCGAAGACCTTTTCTAGTTCATGGAATACTTTATCTTTCCACCACTTAGTTTAGCGGTTATGCAAACACTTGTCCACTGAATCACCAGTCAATTTGGAGCACCACCATTTTTCTTCGCGAACGGGTGAAACCCATTGGAATTTGTCAAGCCGCTAAAAATATTTATCCGGACTGCTAGACCTTTAGACCCCCGCTTGGGCTTGCTTTATGCCACTTGTCATCTAGCTACTCACTGCAATTGCTTGGTCACCACTGACACAAGACCCATAGAAAACAAGCCCTCAAATCAGATGGTAGGCATAAGATCTCATGGCTCTGACACCACCCATGAGATCATGCCCCGACCGTTGATCTATTGCAAGTGTCGGGACCCTCTGACAAGTTTGAAAACTAGGTCCCACTAACAATTGCCAGCATATTACCCTTTGGACCAATCACAGACTACCAAATGTGCCTATGTGTTATTTTGGACCCACCTTTATCTCTGACATGAACACCTAGAGGATCAGATAGATGGCGCATGATCTCAAGGGCTCAAAAGATTCTATGAGATCACGCACCCACTGTAGATTTTGAATCTATTACTGATGACATAAAGCCCGACCCTACCATGCCATATCATCATTTCTCTCGGCCAATAAGGAAATGCCACTTGTGCTTATGTGGCAGTAGACCCGCCTATCTGAAGCATTATGTCATGAAAAAGAATCAATGACCAACATAAGTTTGCAAGCCTCTAAAAAATATTATAATAACTTACACCCACCGTTAGATTGAGATGGTGTCAAAGCCAGGCCCATGAAAAATTTAAGCCAAAACTATAGAAAAATTAAAGGTGCAGGACTTAGGAAATATTAAAGGCTGCCGGGAGTAAAAACTTAGGAAAGATAAAATGGGGACCAACCAGAAATATAAAGCATGTGCAAATTAGGATGTTTAAGTGGCCCAAAAAGGTAACTTAAAAATAGAATAGGGCCTGGGTAGACTTAGGATTTTTTCCACACAATCGCTAGTTTTTGAATATTTGCAAGGGTTTTAGCCAGAGACATGAAAAATACTTGCAGAGACCAGAAGAAAACACCTACAGCCATGAATTTTTTTGCAGATGCTAACATAGATCTTGGCATCTATTCTTTTCCTTAGGAAAATTCTTACATGGTATCAGAGTCATAGGAGTTTCATTGTATAGCCTATTTTGAGAGAATTTTATTGCAGGTCAAAATTGGAGCTTTCTTGTGCAAATCAAAGGTTGGCATCACATTGAGGAGGTCCAAAAACCCCTAAATCAAATTTGGTTTCATCCAAATTGCATATCTAAAGCAAATTCTAGAGCCATTTGAATTTTCAAGGTTCGGCGGTGGTGATTCAGAAAAAATAATTTTAGAGACGATTTTCAAACAATGATATCTCAGTCATCCGGACTCCTTTTTTTGAGCAATTTTTTTTTTTTTGGGGTAGAATTTCATGATCTACACAATGGTGCAGTAGATTTCTAATCTTTGTTTCTGATATTTTCTAAAAATTGCAAATCTTGATTTTTACAACTTTAGAGGCTTTGTTCGAGCTCATATGGACACATTTTTAGGTGCTATTTTTTTAAAGTTTATGATTTTTTGTCTACTTTCCAAATCTGGTATCAGTTTGGAAAAATTATGAGTAGACATAGTACTTTCAAAATTTGGTCTATTTTAGCCTATTTTTGGCACTTGTAATTTGTTAGATCCTTGAGAGATCTTGTGTCTTATTTTTTTGAGTCTACTATAGCTTCATATTTTCTGTTGTAATTATCAAAATTAGAAGTCCACTTTGGTTCATTTTGGCAAGTGGCAATTGTACACACACTATATATAAAGTGCCAAAATCATCTATTTTGGGGGGTGCATTGATTTTTTTATCTCATTGTTTCATGTGAGAATTACATCATGGATGGTTTAATTAAGTTGACAAGAGGGAACTATAAGAAATAGAGTGAATTGGTTCTTGCTCATCTTAGTGAGCATAACCTATTGCCATATTTGTATGAGTTGAGACCTAAAAGTCTTTCTTTTTATTGGGACTCTTACTTAGAAGTTATTAAGGTTATCTATTGGAATATGGATATGGCTGTTATGGATTCCCTTGATGACTATGATGATGAGACATAAAATATTCCTGATCTTTGGACTTTTTTTGGGGAAATGTATGAAGATCCACATATTCCTCCACTTCCAAAAGGTCCAGAACCTCCAGTTGCAACTCCTTCTCCTCCTATTGATATCACATCTAGTGTTTCTCCTGATGATTCTTGTATTCACACAGCCATGGATTCAAGTGACTCAATATAGTAGGATATTCATTTTCTTCCAAACTTAGTTCCATGGGACAAGTACTTGACAGACATTGCAGGTTTTTTTGTGGAGTCCTACATTTTAGATTTGGGAGACTTCATTGATGATATTAATCTTCTCTTTGTTGAAGATGATCCTTCTTTAATTATTTTGAGGGAGTATGTTGACCCTCATCTTCATTCTCCACTTGATCCTTCTTTTGAGATTGACATGATTGTGGATCCTTTGATACAAAATTTGGAGGTCTCTTTAACTTCAAAGAAGACATTTGAGTTTTTGGAGACCGATTTTCATGAGTCTCAAACTTCACTTGAGATGTCACATTGCATGGTTCAGGTTGATCATACTCATGTGTTGAAGATTCCTATTCAGTTTCCTAAGACATCATACATTTTGAGGATTCTTCTTGTAGATTGGGGAGGATTCATTGATACACCTATGGACTTGTTTCTTTCTAAGGGGAAGAACATCATTCAATTTTCTTGGTGCAGTTTCTACATTGATCCAGGTGCATCTATCATGGCTGTACATTCTACATTGAGGGGGGGCTTTCTTGCTTCTCTTCCTACTTCATTTGAGGAGGCATCTTTGTCTTTGGAGTTTGATCCAAATTCTTACGTGGATCAGTTATCATTGGTTCCTTTTTTGTCACCTTCTTCTACTGGGATTTCTCCTGATTGGTTCATGGCATCCTCATCAACCAAGGACATGGTGACACTTGGGCATACTTCAGAGACATCATACATCATTTGGATTCCCCTTCCTACTTCCTATCCACAATGGGAATCCTTCTTACATCTATACTTGGTGTATCTTCTTCCTAAGAGGAAAAATGTTGTTTGTAGGTATTGGACTATGTTTTGTCTTTAAGCACTTACCATCCTTGGAGGAGATTACTCGTTATGGGGGGAATATCATGTCTCCTTGTTTCTTTCATTTGGGGGGATTTTTTATTGTATATGCATGATGTATGTCATAATTGGTGGGTCTTGATTACTCCATCCTTCCATGCATCTTGTATTCATCTCTCTTTTTGGGGGCAGGTTTTTCCCATGAGGTTTTCCCTCTTTCTCCACTTTATGAGAGATTGCATTTTTCTTATTGTACATGGGTACCTAACATGGCCTAGTAGCTGGGACCCATCTTGCCTTGAGAACTTAAGTGCATTCCCCTAAGTTGCACTTAAGGGGGGGTGTTGGTGTAATTAGATATTACTAATTACACTTTACTTAAGTTTACTTAGGATAATGCATTTGCATATTAGTTGTCATTGTGACACCTAGGAGTTTGCATTTCATTTTAGCACATGGTTAGGATAATTTCCACTTTAGGTGTGATAGTTGTCATCACATACCTCTTTGTGTGTGGGATCCACCTTTAGTGCTCTTATCACATTATCATCCTGTCATTGTTGCACATGTTGCAAATACTTTGATGTACAATGGAGGATGATCCACCTTTGGTGGACATGTGATTCCATCTTGTGTGGGTGATATCTTATCATCTCCTTATCATGTAGTCTTATTGCATTGCCTATATATTTAAGCACTCTTACTTTGTATTCAATTAAATTGGCTATAATCAATTATCCATTATCATTTGATCATTATTGAATTCTTCATTTGATCATATTGTATTGTCTCTCTTTGTTGTGCTATCTTTTGAGCTTCTAGATCTTGGCATCTATTCTTTTCCTTAGGCAAATTCTTACATATTCAAACGAGGGGAAATCCATTGACATCTACTTAAGTAGAGTCAGACTGCCAAAATTACAAGGAGCCTTTAGAAAAATCCCATGCTAGATATTTTCAAGAGGATTTGGGCTGAAACTATCTATCCTCAAATCAACTATGCAGGTATTTTGTCGAAATCATTTTGTATATCATTTATAATATAATACATACTAATATAAAAATTTATATTATAATATTTATGCTATGCTATTATTATTTAATATTAATATTTAAAATGAAATTAATATTAACATAACAAAAATATAATTTAATATGAAACTTGAATTAATATTAACATAAAAAGAATACAACTTAATTTATAAGACAATTAATATTACTATTAAAAAAATACATTTTATTTGAAACTTGAATTTGGGAAAAGTGGGTCAACTAAAATTTTAAAATAGGCGAGCTTTTTTGGATATCCAATATTATCGGATATCCGATTAGGCTTGGTATTTGCTTCGGCATTACCCAATGAGGGGTGGTCAACCCTTTAGACTTGTTTTAGGAGATAGTTCTTGATACCGAGACTTTGACCATGTAGCTGACGACTATTTTTTCACCCAAAATTGATGAACTGAAAAGGGTTTCTTAAAGACATTATCAGCTTTCCATTGATATAATTGCTGTCAAATTTTGGGTTCTATAAGTAATTATTACTTATTTTTCAATTGAGTTATCTTTAAAGTTGTAACTGACATATTGATTGAAAAATAAATATAACTTTCAAATCATTTAACCTTTTTGAAATCCAAAACATGCATCACATTCTATGCTTTGGCTACTATAAGAAAAAAAAAAGTTTTGAATTTGGTAAATTTTTTAATTAGTTAAGGTGGTCAGACATGAGAGTTTTTTTATTTTGAAAAAGTTGTAGTAGAAAATTCATAATTAATTATTTATTTGACCAAAAGTTTAAAAAAAAAAATGCATCACATCTGGGCATGAGTCTACTACTTATATCTAGAATCTTGGGAAAATATATCATCATTTGATTGTGATTAAGGTGGTTAGACATACACATACTTTTTATCTTTTCCCTAAAATTTTTGTAGTACTGCATTGAAATCCAAAATTTTGAACAATTAGACAAAAAAAATTTCAAACAAGGGCTAGTAGTTTAGAAACTACATTCAATTTCCTACAGATTCTATTCTTACAACTTTTTCACATAAGGTTCATAAGATGTTCAACCTTTTACATCAAGTTGACTAACCTTGATTTTCTGATTTTTCATTGCAACTTACGACCATGGTTTTGTATACCATGATCCTGCACCTACCCATATTATTTTAATAATTAATGGTTTATTTGGGGGAGATTATTTAATGTCCAAGATGAGACTCAGATAAATATTTCTTCCTTAGCATTAATGTTTAATTTAATATTAATGTTTTATATGGCTATTTTAATGCCCTTAAATTATATAATTGAGATTAATTAATAAACCTTGGTAACTTTATATCTTAAGTAAAATTATAATATTTTCATTTAAAATATTAAAATATTATTATATTTTAATAAGAAATAATTTCTTAACCCTAGTTTTCACTTAGTGTTATTATGTTGGTCTTATTTAAATATTTTATTTATCTATTGATGTTTTGCATTTCGATCCTAGTTGGTAACTTGCTTCCTGTTAGGAACCATCAAGGTTATGAATACTATTAAATTATTCTCCATTTTGAATTGAACCTTTTCAAGAGTGTTGACCCAACCTTTGAATTTTCAATATTCTCTAAGTTTGAACTTTCACCATGGTTTATCCCTTTTATTAACTTTTATTTTAAACCCAGTTAGGGTTTCGTATAGACTAATGCAGTTAGACACACAAGGGATGTTGGCAAGCTAGTGCATGCCATGATACATCCTCTTGTGAGTTAACTTGTGTTGGTTGTTCCATTTCATTTCATGTTGAGTGTTCCTTAGTGTGTAGCCTTGTTGATCATATGTGCTTTCAAAAAAAATTGTTGTGTGATTTTCCCTAATTTTTTGGAATGACAACATAATCATAGGATATATCTTACATACATTTTAAAACCAAAATTAAATTATTCCTAATCCTATACTTAATCATAATGAAAATAACACAAATCATTAGGTACACCAACATATTCATTACAAATGAATAATAAGATACATTCCTTACATCAATATAATCAAGGTACATACAATAAGATACAAACTGATGCATCATAGCCTTCAAAATAATATAACTTCCATTTCTCATGTCGCAGGTGTAACAATAATACATTACAAAACTATTGTTGGAAATTTCAAGATAATTTTTTTCATTGATGTAAAACTATCAAAGTTAGTTATCAAAAGCTAACAGTTATCAACTAAAGGAAAATAGGTATTATAGCTGACAAAGGAAAATAGAAAAATAGTTTATGGAGAAGATAAGGATGAAGGAACCCTGAGATATAAGGTCATGATTATGCAGTTGAATGAAAAAAATCATATAAAGATTCAAAGGATCAAGAGAAAAAGAGAGAAGAGAGAAGAAAAATATTTTTGGTGTCACAGAAACCTTTGGTCAAAGGGAAAAATTGTAATGGGGATGATACCCATAACTCTAC
The DNA here is from genome assembly GCA_027943335.1 of Chamaecyparis obtusa. NCBI lineage: Eukaryota > Viridiplantae > Streptophyta > Pinopsida > Cupressales > Cupressaceae > Chamaecyparis > Chamaecyparis obtusa. Next base: position 55,586 of record BSBK01002820.1, on the reverse strand, counting down.
AATGTAGTTGAAAGGGTTTTCTAGTTAAGGCTACAAAGTGTTGCATTCTGAGTGACTCACATGGTAAAGAGTGGCTAATACATGGTTAAGTGTACCTACAGTCTTGCTAGGACTACTTTGCTAAGATATTTTATCCTACCTATATGGCATTCACCCTATTAAAAGATTTACAATAAGTTCCTAAAATAGAACTTCTAAGTGTAGTTAAAGACTACCCACTCAGGGATTTCAGAATCTTGTTGCTAAACTATTAGGAATAAATCAACAAGAAATTTCACCTATCTATGCTTTTCTCCAAATCTTATCAAATCATATATGTTCATTGTCTCTATCTTTAAACTATTTTTTCCTTCTCTTCTTGTTCTACACATGTATAGATATTTTTCTTCTCTCTTCTCTCTTTCTCTCTTCATCCTTTGAATCTTTATACATTTTTTTTCATTGAATTGTATAATCATGACTTTAGATCTTAGGGTGCCTTCATCTCGATCTTATCCATAAACTATTTTTCTCTTTTCCTCTATTGGCTATAATACCTATTTTCCTTTATCTGATAATTGTTGGCTTCCAATAACTAACTCTAATAGTTTGAAATTAATGACAAAACTTATCTTGAGATTTCCAACAATCTCCCCCTTTGGCATTGATGGAAAAAACTCTGCTTCTTTGATTCTCCATTGATTATCCAAAAGTGTTTTGTCGATATCTCTCTATCGGTATCTCCACCCATGATAATTTTATCCTTCTTTTTTTTTTCCTCCCCTTTACTTTCTTCTCCTTTTTCTTTACTTCTCCCCCTTTTTTGGCAATCAACAAAAAATGATATATCCACGTGTTGAGGTTGATACAGAGATATCTAGACAACAAGTCCTAATCCTATAGGACCACTTCTAGGTCTTCCTTTTAACCTATGTAGGGTTATAACAATACCCTACACTAGAGGAACTCTTCCCTACATCACTCCTCATACCGAGACCTCAATACCAAGTGCAAACCCAAATCTATCTACATTCACCCTTCATGGACTCAACTCTCTAAGTCCATCTTCATCCACCAAAAAACTTCATTCCTTTGCAAACTAGATGGATGGCCTCCTAATTGGAGACTTTCATTGGTTTGATATTATTTTGTTTCCAATATTTTAGGGTTATGAGTAGATCTCTTCAAATTTAGCCAAAAAGGGCTAGTAGCCTTTTTAGACCTAATTAGGTCTCCTAACACTACTCTCGGGCTATAACTTTACAAATTTCCATGCAAGGTAATAAAAAATATTATTTTCCAAATACCCTTTTCAAAGACCTCAAGGATTTCTAAGGTTCCCAAGCCTCAATGTGTCTGTACACCTCCTTTCACTATTTGGGCCTCTTTTAAGGGCTACAAGATTTTCCTAGTTATAGTGTAAAATTGATCTCAAAACACACTTCAAAGTCTTTACCATATCTATTAGAAAATAAAGTCCACCAAGATAACTGAGAGGGGGGGGTGAATCAATTATCAAATAATTATAACCTTTATCAATTTCAACAGAATTTAACCATGTAATCAATGTAATTACCAACCATAGAAAGATATTCATACACAATGACACAATAACACAAGATATGTTGACTAGGGAACCTCTTGATCAAAGAGTAAACCCCGATGGGAATGATGCCCACAAAAGATGCACTAATATGAATATTCCTTGTGAAAGGATGGACTTTGTTAGGAGTCTTATGAAATACATTCAGTACATATGAATCCCTGTTAGGAGATTTTGAATCCCTATTAAAAGATTCTAACCCTATTAGGAGTTATGGAAGACAGAAGGACCCACTGCCCAAACAGCTTCAAGGTAAGATCACTGAACACACTATCCAAATGACCTTAATACTATTTAGAAAAATAATATGAAATATGTTACCTCCTCACTATGCCAAACTGCACTCACTGCTACACCAGATCTCAATTCCAGATCTCTGTACTTCGCATGTCTTCCTTCACAATTTTTCTTTCACAACTTCATTAGCTCTTTTCTTCACTTCATGCTTACATTCACATTGAACCATACCATGCTCACATTTATTTCACATTACTACTACATTGAATAACTAAAAACATTCCTTCCTTTATAACATACTCAAATAATTACAAATGAGTCGGCACACAAATACAAAATAAAAGTTTCCACACGCTACATCAAAATTACATAAAACTGTCAGCTTCCAAATGCAATAACTCTTCACTCGTGCAACCTCAAAGTTTTCACTATAAACCATGTCACCATCAATGTGTCTCAAACTTCCCTTTAGTTATGCAAAACTAGGTTCCATCCTGATTAGGAGATATCATCTAATTTCCACAAACCGCTACTTAGGAACACTGCCTAAATACTGCTTCCACCAAAATGCTCATAACTTCCATGAATAAATGAATTACTATCTACACTCTTAACCATAGAAAAATAACATACCAAAGAATATAACCTCAACATCACATATCTCCAACTACAATATCCCATGTGCGCTAATCAAAACACTGTCTACTTTTTTGCTAGTCTCCAGAAGATCATTGTGTTGACATCAATGACAATCATAGTCATGAATGCAACATAGATGAAAAACATCCAATGTTCAAAAAATCCAATACTACAACACTGCTGATCTGACAAACATTTCAAATCTTCTTCATCAATAAAATCTTGCTTCATTTTCTTATTCATTTCTCTCCAATAGATGGTACAAATGGTTTTTCATGTACACTTCTCCCCCATTGACATCAATGATAGAAATTTCATCACTATGTCAAAAACAACTCAATGTCAATAGACACTGTTTAGAAAATACATTCACAAGAGTCCTCATGACTCAGCTCACATACTCCCCCATAGAGGAAGTACCAACATCCAATCCAGAAGAAAGATAGGGCTCATATACCACTAGACAGATGCAACCAATTGCATCATTACTCAAAATTAGGCTGGGGCATAACCCCAAGCATACCTCTCAGATACTCAAATGTATCCTTAGGCAAAGGCTTTGTAAATATGTCTGCTATATGTTCCTTTGTGCTTATGTACTCCAGTCTGACTTCTTTTTCAGCAAGTTTCTCTCTTACAACATGATATTTGATCTCTATATACTTAGTCTTAGAATGTAAAAAAAGATTCTTAGACATACTAACTGTACTGGTGTTGTCACAATGTATGACAATAGGCTCAACAAACCTAATTCCAATATCCTTCAGCATCTACTTCATCCAAATTATCTGGTTACAATTGTTTGTTGTTGCTACATACTCTGCTTCTATTGTACTCTGTGAAATACAATTCTACTTCTTGCTTAGCCAATAAACTAATCTTCCTCCAAGAAAAAAGGCTCCACCACTAGTGCTTTTCTTATCATCAACACTACCTCCCCAATCAGCATTTGTATATGCACATAGGGTAAAATCATTAGATTTTTCATACCACAATCCATAGTCGATTGTACCTCTTAAATATCTTAGTATCCTCTTTACTACTACATAATGTGACTCTCTAAGTTCAGCTTGAAATCTTGCTACCATTCCAATTGAATGTGCTACATTAGGTCTAGTGTGTGTCAAGTACTGCAATCCTCCAATCACATTCTTGTCTTTAGGTCTATGGACCAATTTCCATGTCTTGTTCTTTTCAATTTGATCTAGTTCCTCTCTCATAGCATTAATCCAATGTTTGTCTTCACAAGCTTCACTAGTAGATTTAGATTCAATTTGAGAAATCAAACATATATGTACCTTATTCTGAGTTAGAACTCCTCTATCCAAACTTCCAATAACTTGTTCAATAGGATGATGTCTTGATATATACCTATTCGGTGTCATAGTCACAGATCTTGCTTCAACTATAGATTCTTCTCTAGATTCCTCTTTCGTTTCTTCTATAGGACTCTCATTCAATAATTCACTGTCAGTCTCATAGAATAATTCAGTAGTTTCAATGTTAGGCTAAGGATGAGCTTCTTCATCAGATTCATAATCAAGAATTCTTTCCTAAATTTTAAACTTCTCATCAACTTTAACATTTAAGCTTTCAACAATAGTTTTAGTTCTCTTATTGTAACATCTATATGCTTTTCTCTTCAAAGAATATCCAAGAAAAATACCTTCATCACTTCTAGGATCAAACTTTCCAATATCATCATCTCTCTTTATATAACATTTGCTTCCAAAAATTCTAAAATACTTAACTGAGGGTGCATGTCCAAACCATAATTCATAAGGTGTCTTGTCTGTGTCTACTCTGATTTGTACTCTGTTCATTGTATATACTATTGTATTCACTACTTCTCTCCAAAATGTCTTCACCAAATCATTCTCAAATAACATAGCTCTTTCTGCTTCAGTCACTAATCTGTTTCTTCTTTCTGCAATACCATTTTGTTCAGGTGTTCTAGGGGCTGAAAAATGTCTCTTAATACCATTCACTTCACAAAAAGTGTTAAACTCTCTAGAAGTAAATTCTCCACCTCTATCAAATCTCAAACATTTAATCTTCATTCTAGATTTATTCTCAACTTTATTCTTAATGATCTTAAACTTATCAAATGCTTCAGATTTTTCTTTCAGAAATGCAATCCACATCATTCTTGTAAAATCATCAACAAGAATCATAAAATACCTTTCTCCATAGAATCCTCTAGTCCTGGTAGGACCGCTCAAGTCTGTATGAACAATCTCCAACTTCTCTGCTGATGTGAACTTCTTACTAAGAAATGAACTTCTCTTTTGCTTAGCCATCACACATTCTTTGAAAATCATGTTAGTAGGCTTCATAATTTTAGGCAAATCCCTTACTGCAAGTGTAGTACTCACTTTCACAATTTTATCAAAGTTTATATGACAAAACCTTCTATGCCATAACCAACTCTCATCAATTTTAGTAATCAAACATGTCATCTTAGTAGGATTCAGCTGAAATAAATTACCTCTAGTTCTAGATCCAGTTCCTATCAGATTTCCATCTTTATCCTTTATCACACAAGTTTTCTCAGTAAACCAAACTTGATATCCCTTATCCACTAATTGTTCAACACTCAAAAGATTATGTTTCAATCCATCAACAAAGTAAACATCATCAATATTAGTCTTTCAATCAAGAGTAATAGATCCTATACCTTTAATCAAAAAAGGTGCATTGTTACCAACTCTAACAATTCCTCCATCATAATTGTTAAAATTTATGAACTTCTTCATGTCACCAATCATATAATGTGAACAACCACTATCTATAATCCAATCAGCTTTCTTTTCAACTTGGGAAACTAATGCTTTTTCTTCCTTAACATTAGATTTAGAATTCTCTTCTTTAATTGCTACAAATCCTATTTCATCATTATTCTCAGTATCACTTTCACTCAAAGTTATTTCTATACTAGCTTCAAGATCTTCATCATTAGCATAATAACATTCCTTAGATCTTCTGGGCTTTAAATTATTTATGTACTTCTTAACTCTCTTAGGACACTTAGATGCAAAATGACCATATTCTTGACAAGTCCAACATTTAAAAATTTTCTTACCATCTGGTTCTCTTTTCACAAGCAAGGCAATACCTTCTTCAATCTTCTTATCTTCTTCATTTCTAGATCTGGCATAATCTCCACTCACACTAGTACTTCTTGAAAAAGTAGGACAAATACTAAGAGCACTGAATGATATCTCCATTCTAGGTAAGTCTACTGATAACCTTAGGTTCATCTCTGCTGCTTCCAATCTTCCAAGAAGAGTTTCTCTTGTAAATTTTTCTATACAAGGTATAACTTGTTCAATCATCTGTGTTGTCTACTTAAATACAAAGGTCAATGTCCTCAAAATTTTCCATATCACTTCATTCTCTATCTTTGTTCCTCCACAAGCTTTTATTCCTACAATAATTTCTGACATTCAACCAATATAGCTTCTAATAGATTCAGCTTCCATCATTCTTATATCTTCAAATGCACATATCCAATTATGTAATCTAGCTCTCTTTGCATGTACATCACCTTCAAAAGTAGAGTGTAAAGCTTTCCAAATTTCATTGGATTTTGTTAAACATTTTACTTGACTGTATTCATTCTCTGGAAGTGCTATCAAAAGTGCTTCTCTTGCAAGTATGTTACACATGAATAGATCTAGCTCATCTTTAGATCCTATCTCAAGATTTTTTTCTCCAATGATAGTCTTCTCATTCTTTGTAATCAACCAATAACCTAGTCCTAAACATAGTAGATGTGTCTTGATCTTCTCTTTCCAGCTATCAAAATTTACTCCATCAAACTTAGGGCTTTCTTTCTTGAAATTTGCCATGGATCTCCTTAAGTTGTTAAACTTTTCTTTCAAGGACCTGCTACTCTGATACCAATTGTTAGAAAATAAAGTCCACCAAGATAACTGAGAGGGGTGGGTGAATCAATTATCAGATAATTATAACCTTTATCAATTTCAACAACATTTAACCATGTAAGCAATGTAATTACCAACCATAGAAATATATTCATACACAATGACACAATAACACAAGATATGTTGACTAGCGAACCTCTTCATCAAAGAGTAAACCTCGATGGGAATGATGCCCATAAAATATGCACTAATATGAATATTCCTTGTGAAAGGATGGACTCTATTAGGAGTCTTATGAAATACATTCAGTACATATGAATCCCTGTTAGGAGATTTTGAATCACTGTTAAAAGATTCTAACCCTGTTAGGAGTTATGGAAGACAGAAAGACCCACTGCCCAAATAGCTTCAGGGTAAGATGACTGAACACACTGTCCAAATGACCTTAATATTATTCAAAAAAATAATATGAAATATGTTACCTCCTCACTATGCCAAACCACACTCACTACTACACCAGATCTCAATTACAGATCTCTGTACTTTGCATGTCTTCCTTCATAATTTCACTTTCACAACTTCATTAGCTCTTTTCTTCACTTCATGCTTACATTCACATTGAACCATACCATGCTCACACTTCTTTCACATTACTACTACATTCAATAAGGAAAAAAATTCCTTCGTTTATACCATACTCAAATAATTACAAATGAGTTGGCACACAAATACAAAATAAAAGTTTCTACATGCTACATCAAAATTACATAAAACTGTCAGCTTCCAAATGCAATAACTCTTCACTCGTGCAACCTCAAAGTTTGTGCTATGAACCACATCACTATCAATGTGTCTCAAACTTCCTTTTAACTACACAAAACTAGATTCCATCCCGATTAGGAGATATCATCTGATTTCCACAAACCACTACTCAGGAACACTGCCTGAATATTGCTTCCACCAAAATGCTCATAAATTTCATGAATAAATGAATTACTCTCTATGCTCTTAACCATAGACAAATAACATATCAAATAATATAACCTCAACATCACATAGCTCCAACTGCAATATCCCATGTGTGCTAATCAAAACACTGTCTGCTTCTCTGCTAGTCTCCAGAAGATCACTGCGTTGACATCAATGACAATCATAGTCATGAATGCAACAACAATTGCTATAGAATGACTGCCAACATCCAGTATTCATTCCTAACAATATCTTCTCCTCCATTATCATAACTCTTTGATATATTTTCTTCACTACCTTGACATTGGATTGTGTTTACCAATCGTTAAAGTGTTCCATCTCTTGTCTACAATTGTCCAACCTCCTATTCAGGTTCATTGTGGCTCGCCTAGGGCTTGATGCCGAAATCAGGTAACCTGCAAATCTGAAGACAAGACTCCATATTTAAATATTATGTACATTTCCCTATCATATTTTACAAGTCCGTATAGAACCCATTGGTGGAACTCATGCTAGATCCATTTTTGGACTCTCAACCCTGTATGGACCAATGAACTAGTCATAGAGGAATGTTTTATTTGAAAATAGTAAAACAAAAGATCTAAGCTAAAATTGCACACCAAAGTGAACTATATAAAAAATACTAATAAAACATGCAAAGATCTTTCTTAGATCAATACATGGTTCTCTTGGATAGTCGAGTTCTTTTCACTGTTCCCAGATTCCAGAGAAAACTAGTATACTGAACTTGTGTAAAAGAATATACAATGATGAAAACTTTAACACTAGTTATAAATGGTCTTAAATAGGTCTATGTTTCAAGAAAAACTACCCAAAGTAACCCCTAACTCATTCCTCATGCCTTAGTCCATGAACTAGTCAATTCTTGTCATGACAAATTTTGTTTTCAAGTTCCCTTAGATCACTCTAATGAGTCTAAATTGATCACAAGGGAATAAATAAACTTATTTAATCTTTTTCCTTCTTGATTCCCACATATTGGGAGGTCAAATTGACCTTTTAATACTAGGTAACTAAGTCTTAAAATTTTACGAAGAAGACCAAAAACTAGACAAGTCCTATGAAACAATTTATAAACACTTGCCTACACTTCCTAAAAACTTACTAAGACATCAAACACATTGTTGGAGCTCTAAATTTTGGGAAAAATTTGGAGTCCTGTATAGTGATAAAACCTAAAAAATAGCCTCTTAAACTCCATGCCCAATCATTAATGATGGAGTACATGAAATGGGATAAAATTTACATTAATTTTCAATTAAAAAGTTGAGATATTATGGAAGGAAGCTATGTGACAAGAACAATCAAAATTCTATGATCAAAGCCTTCAGAAAATGCTAGAATTTCAACTTGCTACAAAGATGATGTTGACAGAGGTAGAAGATGGTTGAATTTTAAAAATCTTGAAAAGACCCAGTTCGGGAAATAAAATTTCCTATCTCCTCAAAAAATATTAGCTTTCCACGAGGTGTTTTGGTTTTTCAACCAAGCCCAAATCCAAAAGTTAGGTAGTTATTTTTTAGTTAGTTTATCATTTTTTCAAAACAATTTGTAATAAGGGTGTGTCTTTTCACCCTAAAGAGGTGTGAAAGCCACTCAAACATGTATATATACATAATTTAAAATGTAAAGAGAGACAATACAATAAAAGATATATTTTCATAGGATATAATTCGATCAAAACTACAATATGAACTCTAATGTACTATTTGTTTTTCAACATTAATAAAGATAAGTGCTCTTCTTTTTTATTTGTGGTTATAAGTTATATGTTTTCAATTAGCATTTCAGATTACTCTATGAACTAGGGTATCCTACTATGTTTTTCTATTTGATGCAATCATTTATGCCTAATTTGTACAATTTGAATAATGGTAGCATGGTTTGAGAACCTATTACTATTTCCTTTCGGGCTCTTAAGTTGGGTTAAAAACCATAGGACCTATTGTATAAGTTGTTTTAAATTTTGTTTCAATAGAAGCTTGTAGGGTGATGGTCTCGCTTTACAAGAGTGATTTACCTTAAAATCATCTCTGATTGTATGTAGGATTGAAATTTTTATGACTCTATAGCCCAAGTATTTAGAAGGCACTGATCTAACTATAATTTAGAAATTGTCATTTGGTTCATACTTTGTGGTTTGTAGATTATATAATCATTATTTCAAAAATATTACTTTTGAGTCCTTAGTTTAATCCACTTTAGTCAAGATTTATAGAATAGAGATTATTAGAGGATTTGTTTCTTTCCTCCAAGGATAATTCACCACCTTGGGAGGAACTTTGTTTATTTATGTATGCAGTTGTGCAACATAGAGAATTTGATAGTTTAAAGTGAATTTAGGCCAACCAGCCTTGGCTTGATTAAGCCAGAATTGCAGAGGTATTAGGGTGTACCTATCAGTTGGCCAGAAGTGATCCATCATTTTTGGGCACCAACAAATTGATGACTCTACTGGGGACGCTATCAATGAAAGATGTTTGTAGAATCTTTGGTTACAGTTGTGAGACTCTACTAGAAACATAACTCAGAATTAGTTATATGATTTTATCCTTCTTATGAAGAAGGTGGTGACTCTATTGAACAAAGAATTTCAGTCAGTGACTCTACTAAGGGAGAAAACTCAGAAGGAGATAGGAAGATATCCTAGAAGGGATGATAAATTTTCCTTTTAAGGAAATTTTCAAAAGGTTTTTGATTCCCATTGATACCAGGCCTTTAGATCTTATAAGGTTTCAATGCAGTTCTAATGAATTGTTTTCACAACTTTCACAGAGGGTTCTTGAATTTTATGGAGATTATGATGAACCAGCTCTTGATCATTTAGATGTGTTTCATATATTCCTTGATAATTATGAGATCCATATAGAAGATGATGCCATGAAGTTGTTTTCATGGTCACTAAATAATAATGCAAGGGAGAAATATGAATCATTACCTACATAATGCATTTCATCATGGATGCAGTTTGAACAATGATTCCTTGATGCATTCCATGATAGGGATGAATCATGTATGTCTCCCTTGGATGCATTTATTACTTTAGAAAGATATGATAATGAAAATGTGGTGAGTTTGTTTATGAGGATGATGGATATTTTCCGTAAAATACCTTCTGATATCAAGCCAAGTTTTTCAAACAAAATATATAGTTTAGGAGTAACTTGTGAGCAACTAAAGCTTATTCTTGAAATTGCACAAGATGTAATGGAAGAAAATGACAAAGTTACAAAAGAGGCACAAGAACCTAATGATATTCTAGATTTATATCAACAAGAGAAGTCAAATTAGGATGAGGAAGAATTTGTACATGATGAGATGTGTATGGAAACATGTATCAATGCCCATGATGGTGAGGAAGAAAACCTTCTCAATACAAGAGAAATTTCAGCTTTATTAGACATAGAATACCAAAGACACATTGAGAATAATGGTCCAATTTTTTTTTCAATCCACACTAGTAGAATTTGGGAAATAAATGACCAGGTGACTAAAACTTTTAGTCACGTGACCAAAACTGATCATATTTGGTAAATAAATGACCAATTTGGTCATCGGGTAAAATCACAACTAAAATGACTAAATAAATGACCAATTTGGTCATCAAGTAAAATGACTAAATAAATGATCAATTTGGTCATTGGGTAAAATGACCAAATACATGACTAAATAAATAAGAAATAAACACTAATAGAATTTGACAAATAAATGACTACATGACTAAAAAAATTAGTCATGTGGCTAAAAATGATCAAATTCTACTAATTTTTTACAATTCAGTACAAGTATAAATGACTAAATAAATGACTTATAATTTGGTCACATGGTAAAATCATAACTTAATAATTGGTCAGACAATTAAAAATGACTAAATAAATGACTATTACTGCTCTATCCTTTTTTCTTTCAAATTTGATCATAATCCATAGATCTTAAAAGCCCCCCTCTAGTCCAATAGCAATAAATTACATCCTAGAATTAGACATACCTCTAAAAAAGTCCTATTTGGGTCCACAATTCTCAATAGGTTATGTACCCAACAATGTTGGTTAAAAAAGATGAGTCATTTTGATGGGTCAAACAATCACCTTATGAAGATGTTGTCAAATTTTCTTTGTGAGCTTTGGTGTATTATGATCTTTTAAACAATTGTCTTTTGGTACAATTTCTGGTTGATGATTTTTAATTTATAGTTATTTTGTGATATTTTTGTCCTTGTGCTCTTTTATACTATCTTCCATACTGATGATGGATCATGAAGTGTGAGCTGAAATTTTGATGTACAAATATTCAACATAATCTAATCCAAAAATTTCATCATATTAACTATGTAGTTTTTGAGTCAAATGTATTTAGCGAAATCATTAAAAAGGGCAATTTTTGAGTCAAATTCATTGCATATAGGTTAGAAACACTTATCTTCCCACCCAATTTGCAAAACCTTTAGCAAGTGTTATGCCTTATGAATCATTCGTTATAGTTGTTATTTCCCCTTGTACTATAATTCATTTCCAATATTGAATTACATTAAATAATTACAATATGAAAAATAAACATTATTAAATAAAAATGCTTAAATATTAAATATTAATTCTTAAATACTTAAATTATTATTTTAGTTATTTTAAATAAAAATTAAAACTATTTCAATTGACTAAAATTAATAAATTAATACAAAAGAAACATTATATTTTTAATAGATACAACAAATAAAGGAATGGCGGGAAGTGATCCAAAACCACATTTGATTTGGCTCCATTATTTGTTTTTCAATCTATGAATGATCGATCGAGTTAAGGGCATGAGAGCATGGCAACCCACATGAGCGTTCCTTTTAGGGTTTGGCTATTTTGGGGGACTACTGAGAAGGAACCCAATCCATAATCCTCAGAATAATTAGGGAGAAGAAGAAGAGGAGGGGTTTATCACAGCTATGGTAAGTTTTTGGGTCACCTCAATCTTGTATTAAGAAGTTCCCTTCACACTTTTAGAAGACATTCAAATGAGATTCATAAAACCAAATGGCCATGTTTCTCATACTGCCTTTGCTTATGTAATGAATGGTGAGTTTTCTAGAGTTTTGCACTAGCAGATGGAGTACTCTCTAGCAACCCTAATGTAGATACCTTAAACTGTGTAAGAGGAGAAATGAGTGAGGTAAGTATCCTAGTCTTGTGGATCTTTAGTAGTTTCTCAGGCATGATCTATTTGGTGAAGCAATATTTTTTATCGCAAACTTGTGTGTGTATAGGTAGACATCTGCACTGGAAATTAAATTTTGGGACCCTGTTTTGAGGTGTGTTATTTAGGGTTCTCATAGGCTACTTTGACCTTGCTGACATTATTAAAATCTTCATTCATCAATCAATCGGCCATAGAGATTTTAGTGACATTGGGTGTTTTTAACTCTTTCAATTTCAAACACAATACTTTTTCAAATGTCTAACATATTTAATCAATTATGAACATATCTGAGACAGGAAAAACAAATACCAATGGTATTTTTCTTCAATTAAAAATCATTTACCAGTGACAACAAATCAAAAGTTCTAAGCTCCAATCGACATATGCAAAAACATAACCAAAATATCTCATCCTTTCGCAATACTGGAGTGGTAATCCACATAATTAGTGACAAATACCAATAGAGATAATTAATGATACAACTGCCTCCCAATATGATTTGCATCTGACCTACGCCAAGCTACCAGTAGCATATTTAGATTATCCGTCAGAACTTTTGATTAACCAGTTTTATAAATGAAACTTCCATTATTCTCTGTCATGCAACTCATGCTTTAAAGGCCTGATAGTCCTTAGGGAAGGCTTAATACAGAATGTGACAAGCAACTCCTAAAGCTATTTTCAGACCTTTGCCATAAATCACACCAGTGAGTAATATAGTTCACTGGAGAAAATAAAAGATTTACCATTATCCTGTCATGATGGGCTACAAACTGATCCTACATTTTTATGTTGTATTAAAATCCATTTTAAGGAATGTCATATTAGCTTCGAAATTAAAATCCTTAAAACCATCTATATTATCTTCACAGATAAATGACTAGCTTAAAGATCTCTTTCAGATAAACTAAAAATTGTATAAATATAAAGCAGGGGCCGAAATAAGTATGAAGTTTTTGCAAAAGATAGGACAACTAACAAAATTTCAATGACAATTTTTTTCATCTTGGGCAAGGAATTTGTTATTATACATCAATTCAATATAGGATTGCTATTACATGTTACGAGTGAAAAGGAAATGAAGAGAACCTCTCTACCACCTCTTCTCTTCCTTAATATAGAGAAAATCTTAAACTCTATCAGTAGTAATACAAAGTTGATTTTCCAACCTTCAACAACTCTCATCAAATGATAACCTTAGTTTGTCTCTCTGAATATCATTTCCTGCACAAACAACATCATCGAAAGTTGAAGTCTATTGATATGGAATTTGAGGTTAGGTTGGACTTTTACATTAAGAGTAATAATTTTGTAAGCTCATGAAATTCTGAGCTTACAAAACAGGATCAAAACAAACCAATCATATTTTTTCTCCTTTCGATTGACATTACATCTTCCCAAGTCATTGTTCTATTATCAAAAAGCCTTCTACTTTTAGTCTTTATGTACACCAAAGTATGTAATTTCAAACCTTTTGATTGAACCTCACGATTGAAGCTCAAAAGTTCACTAGTTCAAGGGTTCAAAGTTCCACATCACTCCGACTTGCCGACTTAGTGCATTGTCAGGTGATGCATATAGTTCTGAAGTTCTTGTAATTCCTGACTGCCAGACCTTTGCAGTATTCAGCACCAATGCCTTTGTGAAGATTCTTTGGTTAAAAGAGAAACAAATGTTCATGACGTTTCCCTTGGAATGGTGGAAAGTCTTAAAGGCCACGGATTCAATGGTCACCCATTTGCCTCAAAAACCAACATCGTTCTCAGTCCTTTTCCAATAGTTTTGTACTTGTTTGCATAAGTCCTTTGAACTAAACTGATTTTATTAAGCATTAAGCTTGTCAATTAGTTATAGGAAGTGTGTGTGACGCTGGAAGTGATAAAAATCTATACTTCAGGATATCTTCATCTATCAACACTTTAGGATCTTTACCACTTGTTTTTAGCTATTGTCACATATTTCAATTTGTTGTGCTATAGTTTTGGTCTGTAATTTAAAGGCCTAATGAGCAATATAAATTATGTAGGCAAAATCTTAAGAAGTTGAATATAGTTCTGCAAGAATTGATTTCACTTTCTAAGACTGAAGCACTTTTAATTTCATGCTTTGGTTTGTACTGTAGGGTTTATTTGATGGTTTAAAAGCATATAGGAGAGCTGATGGATGTATTGTACTTTTTTGACCAGAAGAGAATGCTTTGCGAATGATAAATGGTGCAGAGTGCATGTGCATGCCAGCCCCATCTATTAAACAATTTGTGGAGGTTGTAAAGCAAACAGCCTTGGCCAACAAATGTTGGGTAACACTAATGGAATTTATGCTTTTCAATATATCTATAATTGTGTCTAGAGTTCTTTCTGAATAAGTTTCATATTGGATATTGGTTGCAGATACCACCTTTTGACAAAGACTCACTTTATATTAGGCCACTTCTTATGGGTAGTGGACCTGTGCTAGGACTTGCCCCTGCACCTGAGGTTGCTTTTCTCATATATGTTTCTCCTGTTGGGAACTATTCTAACATTGACAAAATAATTATCAAGGTGAAAACAAAAGGCAATAAACAAATAATTAAAGATTTGAAATTCTAATTAGTAGACACAACAAATTTATAAGGTTAGTTTTCATATTAAAGAATAACAAATCCAAACTGAATCTTAAGGAATCTTAATGGTTATCATTAATGGAGACAAAAAGGCTTTCATACATTACTTTTAAGTAGATATCATAATGTTGTGGAGTTATTTTTAGCAATAATAGGGTTTTCCTGGTAATCATAATTTGATCTACCGAACTGGGACATATCTCAATTTCTGAAAACATATCTCAATTTTTGTGCTGAAATCTGGTTGATGGTAGATCAATATCATTGCCAATGTGGAATGGGAGAATTTTCTCAAACACTACTAGTACATGATATATTGCATGCAAGAAAGGAAATGGTTGCATGCATTAGAAAGACAGAATCAACTGCTGCCATGACAAGGGAACATTCATGCCCTATCACTAGCCACTACACTTGTTTGCTACTTGCCCAATCACTGCCCAATGCACTTTTTGCTGGTTGCCCCTTTGACTCCATTCTGTCTCTCATCTTCTCTGTTATCCTACAACCTCTGACCCTTCTACTTCTGATGATTCCACTTCATAGTACCACACTTAGAGGCATTTCAATTACATACTAGCTTGGACAAATAGTCACCAATGCAATGAAGTTCATCCCATAGCATTATTAAGCCCATCTTGCCAAATGTTGCACTTGCTGCTCCATCCTCTAGCACATAATAGCATTGCCCTTAACCAAACCTACAGCATTGTTGTAAACAATATCATTGCTCAGCGTAATTGAATCTAACAAAAGAATCACACCCAATCGAAACTAATGCTACGAAGGCTCAACCTTTGGTATTAGAAGTTTGGAATGCAGACCTATCTCTTGCTTTTCTTCTTTCATCATTGCTTTGAATGAGAGTGATTGGATTTGTCCTTTAATAATAAAGTCAAGAAACTCCAACAACAAAGAGCAGAATGAGTCAATGCTCACTCATTCTAGTTAGCACCTGAATGAAAACTATCAATATCATCATCCATTCTTAAGATACATGGTATCTTTATAGAGGTCTAGAAAAATTCATTTCATCTTACATATGTATGGCATAAAGATCAGACTCCCTGATCCTAAGAGTTTCATAAATATATTCTTTCTATGTTGGCAAAACTCCACGCATAACCATCAACATGACATCCTAAAATACTTATATTTCTTTCTTTAAATTTTAACAAACATAACCTTTGAGAATGTACTGATCCTTAATTATCGCTAGTATGCTTGACTCTGCCTTACACCCAAGAGCATAGTTGGATTTCTTTGCAAACATTTAATTTCCCCATTAAACTTGTGATGCTTCCCTAATAATTTTAGCTTAATCTCTACAATGTTTGCGATATATAAGGACATCTTAAAGAAAATGAGTATAAGATCCCTTAGTGTCAAAACATCATATTGATTATGCCTTGAAAGAGAGTAGATGAATCCAACAGTCCAAAAGGCAGTATACTAATTTCATAATATTCTCAATGCTAAATATGATTGTAGCATGAAAATGGGTGCAAATTTTTTTTTTTGAAGAGTGTTACACTATGTAGGTCACCCAGTAGTTTGCCTACTATAAGTTCTAACAATCTGAAATAAATCCAGCTGCCACAGTCAATATGACATGCTAAAATGCCTATATTTCTTTCTCATGAATTTGATTGGAACAACAATATAATTATAGCAGCCTACGCTTAAAAATCATCAATAAGCTTTCTATGCCGCCTTACTCCTGAAGATTACATTGGATTATAGCTGGAGATGATTATAAAAACATGGGCATACAAATTGAAAATTCCTTTTCTTCATAGCACTGCAGTAGCCTTTTGATTTGGGGAAATTTGAAAGGCAATGTACTTGGGTTGTAATGTGATCAACCCTTTTCTTAACATAACTGTTATGGTTGGAAATGAGTCCAAAGTCACCTACAGCGTTTATATAAAACATCTTCCTATTGTGCCTTGGAAGTTGGAAGTTTGAGAAATGTGAAGGTGTTATTCATAAGCTTTTTTGCTAGATTGGAACAATCAGAGACAGGGGTCTATAGATGCTAGTTGATCAAACAAATGGATATAAGGTGGACATAAGCACACATTTTTGCTGCTAATATGTTTAATGACTTTGAGAAATACATGAAAGTTTAAAATGACTAGGTTATAGATTCTCCTTTTGAAGATTTATCCTACTAGCTTACAGATGAGAAAGAATGTGACCAATTTGTCATTTGTGCTCAGCCAAACACTGAAGTTTATTTTAGTGATG
The DNA here is from genome assembly GCA_027943335.1 of Chamaecyparis obtusa. Taxonomy (NCBI): domain Eukaryota; kingdom Viridiplantae; phylum Streptophyta; class Pinopsida; order Cupressales; family Cupressaceae; genus Chamaecyparis; species Chamaecyparis obtusa. Next base: position 38,212 of record BSBK01002820.1, on the reverse strand, counting down.
CAAGGCAACCAAAGCCTAATTTAGTATCATCATACAATGTGGACTGAAAACTTCTTCTAGTGGTCATTGCTTGGAACATATTTGGCAACTCTTCAAAGGCATGGACCAGCTGTTGGGGAGGTGCTTCCACATTTACTAGGTTCATGTGTTTTGCACATACAGAGGTTAGATTGTTAGACATATCACTGGGGGAGAATTCCTGGTCACTTACAGTAGCCATGAGACATGTAAAGGTTTACTTTAAATATCTTTGATATGAGGACTATCAACATGGAGAGATCTATAAAGGCCCACATCTTGAAGAACACTTTTGTTTTGAGATTTAATCAGCTACTATTCATTTTCTAGGCTTCAATTAGAATAATAAAATATTATTGCAATCATCAACTCATTTCAATCTCATATCATTATGTAGAAAGGCTCAGTTGAAAGAGGTGCTGCACATTCTGATTATTACACACAATCCCCCTGATGACACTTCTACTTATCTTCAACTATTGCAGACCTTCATCATCAACAATTCCCTTTCACAAAGGAAAATAATCCAGCCTTTTGTCACTCAAATGCAATTTGCATTTTCTAGAAGAACAAATTTTTGAAAGAGGCTTCTTGACATTTAAGTATTTTACTACATGGAAGAATGAAACAACGTCTCATGGAACTCAGTGATTGCAGTATCCAAAAGACACGGGTATTCTCAGGAGGCACTCAATGGTTTCACCTTTGCTAGCGTACTCTCGGTCTGTGCTAAAATGGGAGCTTACAAAAAGGCTACAAACATCCATCAAAGCATAAAGAATAGGGAAATGTTGACATATGTTGTAGTTGCAAGTGCCCTGGTAGAAATGTATGCAAACTATGGAAGTATGCACAAGGCACATGAATTGTTTGACAAAATGACCCAGAGAAATGTGGTTTCATTGACTCCAATGATTACAGGATATGCACAAAATGGTTCTACTAAAAAGACCTTACAAGTTTTTAAGCGAACCTCCTCAACCTTTGCCAACATTCTCCCAACCTGTGCTCAAATGGGAATTTTGGAATTGGGTACTTTTGTCCATCAATACATAATTAAAAGTGGAATATGTTTAGATGTTATAGTTAGAAGTGTGTTGGTTGACATGCAAGCAAAATGTGGAAGCATACGCAAGGCATAAGTACTGTTTGATATAATGCCTCAAAGAAATGTAGTCTCATGGACTAAGATGATTGCAAGATAAAAATGGATTTATTCAAAAATCCTTAGAAAATTTTAAGAAATTACAGCTAGAAGGGGTAAATCCAGACTCCACAACCCTTTCTAGCCTCCTCCCAGCTGGTGCCAAAATGGAAGCTTTAGAACAAGGTGTGAACCTGCATCAAGACATTATTGAAAGTGGATTCTGGTCACATGTTGTAATTTCCATTGCTCTGATAGACATGTATGCAAAATGTGGAAGGATACATAGGTCATGTGAAATACTTGACAAACTACTTCAAAGGGACATGGTCTCATGGAATTCAATGATTGCAGGATATGCACAAAATGGGGTTGCATGGAACCTACAGTAAGCGCAGTAAATTTTGAATATTTTCAAAATTGCATGTTGGCATTGTAATAGCTAATCTGATTTTTCAGGAAATAAATCAAGTATTTTGAAGGAATTTTAAGCCATTTTCCCACCCACCTAGGGTTTGTTCTGAATCTGCAGCAGTTAGGATTTATTTTGGAAATCACTAAATAATATTTTTTATAAGTAAATGATGGTTGTTGTGTTCTAGTATTATTGAAAATCAGAAAGAAAAATCAATGATTTTCATAAATCTATTTAGGGGACATTCACTATTTCTCCATAAGAACCACCTTATAGCCTTCATAGTCTCTATTATCTTAGATATGATTGCACTGTCAACTTCTAACTTGATGAATCTTGCTTCTTCATCAAGGGTTGTTGGATTTCATCATGCTTCTAAACCTTTATTTTCCACCTACAAGATTCAATGTCTCTTTGCAAAGCTAACAAATCTTTCATTCATGATCTTGTGTGGGAATTAACTTACAAAATCACTCACAACAACGTTCACCAAAGGAAAGAACTTGCTTTGATATCAATCTGATTTGTAATCTACTATTGTTATACATAAAACAGTCATCAACATACATATCTAATTGAAGGAAATATGAACTTTATTAAGGAAATATGAACTCTGCTTGTAGGCAATAATTAAAGTAAACTTAAAAAGGAAAATGATAGCAAACACAAAAATGATTGAAGGCACAAGGATTTATACCTTGAAGAACCCATATTCAGCAAGAAAACTCTTGTACAAGTGAGGCAAACACACTTATCCACTTTCTACAATAAAAAATGCAATCTTAGTCCTCTTGGGCACATAAACAGCCTGAAACAACAATGTTCAGCTCCTAAAAGCTAAGTTCACTTTCATTAGCTCTCTAATGCACTTCTCAATTCTGGTTTATTGATTATAGCCTGCTTGTTCACTTGGAAGGTATAAATTCTCTTGTAATTCACTTTAATTCCTCTTCATCAATTCATGCAATGATGATCAACAGAAAGAATGAAGTGGGTGTTAGATTGGAGATGGTTGATATTTCTTATCTCCTTTGATTTCCTGATTTTTGTGTCTAACAGGGCAATCAATTTTCTGATCCTTGAAATGTGTAAAGACTAATATACTATAGGTCTATTGCTTGTATGTGGCAGCACCTTTTGATGTGCCATGAAAAACAAGAAAAATATCACGCTAAACTCTTTTTAACAAGGGAGTGGAAATGAAAACACTTGGGGTTTGCCATATGTTGGAAGGGTACGGTGCAGGGTGACTTGAGTGGTTGGGCATGGGGGGAACTTATTATGTGAGAATAAATAAATAGAACTTCAAAAAGTGAGAGACTCCAAGAATTATGTGGCATTTGTTGGGGACAATAAAGTAATGATTATGAAACTTTCCAGTTAGAGTATCAAATACTGCAAACTTAATATTGTTCATGGAAGATTGTGAGTTGACCCTAATTTAATGTTGACTTTCATACATTGTTACTAGTTTTTTGAGGACATGTTATCACATTCAAATGTTTCCTTTTGTAGAAAACATTATTAAGTTGGAAAACATTATTAAGTTTGTATTATATATTTATTGTGTCAAACACTTCACATGCTTTATCTATGCTTTGACATTTTGCATACATATCTAACAAGGCAGTTGCAACTACAACATCTAACAATATTTCTCTATCTTTTATGCTTTGATGGATGTCCATACCCTGTTCCAAAGCCCCCATTTTGGCATAGGCATGAAGGATGCTGATAAAGGTTGCAGAATTTGACTTCACACCTGCCAATTGCATTTGCTTGAAAGTTTCTAAATCTTTTTTGAAAAATCCATTATGAGTGTAACATGCAATCATGGCATTCCATGTGACCACATTTCTTTGAGGCATTCTGTGAAACAATTCACATGCCTTGTCAATGTTTCCACATTTTGCATACATGTCTACTAGGGCAGTTGCAACTGCAACATCTAACAATATTTCTCTTTTCTTTATGCTTTGATGGATATCCATACCCTATTCTAGAGCTCCCATTTTTGCACAGGAAGAGAGGGTGATGGCAAAGGTTGAGGAGTTTGGCTTTACACCTGCCATTGGCATTTTATTGGAAGTTTCTAGAGCCTTTTCACCAAACCCATTTTGTGCATATCCCACAATCATGACATTCCATGAAACCATATTTCTTTGAGGCATTATGCCAAACAGTTCACGTGCCTTGTCAATGGTTCCACATTTTGTGTACATGTCTATGAGGGTAGTTGCAACTACAACATCTAATAAAATTCATCTATCTTTAATGCTTTGATGGATGTACATACCTTGTTCCAAAGCTCCCATTTTGGCACAGGCAGGGAGGATGCTAGCAAAGGTAGTGGAAGTTGGCTTTATACCTGCCAATTGCATTTTCTTGAATGTCTCTAAAGCTTTTTCATCATATCCATTATGTGCATATCTTTCAATCATTGCGGTCCATGAAAATACATCTCTTTGACGCATCTTGTCAAATAGTTAATTATACTCCTCTATACTCTTGGATGTCCTTTTTGAGAAAATTTAGGATGGTTCATTGGAATGTTAGGTGTACAAGAAGCCAACTCATACTGTACTATTAGTGGTCATCTCTCATCTCCTAGAATAAAAAGCTAGTGGTCAGAATTTCATGAAAGTCAAGAACTTTATATAATTATTCACCTATGGTTTACTGAAGGACTACGTTGTATATCTTTCTATTTTAACCAACTAATATTTCATCCTTGAATACAATTACAGATAAATGAATTCAAAATTTCAAAGAAAACCTTAAAAACTCTATTTTTCTTGAATGCACTGATTGTATCATATTTTTGCCTTTATAAAGCTGGATAAAAAAATTGATTGCAATTTACTGGTGCATGATAAAGAGTAAGATATAGACACATATCTAACCTCAGGTTTCTATGCCATGTGGAGATTTTTTTAGTTTTGATGAAACATTTTTATTGTGTTCATTTTTAATAAAGCTACTTTTGTCTGCCTAAACTCGATAAATGAGAATACGATAATCCTTGCTGCCTTGCATTTTCCTATAAATGCTATCTAAAAATAAATATAATTCAGGGCTTGCAACGTACAAGGGAGCCTCCATTTTTAGATTCAAAATTGTGTGTTCTATTTGCTATGATATGTTGTGTCTATATTGTTGAATTTCTTCTTAGTTTTAATTGTGTCTATTTTAGCTTTATACATGCTGGAGGAATTTGAGCAAGCAATAACTATCTATATGGTATTTCATGTTTGTTGTCTATTACAGTGAGAACTTAGGAGGTGCTTTTATGGAGACAATGATAGCTTTGGACAAGTTTGAGGAAAGCATTAAGGATTGTCTTGGGATTTGAAGAGAGTAGACTTTTTTTCGATATATAAACACCTACCTTGAGGTATGCAAGCTTTTATGTGCTCTGAAGTTAATATAATGACAATGTATTGATGATATATTGGTCGAAATCCTTATACAATTATAAAAAGGTTTATATTGCCTCACAAGTGACAGGCATTCCTTTTGAGCCATGTAGTTCTCTAGCATTTAGAATGCACATTACCTTTCTCAAATACAATGTGACATGCTAGATGTCTAAACCATAAAAGTTGAATTTACTCAAATGATATGCATGACCAGCCTTGAAAATTCATGTTCCCCTATGCCTGTCAAAAAATGTTTTCTTGATGGGTAAACTACCCTCTATATTTATGCAGAGGCTTACAAATATAACTGGTGAGAAATGTATGATAGCCCAAATAGAGGAAGAAGGAAAGTTGAATTCACTATAGACTATGCTGGGAGAGTTGGTTATGAGTACATCTTTTTTCTTATGTGATATATTGTGTAGTTTTGGTTATGAGCACATCTTTTTTCTTATGTGTGAGGGATAGAGATAAAGATAGATAGATAGAGAGTTTTCTTATATGAAATTGTCATTTGCATGTGCCTTGAGGAGAAAAATTCTGATGCTATGTTACATATTTGATGGGGACTATTGGCATTGCTGTTGAACAAATCCTATTAGCTGAAAATAATGCAAAGGTATGATTTGTGTACTTTAATCACCAATTAGTTAATCGCCAATTAGTTATCAAAGTTCTTCTTGACTTGGAGTTTGAATGAAATTTTGAATACATCTTGTCTTGTAAATCTCTTATTCTTCCCTTTGTGAATAGGATTGGTATGAGGGATGATTTTCCAATGATTTAACATTCCTTTCACATTGATATTGAAGTCTTTTCAATCGATTTTGATATAATATTTTGACTGTTCCTGTACACTACATTCCATTGATAGTTTTGGTATTGTTTTGAAGGGCATTATGGTGAATTAGGATCATTCCACTTTATGTTCCTATTGATGCTTGTGGGATGAGTTTGAAAAAATGTATTATAGTCTCCTATACTAACTTGAATGCTGGAGAAGTCAGATTGAATGGACGATGATCACCAAATGAGCAAATGTGCTTGATGAAGGTATAGGGTACACAGTGCCATGTGCAGGTCAGAGTTTTCTCTAAATATGGGCAACATTTTATGTTGGATTGTGTTTACCTAGGTCAAGTGGATGGTGTTAGGACCTTTGGTTGGGTTCAGAATTGATTCAGAGTGGTAGATTGAGAAAGTCCTAGCTTTAGGCCCCTTAAAGTGAGGGTTTGATAAATGACTGATTAGATGAGCATGGCACCTCAAAAAAATGTGAAAATATGTTTATTTAGACCATTACTAAAGACTGTTTCATGGTTTGAGAGTTTGGAGAGCTGTGGTTGATAGTGTTGCTTTGATAACGTGGGCTAATTAGGCCTAATTCTAGTAGGCATGTGTATTGGATCAGAGTATCAGTCCAAAACAACCATATTTGGTTTTGATATATGTTGGAGAACTCACAAATGGGTATCTAAATCCCTATTTTATTTGCCAAGTGTTTTGGAGTAAGTTCAACAAAAGTTGAAAAATAGCTGATTCCAAGGGCTAATTGAATTAGGCCTAGTAAGGATAGTTTGGTCTTGGGAGTTTGATTCTCGAGATGAACTAGTACAGGGGATTATAACCAATTTAGTTTAGATGGAAAAACTTGAAATCATGTTTAGTGGAAACTACTAGTATACATGTTATGATTATTCTTTAAAGGGTACTAGCTCAATGGAAGAGCACCTACTTTACAAGTAGGAGGATGATGGTTCGATTCCATCATACCCTAATATGACTAAATATATGACTAAATTAATGACTAAATAAATGACCAAATAAATGATTAAATAAATGACCAAATAAATGACCAAATAAATGACCAAATAAATGACTAAATAAAAGACCAAATAAATGACCAAATAAATGACCAAATAAATGACCAAATAAATGACTAAATATATGACCAAATCAATGACCAAATAAATGACTAAAATAGTTTAGTCATAAATTTGGTCATGAGATAAATGACCGGCAATAAACTACCACTAGTCACGTGACCAAATTTGGTCATTTATCTACAATTTTTGGTAGTTTATTGGTCATATATTGCTATTTTTGTACTAGTACCACCATGGTAAGGAGGTAGATGGATCAGCCCATATTTAAGAGAAATCAAATTGTGGAGATGAAATAGAACTACATGAACAAGAGGAAGTTTCAGGAGATAATGTCAATGAAGATGTTAGTCTTGTTGATGAAAAACTTGATGATCTAAATGAAAATTCTCATGAATGTATGTCTGAATTATCCATGTTCCTGAATCCATTGTTTGAAGAGGAAGTAGATGAAGATATGTTTGATTTCTCTATATTATTGAATACATTGTTTGAAGAGGATCCTTTATGCAATGGAATCCATCAGCATCATAATGAAGATAATAGTCCTAATTTTAAATTTCATGAAACTCATGAAGTGCATTCAGAGGGTGAGATACCTTGGAGTTCATCCTTTGAGCCAGAGGTACACCAAACATATGAAGATGAGATGAAATCAACTAGACATGATGAAGAGAATGTGTTGAAGCATAGTTCTAAAAATTTTAGAAATGTCCTGGCTGATCAAACTCTTAGTGAGAGAGAGTTTGTACTTCTTGAAGATAAGCTATTCTCAAAGCCTTTTGGTGAGGAGAAAAAATATCTAAAATATAGAGATGGGATAGATTGTGAACAAGAAGGTATCTAAAAAAAGAAGACTAACCTAGAGGTTTGTATGATTAACCAAAATCTTCTATTCAGCAAGGATTACAATGGACCTGATGATTTCTCAAGGGCTGAGTATAGATTGGATGCCAAAGATCATATTGATGAAGTGGTGAGAATTGTCTATAAGGATGACATGTGTAATGCAGCAAGGTTAAAAGTGTTATGTGATCAAAATCAAGTGTTTGATAGAGGAAAGGATCAATGTTCAATTTGGGGGGGCCTGGGGCCACCCAATTTTACTTCGCATTAGATTAGTATGGATACCCAATCTGTTTCTCTAGAGATAGTTGGAATCTTGCTATGCTCACATGGAGCATACATCCCCAAAAAGAGCCTATTGGAGCTCTAAATTTTGGGCAAAATTTGGAGTCCTATATAGTGATAAAACCCTAAAAACTAGCCTCTTAAACTCCATGCCCAATAATTAATGATGGAGTACATGAAATGGGATAAAATATTACATTAATTTTCAATTAAAAAGTTGAGATATTATGGAAGGAAGCTCTATGAAAAGAACAATCAAAATTTTATGATCAAAGCCTTCAGAAAATGCTGGAATTTCGACTTGCTGTAAAGATGATGTCAACAGAGGTAGAAGATGGTCGAATTTTAAAAATCTAAAAAAGACCCAGTTCGGGAAATCAAATTTCTTGTCTCCTTAAACAATATTATCTTTCCACAAGGTGTTTTGGTTTTTCAACCAAGCCCAAATCCAAAAGTTAGGTAGTTTATCATTTTTTCAAAATAATTTGTAATAAGGGTGTGTCTTTTCACCCTAAAGAGGTGTGAAAGCCACTCAAACATGTATATATACATAATGTAAAATGTAAAGAGAGAAAATACAATTAAATATTTTTTTCATAGGATATAATTCGATCAAAACTACAATATGAACTCTAATGTACTATTTTTTTTTCAACATTAATAAAGATAAGTGCTCTTCTTTTTTATTTGTGGTTATAAGTTATATGTTTTCAATTAGTCTTTCAGATTACTCTATGAACTAGGGTATCATACTATGTTGTTCTATTTGATGCATTCATTTATGCCTAATTTGTATAATTTGAATAATGGTAGCATGGTCTGAGAACCTGTTACTGTTTCCTTTCAGGCTCTTAAGTTGGGTTAAAACCTATATGACCTATTGTATAAGTTGTTTTAAATTTTGTTTCAATAGAAGCTTGTAGGGTGATGGTCTCACTTTACAGGAGTGAGTTACCTTAAAACTGTCTCTGATTGTACGTAGGATTGAAATTTTTATGACTCTATAGCCCAAGTATTTAGAAGGCACTGATCTAACTATAATTTGGAAATTTTCATTTGGTTCATACTTTGTGGTTTGTAGATTATATGATCATTATTTCAAAAATATTACTTTTGAGTCCTTAGTTTAATCCACTTTAGTCAAGATTTATAGAATAGAGATTATTAGACGATTTGTTTCTTTCCTCCAAGGATCATTCACCACCTTGGGAGGAACTTTTTTTATTTATGTATGTAGTTGTGCAACATAGAGAATTTGATAGTTTAAGGTGAATTTAGGCCTACCAGCCTTGGCTTGATTAAGCCAGAATTGCAGAGGTATTAGTGTGTACCTATTAGTTGGCCAAAAGTGATCCATAATTTTTGGGCACCAACATAGACTTGGGACTCTTATTTAGCCCTTATTAAATATTGACTTGGTCCAAATCATTTACAAGCCAAAATTGAGAATATGGTAGCCTAAAGAGCCTAGGAGCACCTACACTGTTCTCCCCTACAGCAAGGAAGTCAAGTTACACCAGGAATTATGAGATCCAAACTGATCCCCATAATTTTAAAGTTTTTTTTTTCTATCCAAGTAGCGTCAAATTTTGATTATTGTTTCCACTTAAGGAGGTGTTCCATGTAGACATCATGCCTTTTTTTCTTCTTGACCCTTATGTCTATGATTATTGCAACTTGTTGTTTCAATTGTGTAGGGATCTTGAGTTATTTTACATCTACATTCACATTAGTATTGTGTTCTTTCTCTATTATGTCAGGGCCTTTGTATTTAACCAGATATTGTACATTGAAAATAGGAGATGTGGCTAGCTCCTTGGGTAAGCCTATCATCTAAGCATTGTGCCCATATTTAGCTAGGACTTTACATGGTCCTACTCTCCTCATTTGCAGCTTACTGGGAATACCTTTTTGGATCCTAGCTCTGTTAAGGTGTTCCATCACCCAATCTCCAACTTCAAATTGCAAGTCCTTCCTTCTCTCATCCAATTTAGCCTTGAGATATTGATTATCTTCCACTATATTATTTGTCACCTATTCATGTACTTTCATTGATTGAGTGAAATCTTCTACATGTCCACTAACTTTTCCATAGGTCCCTAACTCTTTGAGTTCACATACTCCCCTTCAGTGGATGCCATAAACTATCTCAAATGGGCTCTTACTGGTAGACCTATTAGCACTGTCATTATAAGAAAATTTAGGTTGAGGTAACACTTGGTCCCACATTTTCCCATATTCATTTGTGAGACACCTAAGAAGATTCTGAAGCACTCTATTAATCACCTCTATTTGACCATCTGTTTGTGGATGATATGTTGAACCAAATACAAGATTTGTGCCTAATGTTTTCCACAAAGTTCTCCAAAAGTGCCCCATAAAATTCATATCTCTATCTGGCACTATACTAATTGGTAAACCATGAATCCTCACTACCTTTTTTGGATAAGAGATGAGCAACATAACTGGCATCGTGAGTTATTTTACAAGGTATAAAATGGCTCATTTTGCTAAATCTGTCCACTACTACAAAAACATTGTCAAAGAAAAGAGTTGTCCTTGGTAATATTGCTATAAAATACATACTAAGGCACTCCCATGGCCTAGTTGGAGTATGTAAAGGATTGTACAACCCTGCATTGGAGGATGTGCCCTTATCTTTTTGGCAAACTAAAAATTGTTCCACATACCACCTTACATCCCTTGGCATCTTCAGCCAATAATAGAATCTTTGCACAAGGTCTAATGTCTTATTCAAACCAAAATTCCCACTAAGGCTTCCATTATGCTTCTCTTGTATGATTTTTTCCCTCATAGACCCCTTGGGTACACATAGTTGATTACCCTTAAACAATAAACCATTTTGTAAAGTATAGTCAGTAAATTTACTATGAAAGTGATTCTTAATGCCAACACATACCTTGTATGCCTCCAAAAATTTTTTATCATCCTCATAAAGATCTTTTAACCCTTCTATACCAATACTTTGCATCTGAATCTCTTGAACAGTGAGCAACCTTTGACTAAGTGCATCTACAACTTTATTGTTTAGATCCTTCTTACATTTGATAGTGAAGGTATAGGCTTTGAGAAATTTCATCCATTGGATGTTCCTATGACCTCTTAGGTGTTTATGTAGCTTAAATCTTGGTTATTAATGTATAATAAAAACTCCTTGGGAAAAATATAGAGCACCCACTTCCTAAGGGCTTGAAGCAATGCATAAAGCTCTAAATCATAGGAGGAATACCTTGACTTGGCTTCATTCAACCTTTCACTGAAAAATGCCAAAGGTATTTGTTCTTGGTTAAGGACTTCTCCCACAACTATGTTACTTGCATCACATTCCACAATAAACAACTTATCAAAACTTGGCAATACTAGGATGGGTTGTTTAGCCACCTTTTATTTCAGCTTCTCAAATCCTTTGTTAGCCTCCTTTGTCAACTTGAACCTAGTTTTAAATCCTTTTATCATATCCAATAGAGGTGCACATATCTCACTGAATTCTCTAATAATATTCCTATAAACCTGAGACAACCCATGAAAACTCCTTACATCAGTCCCTATTTTGGGAGTTGGCCAATTAAGGATAGCTTCTACCTTACTTGGATCCATTTTTAAGTCATCTTGGGAGACTAAATTAGTTCTTGTTTCTGAAGCTCATTCTTTTCTAGGTTAATGGCTAGCTTCTCTTCATGCAATCTTTTTTAATACAAGTTCTAGGTGTTTCATGTGTTCTTTTTTTATCTTGCTAGATACGAGAATATTATCCAAGTATAGCACTAAAAACCTGCCTATGTAATCCTTCAAGACTTCATTCATTAGTCTCAATAATGTACTAGGTGCATTTGTAAGCCCAAAGAGTGTAAATAACCATTCATAAAGACCCTTTGTGGTTTTAAAATCTTACTTCCATTCATCCCCCTCTTTCAAACTAATTTTATGGTACCACTCTTACGATCAACTTTAGTGAAGTACCTAGACCCTCCAAGACAATCCATTAGATCTTCTATTTTACGGATATGAAACCTATACCTAATTTTTATCCTATTTATTACCATAGAATTAGTACATAATCTCCACTTACTCCCTTTCTTGGGTGCCAAGACCAATGGGATAGCACATGGACTTATGCTCTTTCTAATTATCCCTTGATCTAGTAACTCTTGAACTTGTCTTGATATCTCCTTGTTTTGATTTGGTGTCATCTTGTAGCCTGCTTTGTTAGGCAAGGATGCCCCTGGTATGAAATCTATTTGGTAACTAATTTCTCTTTGATAATGTAAAGTAGCTGGTGTTCCATCACTAATGATGTCTTTGAACTACTCCAATAGTTGCCTCACTTTTACAAGTACAAGTTCTTGTTGAGATTTACCTTCCTCCTTAGGTTTGACAACACTGGCCACTTCAACACCTTCTTCTTCTTCTTCTTTGAGTTCATGAAAGAAATCCTTACCACTCATGAGAAGTACATTATAATCCCCTAAATTTTCTTCTCCTTCTTCAACAAGTGATTGTATCTTATAGGTGACCCCATTCTTCTTGAAGGTATACAAATTCATCTTCCCATGATGGATTGCATCTTGATCATATTGCCATAGTCTTCCTAAAACTAGATGGAAATAATCCATTAGAAAGAGACAACAAAAAATATTGTCTTGATACTCTCATATGACAAATTCAACCCACACTTGTTCATTCACTAAGACATTCTTCCCTTTATTAAGCCAAGTAACTTTGTAGGGGTGAGTATGAGATATCCTAGTGAGATTCAACTTTTGGACTGCCTCCTCTGAGATAATATTATATGTAGAGCCTGAGTATATGATGAATTTGGACACCTTTCCAAGTATCTTGCACTTGATCCTAAATATTTCCCTTCTCTTTCTGGGTTCCTCCTTGACCGGTTCTTTGAGAAAGACTCTTCTAAACATGAGATTCTCTCCATTTTCTGAATCAAGACTCACTTCCATAGCTTTAACACTTCCAACTTCCTCTTGAGCATAGGATATCTTCTCCTCTCATTGTGAACTTGATGCTTTAACAAGGCATCTATAGGAAGGGTGGTCTAAGTGACCACAATTTTAGCATTTCATGCTTGTAAAGTGAGAACCTCTACCAAAACCTCAAAATATGCCTCTTCCACCACTATTGAATCCTCTTCCCCTACTTAAATACCTCTACTACTTGACTCACTATATTTTTCAGTCAACTTGGATTCACCTTGATTATTTGGTTCATTACCTCTACCACTATAATTTCCTCTATGACTCCCTCTTAAATCTCTTCCTCTTCCTCTACCTCTTGAACTAGTTTCTTGTTCCTTTTTATCTTTTTCTTCTACTTTCATGGCCAAATGATAGAACCTATGAATACTAGTGAGGATTAATAAGCTGATCTCCTCTCGAATTCTCCACCTAAGTCCATTCAAATATTGCACTACCTTAATAGTTTCTTCTTCTTAAATGTTGGATCTCAAACATAGTTTTTGGAATTATTTGGTATAGACTGCAACATACAATTCCCTTTGCCTAAGGTTTTTCCTCTTCTTATACAATTGGATTTCAAAGTCTTATGAAAAGTAGTTCTCATTGATTTTGGTTACCATAGCCTTCCAAGTAGCTATGCGGTTCTTTCCTATCTTTTCCCTTTTAGTTTGAAGGAGCTTCCACCAAATTAATTCTAGTCCCCTCATCGTATATTTGGCCACCTTCACCTTTTGATCCTCACTAACTCCTTGACACTCAAAATGGTCCTCCATCCCCTCTATCCATTCCATAAAAAATTTAGGGTCCATCTTTCCACTAAACAAAGGTACCCCTTCACAAGCTTTTCCTCCAATGGATTTGATAGCTTTGACAAATGTATCTTCTTCCATATGTGGATCAAGTTCAGGGAATTCATCATCTTAATCTACTTCCTTACCCTTGTCTCGACCTTCTTTCAATTTCTCACTTACCAATTCAGTATTTTCTTCCACCTCTCCTAGCTTATCTCTAAGAGTTGCCAATTCTTCTCTAAGAATCCTATTCTCTTCTTTCTTCTCTGTTACTTCCCTATCCAACTCTAAATTTGTCACCATGGTTGACTCATCCACTAATTTTGACATATACCTTTAGTCCAAATCTTATTAGGCTCTGATACCAATTTAATAGGGAGATCTCTTGACAACAAGTCCTAATCCTTTAGGACCACCTCTAGGTCTTCCTTTTGACCTATCTAGAGTTCTACCAAGACCCTACACTAGAGGAACTCTTCCCTCAATCACTCCTCACACCAAGACCTCACTACCAAGTGAAAACCCAAATCTATCTCTATTCACCCTTCACGGACTCAACCTTCTAAGTCCATCTTCACACACCACCAAATTTGATTCCTTTGAAAACTAGAAGGAAGATATCCTAATTATTCACTTTAATTAGTTTTGAGATGATTTTTTTTCCAATATTCTAGGGTTACGAGTTGATGTCTTCAAATTTATCCAAAAAGGGCTAGTAGCATTTTAGGCCTAATGAAGTCTCCTAACACTCATCTCGGGCTATAAATCTGAAACTTTCCATGCAAGATCCTAAAAAAAATTGTGTTCCAGATACCCTTTTCAAAGACCTCAAGGATTTTTAGGGTTCCTAAGCCTCAATGTTTCTATACACCTCCTTTTTATATTTGGGCCTATTTTAAAGGGCTACAAGGTTTTCCTAGTTATAGTGGAAAATCGATCTCAAAACTCAATTCAAAGTCTTTACCATCTCTTCTCCTCCATTATCCTAACTCTTTGATCTATTTTCTTCACTACCTTGAACTTGGATTATGTTTACCAATTCTTAGAGCCTTCTATCTCTTGTTTACAACTATCAAGCCTCCTAGTCAGTTCACTGTGACTCGCCTAGTGCTTGATGAAAAACTTAGGTATTCTACAAATCTAAAGAAAAGAATCCATATTTACATAGTATGTACATTTCCCTATCATATTCCACAAGTTTTTATAGAACACACTGGTGGAACTCATGCTAGAGCCATTTTTGGACTCTCAACCCCATATGGACTAGTGAACTGGTCATAGAGGAAATTTTTATTTGCAAACAGTATAACAAAATCTATAACCTAAAATTTCATACCAAAATGAACTATATAAAAAATACTAATAAAACATGCAAAGATCTTTCTCAGATCAATCCATGGTTCTCTTGGATGATCAAGTTATTTTCACTGTTCCTAGATTGTAGAGAAAATCAGTATATTGAACTTGTGTAAAAGACTATACAATGATGCCAACCTTTAACACTGGTTGGAAATGGTCTTAAATAGGTCTATGTTTCATGAAAAATTTCCCAAACTAGCCCCTAACCGATTCCTCGTGCCTTATGAAAAACTAGTCGATTGTCATCATGACAACTTTTAAAAGTTGCAAAGTTGTCATTGATAACTTTGACAACTTTTTTGTCAACTTCCCTTAGATCACTCTAATGATACTAAATTGATCACAAGGGAATAACTAAACTTATTTATCCTTTTTCTTTCTTCATTCCCACTTATTGGGAGGTCAACTTGACCTTTGACCATTGGGTAACTAAGTTAGCAAATTTTACAAAGAAGACCAAAAACTAGACAAGTCCTAAGAAAACCTTGGTAAACACTTCCCTACACATCCTAAAAACTTTCTTAGACATCAAACACACTTGGGACTCTTATTTAGTCCTTATTGAATAGTGACATTTCTAAGGTCAATTACAAGCCAAAATTGAGAATAGGGTAACCTAAAGACCCTAGGTGCTCCTGCACCAGCGGTATACATGTCCTATAGTTTTTCTGTGATGAATTTGTATATGTCTCCTAGATTTTGCAAAATAGTATTCCATGAATCCTTCAATGCCTTTATACCTTTAATATGTCCATTTAATTCAAATGATTATTCCTCTAAGTTTTCCACTGAACTAAGTTCTAGGGTCTTTACAATTTTCTCTACTTCTTCAACATTATCTTGAATAATAGCTATATGAGGTGTTATTATGATTTGCAGTTCCAAAATCCTCATATGTAACATGTCTCTTTCTATTGTGGACTCATTTTCCTTTGATATTAACTCTCTCATCTTTGTTGAGTGCACTACAAAATTTGTTGTTTTCAGTTGTAGGTTGTCGATATGTTGCTCTAGCTCCTTTTTTGTTCTAGTAATCTTACTATATGCTTCCTTTGTGAAGTCAAAAAACTTACATAACTTATTGTATATTGATTTTTCCTTGATCAAAATTTCTTTCAAAACTTCAATTAACTTAGATAATTCAACTTTCAAAATAGCTATCTTCATTAACAATTTATGTACAAGTTGATGCTCTAGTTTATTTTTTTCTTCACGAGCGAGATGCTACTCCAGCTTATTTCTAGATCCACTGATGTAATCAATGTATACCTTCAACTAGTTCTCTAGTGAATCATCTTCATTAACATTTGTATATGGAATCAATTCCTCAAATATATTAAGTGTTTTGGTAATAACACTTATATGTAGCTTCTTTTCTTTTTCCTTATCCATTTTTTCCTTTAGATGTAGTACTCATGCATATTCCTCTTTGTCCCTATTTTTCTTCATCTTCCTTCGATCTTTCTTAAGTATCTCAAATTGGGGATCATCATTGTCTACTTCCTCTGATGGAATATGGATGAAGTGACTGAGAGGGGGGGGGGTGAATCAGTCAACCATAAAAACACTTCCTAATTAATTCTTTGCAGATCCTTTAAGATATCTTAACAGTGTTGGCTGTTTTAGCACTCGGTAAATAGATTGCAGTAACTTTGAAGATGCAGAAAGTATTAGCAATATTATCTTTAGATATTCATCAGTGCATGTAAATGATTGAGAAGGCAATTAAGAACACAGGAGACACAAGATTTAACGTGGAAACCCAATATGGGAAAAACCACCAATGTATCTAGATACTGATTTTCACTTTTCTGAAGTGATGCCCGGTTAGAAGCCAACCTGGTAAAAGGTTACAAAACACACTGTTAGGTGTGACCTTGTTAGAGGATTTAAAACACCCTGCTAGGAGTGGCCTGGTAAGAGGTCTTGAAAACAATTCAATGGAATTGTCACCTTGTTAGAGGATTTATATTATGGCTGTTAAACCAACTCGGTTAAGAGATTTAGAATTCACTGTTACAATGATAAGAAGGTAACAATGAAAAAGTGACCTGTATAATAATGCAACTGTCTTTTTGATTACAGATCTCTGTTCTGCATAAGTCTGATCCTCTCTGATCGAATAAATCTTTGCTGCTCCTCAAGGATATCTGAACATCCTTCACAAATTCGCATATACCTTTCCTTCTTTTCTTCTGTAAATCTTCTGCTGTCTTATATTTACTTTTCACAATTGACTTTTTATTTATATGATTTTGGATTAGTCAAATTGACATTATTTAGTATAACAGTCGGCTGAATTAAGTAAACTCTATTTGCAAAAATCCTTCAAGGGCCGACAGTGCTCGGTGACCATATCTTTTTATAATTTTTTCAGAGACCGAGGGAACTCGGTAAACACCAACAATCCTTTACCTTTGATAACCAACTGAACTCGGTAAATACTAACTTTCCTCGATGACCGACTGAACTCGGTAAACACTAAACTTTCTTCGGAAACTGAGTGAACTCGGTAAACACTAAACTTTCTTTGGCAACCGAGCGAACTCGGTAAACACTAAACTTTCTTCGACAACCAAGTGAACTCGGTAAGCACTAATATCCCTGTCTGGCAGACCGACTGAGCTCGGTAGAAGTAGATTGCTGCGGACTATGACATAGTGTGACATCAAAGACAATACATAATTGAGTAGCAATTTCCTTCAGACAATTGTTTCCAACAATCTCCCTCTTTGGCATTGATGGCAACACAATATGTCATAGCATAAGAAATTTGAAAGAGTTAGCTTGGTTTGGATTCAAATCTCCCTCTGTCAGCAAACTTCCTGTATCCTGAAGATTCTTCCTTCTGACTATTTTAAAAATTTCTTGAAGTAATAGCAAAGACTTAAGACATAGCAAACACTCCCTCTTTGACAACACATGCCAAAGACAATTCACATATTACCGGTGAAAATTAATGTACCTCAAGTACTGATTCATATGCAATGATTCCTTTAATATGCTGCATCAACAGGTTGATTTTCAATCATGTTCTGGTTGATGCATCACTAAAACTGTATTTAGTGAGCCTCAGATAGGGGAATGACCCCTAACTTACCTCTTAGATACACAAATGCATCCTTAGGTAATGGTTTGGTAAAAATGTCTACAATTTGTTCTTTTATATGAATATATTCTAATCTGATTTCCTTGTCTTGCACCAATTCTCTGACAAAGTGATATTTAATAGCAATGTGCTTGGTTTTGGAATGCATCACTGGATTCTTAGAAATGTTTATTGCACTGGTATTGTCACAAAATATAACAACTGGTTCTTTGATTTCAACCTTCATACCTTCTAATAGCTGTTTAAACCAAACAATATTTGAACAGTTTACTACAGCAGCAACATATTCTGCTTCGGCTGTGGATTGAGATGTACAATTCTGCTTTTTACTAGTCCAGGATACCAGTCTTTTTCCAAGAAAAAATGCTCCACCACTTGTTCTTTTTCTGTCATCAATGTTTCCTGCCCAATCAGCATCAGTAAATACTTTCAAGTCTAGATTGCCTCCAAATTTATACCACAAACCATACTCTTCAGTTCCTCTTAAGTATCTTAATATTCTTTTGATTGCCATCATGTGATTTTCCTTAGGTTTTGCTGAGAATCTAGCTACTATACCGACTGCTAAGGCAATATCAGGTCTTGTATGTACCACATACTGCAATTTTCCAATCATAGATCGGTATAGGGTCTGATCAACTTCTTTTGAATCATCATTTTTGGTAAGTTTCAGTCCAGTACACATGGGTGTACCAACTGGTTTTGAATCTTCCATTCTAAACTTCTTAAGTATCTCCTTAATGTATTTGGATTGAGTAATGTATATACCATTCTTGCTTTGCTGAATTTGAAGACCAACAAAGAATTTTATTAAACCAAACATAGACATTTCAAATTCTCTGTTCATTTGTTCTGAAAATTCTTTGCACTGATCCTCATTCCCTGTAAATATAGTATCATCCACAAATATTTCTGCCAATACAATTTTGTCATCCGGTCCTTCTTTGATATACAGATTACTGTTATCATTAGCTCTTTTGAAATTAATCTGGATCAAATAGTTATGGAGTCTTTCATGCCATGCTCTAGGAGCTTGTTTTAAACCATACAATGCTTTGTGTAACCTGCAGACCATGTCCCTTTTGTCTGGATCAACAAAACCTTCAGGTTGTTCAATGTAGACTTCTTCATCAAGAATTCCATTGAGAAATGCAGATTTTATATCCATCTGATATACCTTAAATCCTTTGTGTGTTGCATAAGCAAGTAGAGTTCTTACACCTTCTAATCTTGCAACAGGAGCAAAAGTTTCTCCATAATCTATACCTTCTTCTTGAGAATAACCTTTACATACCAGTCTAGCTTTGTTTCTAGATACTTGACCATCTTCATTCAGTTTATTTCTGAATACCCATTTTGTTCCAATTACATTCTTATCTTTAGGTCTAGGTACAAGAGTCCAAGTTTTGTTCTTTTGTATTTGTTCTAATTCTTCATTCATTGCTTCAATCCAACTTTCATTCTCTAATGCATCTTTGATATTTCTAGGTTCAAAATCAGTAAGTAGACATGTACCTTTTAGCTTACTTCTTGTCATAGTACCATCTAATTTGTTTCCAATGATTTGATCTGGTGTATGATGTCTTCTGACATATTTGGCTAGTATGGGTTCCTTGCCTTTTGAATGATTCATGCTGTTGTCTTCTAGGATCTCTTCTTCAGGTTGCTCAGGCTCGGTAGATATTTGCTCGGTAGTTTCAGGCTGAGACTCGGTCTGAATTTCTTCCTGTGACTCGGTAACTGTGCTCGGCTCGGTAGATATAGCTTCATTATTGATAGTTGTGTCTGTCAATGTTTCAGGTTCAATGTAAATGAATCTTTTGTAGTTTTCAGGTTCCCTTTTGCTTTCTTCCTCAGTATTTTCTGCAAACTCATCAAATTTCACATGTATACTTTCTATGACTTTGTGAGTAGATAAGTTCAGACATTTGTATGCCTTGCTTTTGCTAGAATATCCTAGGAATATTCCTTCATCACTTTTCACATCAAATTTATTTCTTCTGGATTCTTTTAGGATATAACACTTGCTACCAAATATTTTCATGTAACGTACATTAGGTTTATAGCCATACCATAATTCATAAGGAGTTTTGAATGTGTCTTTCTTTAGTTGTACTCGGTTCAAGGTATGAACTGCAGTGCTGATAGCTTCCTTCCAGTACTTTATAGTGTTGTTCTTTTCTATCATTAGAGTCCTTGCACAATCCATAATAGATCTATTTCTTCTTTCTGCTATTCCATTCTGCTCAGGAGTTCTAGGAGCTGATACCTATCTTTTGATTCCTCTTTCTATGCAGAAGTTGTTAAAATCATGGGAGATGAATTCACCACCTCTGTCTGATCTTAAGCATTTCAATCTTTTCCCTGTTTCTTTTTCTAGTCTTGCTAAGTACCATTTGAACTTTTCAAATGCCTCTGATTTTTCTCTTAAATACATAACAGTCATCATTCTAGAATAATCATCAATGAAAAGAATAAAGAATTTATCTCCAGTATAGCTTTGTATTCCAATAGGTCCACATAAATCAGTATGCACAATTTCCAAAATTTCTTTAGACTGATAGTTCTTACTCTTGAAACTAGTTTTACTCATTTTGCCAATCTGACAATTCTTACATAGACCAGTGTCAGGTTTCTTCAAAGTAGGAATGCCTCTAACCTTCTTGAATTTGCTTATTTTTATCATGTTATCAAAATTCACATGACATAACCTTTTGTGCCATAGCCAACTTTCTTCTATTTGAGCAATAAATCATGAATATTCATTGAGATCAAGATAAAATAAGTTACCTTTTGTTTGTTTGCCTGATCCAATGAGTTTTCCTTTTCCATCCAGCAGTCTTGCTTGACCATTCATGAATTCAACCTTGAAACCAGTGTTGATTAGCTGTGCTACACTTAGAAGATTATGTTTTAGTCCTTCAACCCAGTAAGCATTATCACATATGAGTTCTTTGGTTAATGAGATTCTTCCTTTTCCTTTTATACAACAAGGTTCATTGTTTCCAAATCTTACATTACCATTGTCACAGTCTTCTAGATATTCAAATTTTGTTTTGTCACTAGTCATGTGGTGTGAACATCCACTATCTATTATCCATATATCATCTTTGCTTATATGAGAAATAAGTGCCATCTTATCTTCATCATCATCAGATTCATCTTTTATAGCAATAAAGACAATTTCTTCTTCACTATCATCAGAATCTTTAGCCATAAAACATGATTTCTTACCTTTATCCTTGTATGATTTGAAATTTTTTTTGCCATAGTACTTGTGACTTCTCTTTTCTTCTTTGACTTGCTTGTTTGGGCACCTAGCTGCAATATGTCCAATTTCTTCACATGAGAAACAGATTAAAGGAGTTTTACCTTTATACTTACCTTTCCCTCTAGAGTACTTCTTTGCAAGTAATGCTTCTACAATTTCAAGATCACTATCAGAACTTTCTTCTGATTCTTCTTCACTGTCTGTCTGAACTTCTTTAATTTTCTTGTTCTTCTTTAGTGAAACCTTGGCCTCAAATGCTGATTCAATATTTTTGGAACTAGGAACATAGTTGTCATAGTTGTCTAATTCAAAAGCTGTCAATCTTCCAACTAGAGCATCCAAGGTTATACTGTGGTTCGCTTCACATCTTCTTTCTTGAATAGCTGATACTCTTATTGCATAGATAGGGAGTAGTGTTCTGAGTACCTTACTTATAACAGTCTCATCTGAGATTGTTCCTCCAGAAGCTCTGATTGCACTTACACTTGCTTTGATTCTTTCAACATATTTTGCAATGTTTTCATCTTCCTTCATATTCATCTTGTCAAACTGTCCTCTTAGGCTTTCTGCTTTGGCTCTCTTCACATTTGCATCACCACCATATATTTTCTTCAGTGCCACCCACATTTCATATGTAGTAGTGCAGTCTTTAATATCATCAAATTCTTCATAGCTGAGAGCAGATGCAATGTCTATCATCATGGTGTTGTGAGTCTTTTTATCTGCAATGTCTTCAACAGTTAATGCGCCATTAGGAATTGTATACTCTTCATCAATGTATTTGCATCCTGAATCACCAATGGAAGCCAGATGAAGTCGCATGAGACCTTGCCAAGCTGAAAAGTTATCTCTGTTAAGCTTTGGAATTTCCCTCTTGTAAGACATCCTGATCTTTAGCTTAGGTCTTTGAAACCCTTCCTGTAAGCACCAAATGCTCTGATACCAATTGATGAAATATGGATGAAGTGACTGAGAGGGGGGGGGGGGTGAATCAGTCAACCATAAAAACACTTCCTAATTAATTCTTTGCAGATCCTTTAAGATATCTTAACAGTGTTGTCTGTTTTAGCACTCGGTAAATAGATTGCAGTAACTTTGAAGATGCAGAAAGTATTAGCAATATTATCTTTAGATATTCATCAGTGCATGTAAATGATTGAGAAGGCAATTAAGAACACAGGAGACACAAGATTTAACATGGAAACCCAATATGGGAAAAACCACCAATGTATCTAGATACTGATTTTCACTTTTTTGAAGTGATGCCCGGTTAGAAGCCAACCCGGTAAAAGGTTACAAAACACACTGTTAGGTGTGACCTTGTTAGAGGATTTAAAACACCCTGCTAGGAGTGGCCTGGTAAGAGGTCTTGAAAAAAATTCAATGGAATTGTCACCTTGTTAGAGGATTTATATTATGGCTGTTAAACCAACTCGGTTAAGAGATTTAGAATTCACTGTTACAATGATAAGAAGGTAACAATGAAAAAGTGACCTGTATAATAATGCAACTATCTTGTTGATTACAGATCTCTGTTCTGCATAAGTCTGATCCTCTCTGATCAAATAAATCTTTGCTGCTCCTCAAGGATATCTGAACATCCTTCACAAATTCGCATATACCTTTCCTTCTTTTCTTCTGTAAATCTTTTGTTGTCTTATATTTACTTTTCACAATTGACTTTTTATTTATATGATTTTGGATTAGTCAAATCGACATTATTTAGTATAACAGTCGGCTGAATTAAGTAAACTCTATTTGCAAAAATCATTCAAGGGCCGACAGTGCTCGGTGACCATATCTTTTTATAATTTTTCCGAAGACCGAGGGAACTCGGTAAACACCAACAATCCTTTACCTTTGATAACTGACTGAACTCGGTAAATACTAACTTTCCTCGATGACCGACTGAACTCGGTAAACACTAAACTTTCTTCGGCAACCGAGTGAACTCGGTAAACACTAAACTTTCTTCAGCAACCGAGTGAACTTGGTAAACACTAAACTATCTTCGGCAACTGAGTGAACTCGGTAAGCACTAATATCCCTGTCCGGCAGACCGACTGAGCTCGGTAGAAGCAGATTGCTGCGGACTATGACATAGTGTGACATCAAAGACAATACATAATTGAGTAGCAATTTCCTTCAGACAATTGTTTCCAACATCCTCTTCTTCTTCTTCTTCTTCCTTGCATTTTCACTTTCCTTTAGATTCATTTTTCTCCTTATCGATATCTTTCTCCTTGTCCTCATCAGTATTCATGTCTCCATCCTTCTTTCTTTTATTCTTCTTCTCATTTGTGTCATTTATTTTTCTTGATTCTATTTTATCTGACTTTGGTGGTGCTTGGGATGTTTTCTCTTGTCTTCTAGTATCATCTCTATATTTGTCTTTATTTTAGTATCCTCTACCTCTTGTTACTTCTCAGGTTGATGGGTCAATTGGTAAGTGTTTTTTTTTAGATGATATGGGGTTGTGCTCATGTGTTCCTAATGATTCTTCATTCCTTTTCATCTCTTGCAATACTTCCTCATTACTTTTCAATTTATGTTTAGGAACACTACTTGGTGTGTTGCCAATATAGAATCTTGTCAATTTCACACCTCTCCATTAGTTGTCAGTGATCTCTACTTAGTAGAAGTGTTGATAGATGTGTAAACCTTTTTAGTGTCTTTTTCTTTTATAATTTTTACTGGTGCTTCCTATTTTTCCATCTCCTCAATAATATAGTATATGTTTTTTTTTCTGTTGTCTAACCTAGAGAGTTTTTGCGACACCAAAAATCTTTGTGTTATGGGTGTGTGAATCTTTTGATGAGTTATTGTTATTTACTTTATATGTTATTTCAATTACAACATATTGGTAATACAAAAAATAATATGATCGGTAAACTAGGAATAAAACTAAATGCATAAGATTAAAAGTTTGAATTGATACAAATCTATTTGTACTGATTCACCCCCCCTCTCAGTACCTAATCTTTCCAATCAACAAATATATATGTCTAGAATCAAGGTCACTAACCAATATGTAAAATGGAATACAATATATACATCTCATGATGATAAGAAGAAAGTCTCCAAATAATGAACAAGAAGATAGAAACAACATCAATGATCATCCAAGCACAAAGTCATGAATGTTGAATCTCAATGGTAATAGAATTAGTACCACTCAACCATGTTGAAAAAAGAAATCCACTCCCACCATTCTAAGGAGATAACACCAGGTCTCACTCAAGAAAACATCCAAAATAGAAAACACTAATGCCAAGGTACACTGGATAAAATGGTAGTAATGGTTAAGGTTATCAAGTATAAATGATCATGAAACAAATCACATGTACCAAATACAATGTGGGAACCTAGGACACACATAGGGAAGTGTCAAATGTCACATATGTCTAACCCTTGGAACTCATTCTGGTAGCCTCTCTAGACCTTGATGCCCAAGTGACCATATGAGATATTAGGAAACCTCTCAAACAAATAAGGCTACTAACTATTCTAGAACACACACCACACTAGGTGGAAAACATCATCTCACACACCCTAGCTTGTACTAGCACTTGAGGCATGGTGAGATATATGATTATCTTATTAATTTTTCTCTCAATAATTTATTATCACTTATTAAGTCAACATACAAAGGATACCTAGGAAGCAACTTCAAGGCTCTAGTGCCTCCAAAGTAAGCCACTTCTAGTCTATTCTCCTAGATATCCCACCCTAATACTCTGAATAAAAGAACTAAAGAGAAATAAAAAATGAAACTATAAAAGACTTCCATAAATTAGTAAACCATAAACATCATTAAAGACAAGTGTTGGAGCATACTAAATAAAATGTCATCCTATAAAAGGATCCAAACTATCCATCACATACTAGACATATCAATAAATAAATCAAATACCAAACTGTATGGTCTTGTGATATAAGATCAATATTCATCAAGAGCAACAAATAATCTTTCTCCAAACATGGAGTAAAACATTGATGCAGGAGCATCCTAGGATTCTTGGAAATCTTGTATAAACCAAAAATATGTTTGTCTTTGAAGATAGATTGTTAGTTTTGATCTTTGTTTGATGGTATTCTTGCTCGGTTTGGGAGACTAGTTGCTCAGTTTAGGTGGTTACCAAGGTGCTTAGTCTCTAAAGAATGCTCGATAAATCAAGGCATCAAGTCACTAGTGCTTAGTAATAATTGGGTTCCTTGATCATGCCTGGTTTGGTTGGTTGATTGGTGCTTGGTTATTTCTTCTGTTGCTCAGTGTTCTTGCTTATCGACTAGATTATTTGGATAAATTGGCTTGGCCGACTGGTGTATTTAATTTGGGTGGTACTCCTCGAGTTATAGATTGACTGTTGGACATGTGGGGACCTAGATCTGGCATGTTGCATTCTTCTATGTGGATCTGATGACTATTGGGGCCATCTTTGAGAGTTTATTTATTTTGTAAGGCTATTTGAGAGTTGATTGATGTTTTAGCATTTAATATTTGTTTATAGAGATTTATTATTTCATCAACCAACTGGTGGCTGGGACCTTAGTATTTATAGGATGCTTGGGTAGTTGTTTAAGGCATTAGATTTCTGGTTGGAAGGTTAGTAGCCTACGAGCTTAGAAGCAAAAAGATTTCTTGGAAGTTTGAGTACAAGTTTAGATCTTTCCTAGGTACCTACCAGTGTGCTGCTTGTTGCAGACCTGAACTAGCTAGATGCTGATGTTGGGGAAAAGATTTGGATCTTGTGAGATGTTGTAGACTGTTACTTTCTCTATAATTGGCCATAACTAGGAAGGCCTTATAGCTCAACATATTTCATGTAATCAGTGTGTTCATGAATAAAGACTTATGTTTTATTGCAGATCTATTATTTTTTTTGTGTATTTTTGTTGCATATTGGTTTGGCTGCAAAGTCGGTCAGTCCTTTATTTAATCCATCCACCTTGACTTCATTAAGTGGTATCAAAGAAAAGTTTGTTCCTATTAGACAAAAGTCTATTCCTATTGGAGCCGAGTGGATCTTGTGTACTTAGATCTTGATTTGAAGATGCCTCCAAGGAGAAATCATGAGATCTCTAAAGAAGAGGAAGCTACCAGAGAATTTTGTCTTAATGATTTTAGGGATTTGCAGAAACAAGTGCAAGACCTACAAGAGGAATTGAGAAAGAAGAAGCCTACCTTGAAAGGGGATAGTGATGATGAATCTGAGGAAGATCATTTTGAAGAAGTTGTAAAAGAAGCTAGAGATTTGGAGGAGAATCAAATTCTGAAAGCTATGTCTAAGATTGGGAAGAGACCTAAGATTGAAGTTTCTGCATTTGCTGGAAGCCTTAGACCTAAAGAATTGATTGATTAGATCAATGAGATGTTGGACTACAACTGATTTGGAATCTGATTGAAGAATCTATGATTGCAAGATCACTGAGGAGTTTCTAATTAGATATGTAATATGATTAAATTAGTATTATGTTGTCATTGATGTCAACTAGTTTGACAACACTTATCTTGTAAGTTACTATACCGAGACATCTAAAGAAAGGTGAAAGAGATGAAGAATAGAGAAATCTACATGAGGAAATATGTACATGACAGAGGAGGATAAGGAACACATTGAGTAACTTGCTAATGAGTCTATGACTTGATGATATTGACTTTATTATGTTGCATTCATCTATGATGAAGTATAGAGCTGAAAGACACAAAGCAGTGTTGTCGGTAAATGAAGCATTTCTAGTATACACCGATGGAGTGTAGTGTATACCAATCAAAATATTAATCAAGCAGTATTCACCAATGCATTTCTTTGTTAACCGAGTAGAATAGAATGTATTAAATGATTAGTTTAGCTGATAAGATTGATGAGCTGGCAAGAGTATAACCTCAAGGTAACAGATAATGTTTGTTACACAGACTGACGACTGACAAAATTTAGAAGAGATCTAATAGAAAAGATTGAAATATGTTATTGACACAAGTACCAAGAGTTTGAAGCAACAGAATCTATGAATGAGGTTAAGCGACAAAATCTAATGGTGGAGAAGAAAATGATTTACTCATCTATATAAGAGAACAAATTTTCTTTATGAAAATGTCAGAAAGAAGATGTTGTAGGACTATCATGTGAATAAGGTGTTCATGTATTTTGATCATACTAGTTATTAAGAACCGAGCTACAGAACAATTACTGAGCTATAGAGACAATTACCGACAAATAGTAAGTTGATATAGTATTGAATCTGAAGTGAATTATTGATCAAAAGGATTTGTATGGACTAAATATTGATCTATAATCTGCAATTGAGGTTGTATTAGGGTAGGTCATTTACTATTACATATTTAACCATTGTAAATAGTCAAAATCTCTTAACCGAGTGGACTCTAAAAGTCTTATGATGTATCATTCATAGAATGAACATTGGCATCCTATCAACCCCATAGTGAATGCTGGTTGGACAATAACTTCTAGTCTAAAATCCTCTAACAAGGTCACACCTTACAGTGTGTTTGTAAGCTTTAACAGGGTTGGGTCTTAACCGACCTCAATTCAGAAGAGTGAGCAATTTTGGGTTGCTGATCCTAGGTGGTTTTCCCCTTTACATGGTTTCCACATTAAATCTCTTGTGTTATGTGTTGATTGTGATATTTGTTTGTTATCATTCTTTACATGTTACATGTTAGATTTGATCAGTAAACTATTTTAGCATTAGACTGATAATCGGTAAAAGCATAGATAGTGAGAGTTATTATTGTTTACCGATGAGCAAAAATTGAAGAAATTGTTTTGAATTATACATTTTGATTTGGGACATTGGATAACTGATTCAACCCCCTCTCAGTTATTCTAACAATTGGTATCAAAGCATTGGTTTCTTGGAATAGAGTTTTAAGGACTTAAGCATAAAGGTCTCAAGATGTATAAGAGGGAAGTACCAAAACTAAACAAAGAGAACTTTGCAGTATGGCAAAGTAGAATGAAGCTGCACATATTTGGAATTGGGAACTCTGCACTAGAACTGGTGGAGAATGGCTACATGCAACTACCCATTGGTCCCTTAACCCTTGATCAACTAAAGGACAAGCATGAACACAATGTTACTATGATGGAACTTGCTGCTACATGTACCAATGCTGAATTTGAAGATATCAAGACATGCACAACTACTAGAGGAATGTGGGATAAATTAGCACAAATATACAGTGGAGATCTAAATGTCAAAAGAGCCCAAGCTGAAATTCTGAGAGGAAAATTTGATGATATGAGAATGAAAGAAGGTGAGAACATTGTCCAATATTCAAATAGACTCAAAGAGGTAGTACATGCTATTAGAGAATCTGATGGTGTGATTGATGATGAAATAGTGATAAGCAAAATTCTCAAAACTTTGCTAGCAGTTTATGCAATCAAGATTTCTACAATTCATGAAACAAGAGCTACATCCAACCTTACTCTTCACACTCTAATTGGTAAACTTACAACCTTTGAATTAAACAACTTTGATAATAGTGTTGTTTGTTCTGTTGAGTCCGCTTTCATGTCTTCTTTGAAGATTGGAAAGTCTAGCAGGAATAGTAAAAATTGTGATAGTGATGATAATATTGATGATGAACTTAATGAGCTTGAAACACTTATGGCTAGAAGATTGCCCAAATGAAAAGGAAGGTATAGAGGTAAGCTACCTTTAGCATCCTTTAATTGTAAAGAAGTCAGTCACATCACTGCTAGATGTCCTCAGAAGAAAGATGATGATAGATCCAAAGATCGATCTGATGGAAGCTATGGAAGAAGAGTCAATAGAGGCTACCGACACTACAACAGAGACAACCAAGATGAAAAAGGCAAAAAGGTATGTTACATAGCTGAAGATATTGAAACTAAATCTGATTTTGATGATGATATAGAAGTTGTATTTGTTGCAATGAAAGATGACTTAGAAGAAGAAGAGAAACATGAAGAGACAACATTGATCTCTAAAGTAAGTAGAAATTATACATGGATCATAGATAGTGGTTGTACACATCATATGACCGGTGATGTAGAGAAGTTTGATCATCTTGTTGAGTATAATGGAGGATCTGTGAGAATGGGAAATGATGCACCTTGTATGGTAAGAGGTAAAGGCTCATTGATGATCAATGACAGACTACAATGTGAAAATGCATATTGGGTAGATGGATTGAACTATAATTTGTTAAGTGTGGCTTAGCTAAACAATTTAGGCCACTGACTAGCTTTTGAGAGAAAAAAGGTGAAGATCTATGATGATGGAGGAAGACTTGTCAGAATTGGTACACAATCCAGAGGTAATCTATTCTATCTTGATATGGATTAGTCTTCTTGTTTGTTAATAAAGGATGAAGATGCTTGGTTGTGGCACAGAAGGTTATGCCATGTAAACTTTGACAACATGATCAAGATTAGTAGAAAGAGAAGAGTTAGAGATTTCCTAACTTAACAAAACCTGATCATGCCATGTGCCATGAATGTCAAAAAGGTAAGATGACTAGGTCTAGTTTTAAAAGAAAAGACTATTCAACAAAGAAGATACTTGAGTTGGTTCATACCAACCTATGTGGTCCTATGAGAACTCAAAGCTGTTCTGGTGATAGATATTTTATTCTTTTTGTTGATGACTATACTAGACTGATGACTGTTATGTTCCTAAAAGAGAAATATGAAGCCTTCAAAATGTTTAAATGGTATAAAGCTAAGGTAGAGAAAGAAACTGGAAAAGAAATAAAATGTTTAAGATCTGATAGAGAAGGTGAATTTATCTCTGATGAATTTACTAATTTTTGTAATGAGCATGGAATCAAAAGGTAGGTATCTGCACCAAGGACACCTCAGCAAAATGAAAGGAGGAATAGGTCTATAATTGACTGTGTTAGAACATTGATGATACAGAAGAATGTTGCTCAGACATACTGGAGGGAAGCTGTCAGTACAACTGTGTATGTTCTTAACCGAGCACAACTAAAGGACTCCAACTAAACACCTTATGAACTATGGTTTGGACACAAACCTACTGTAAGTTATTTCAAAATTTTTGGAAGTAAATGCTTTATTTTGAAAGATGAGAGAAATGGAAAATTTGATTCTAAAGGAGATGAAGGAATATTTCTAGGATATTCCACTACAAGTAAAGCATAAAAATGTTTGAATAAGGCTACAAATAAGATAGTTGAAAGTACTAATATTTATGTTGATGAGTTTGATGACAAGTACATAGAGGAAAGTACAAAGGAATCTAAAGACTACAGTAGATTCACTTATATTGAACATCTAGAGTATCTACCGACACCACAGACTATGACAACTGATCAGCAAGGAAATAATATAGGACAATAGACAACACAAACCAAGGAACAAGATGGAGCTACCGAGCAAGAAAATGACCCTGAATAGGATGAACAAGAAAGGAGAAATCAAGTTTTGGCTAGTTTTGTCAGAAGACATCATCCTATGACACAAATCATTGGAGACAGGCATGCCAGAATGCAAAATAGAACCAAAACAAGACAAGGTACATGTTTAATTTGTGAATTTGAACCTAAAACTATGAAAGTTGCATTAGAAAATGAAGAATGGGTTAATGCAATGAAGGAGGAAATAGAGAAAATAGAGAAGAACAAAACCCTAGTCCTTAGTACCCCGACCAAAAGATAAAAATGTTATCGGTACTAAGTGGATATATAGGAATAAATTGAATGAAAATGGTGAAGTCACAAGAAATAAAGCTAGATTGGTATGCAAGGGATATGCACAGGAAGAAGGCATTGAATATGGTGAAACATTTGCACCTATTGTTAGATTAGGAGTTAGAATGCTACTTGCATATGCTGCACACAAGAAATTCAAAGTCTATCAAATGGATGTGAAGTCAACATTTTTGAATGATATACTTGAAGAAGAGGTCTACATTGAACAACCTAAAGGATTTGTTGATCTAGACAATAAAGACATGGTATGTAGACTACATAAAGAATTATATGGATTGAAGAAAGCATCGAGAGCATGGTATGAAAGACTACATACTTGTTAAGTATTGGATTTATTAGAACAAGTGAAAACAACAATCTATATGTGAAAGGTGATACTGATGACACTATTATCATTACTGAAATATTTGTTGATGACATTATTTTGGAGGCTCAGATCTTGTCTGCAAGGCATTTGCTGATGAAATGCAAAAGGAATTTGAAATGTCTATGTTCAGAGAGATTAAGTTCTTTCTTGGACTACAAGTGATTCAACAGAGTGATGGGATATTCATCACACAATCTAAATACATAAAGGAAGTACCTGAAGACATTTGGCATGGAAGATACTAAACCTATAGGAACACCGATGGCTACTAGATGCAAATTGACAAAGGAGGATGAAAATACCAAGGTAAACCAGACACTTTATCGATCCATGATTGGTAAGTTAATGTATGTAGTTCACAGTAGACCAGATATAGCACATGTTGTGGAATTGTTGCAAGATTTTCTGCTAATCCTAGAGAATCACACATGATGGCTACAAAAAGGATCTTAAGATACTTGAAGAAAATAGAGAATTATGGATTATGGTATCCTAAGGAAGGAAAGTTTGAACTGAAAGTTTACATTGATGCTGATTGGGCTGGAAATGTGGATGATAGAAAAAGCACCACCCGAGGAGCATTTTTCTTTGGTGAAAGACTTGTAACCTAGACAAGTAAAAAGAAGGCTTGTATTTCTTAGTCTACAACTGAAGCAGAATATTTTTTTGCTTCTACTAACTGTTCAAACATTGCCAATATCAAACAAGTGTTGGAAGGAATGAATGAGGTAATCACTGATCTGGTGATTATATACTGTGACAACACTAGTGCTATTAATATTTCAAAAAAATTTGTGATGCACTCTAAGATAAAGCATATATCTATTAAGTATCATTACTTAAGGGAACAAGTACAAGAGAAGCAAGTTAAGTTAGAATTTTTTACATCCAAAGAACAACTTGCAGATATTTTTACAAAGTCCCTACCGAAGGACACATTTGAATACTTGAGGACTAGACTTGGGGTCTGTCCCCTATCTATCGGTCACTAAGGTGATCTGGTTGTTGCATCAGCCTACTTTTATCAGAAGATTAGTCATGTTGATGTAGCATAGTTCACACCTTTGAATCATGTTCAAGGTTGTTGATTAAGTTTGTGAACTTGAACCGATTGGAATATCAGTATTCTGAGATACAGAGGAAGACATAATTATTTGTTTATTTATTTCTTTGGCATTGTTGTCAAAGGGAGAGATATATAATATGAAATTAAAATGGGAAAGATAAACAAGATATGAAAAGGACAAGCACTAACAAGAATTATCTAAGGGAGAGACAATGAGACAGAGTATTGAAGATCAGTTACAGAGAACATAAGCAAGAATAGCAGAACTAAAAAGATCACAACTGCAGAATGGTAAAGCTGTATTACATAATGTTGGTTTAGTAATGTAGTGATTAAACATATTAAGTCTATTCAACTTACAACATTTGTTCACAAAGTTGTAGAATGTATGTTTGGTATGTGTATGGTACATTTCATATTACTTGAGTTTCCATCAATGCCAAAGGGAGAGATTGTTGGACTACAACTGATTTGGAATCTGATTGAAGAATCTGTGATTGCAAGATCACTAAGGAGTTGCTGATTAGATATGTAATATGATTAAATCGGTATTATGTTGTCATTGATGTCAACTAGTTTGACATCACTTATCTTGTAAGTTACTATACCG
This sequence comes from Chamaecyparis obtusa, assembly GCA_027943335.1. NCBI lineage: Eukaryota > Viridiplantae > Streptophyta > Pinopsida > Cupressales > Cupressaceae > Chamaecyparis > Chamaecyparis obtusa. Next base: position 4,914 of record BSBK01002820.1, on the reverse strand, counting down.
AGACATCTGAAGAAAGGTGAAAGAGATGAAGAACATAGCAATCTACATGAGGAAAGATGTACATGACAGATGAGGATAAGGAACACATTGAGTAACTTGCTGATGAGTCTATGACTTGATGATATTGACTTTATTATGTTGCATTCATCTATGATGAAGTATAGATCTAAAAGACACAAAGCAGTGTTGTCGGTAAATGAAGCATTTCTAGTATACACTGACAGAGTGTAGTGTATACCAATTGCAGTATTAACCAAGTAGTATTCACCGACACATTTCTTTGTTAACCAAGCATAACAGAACATATTAAATAATTAGTTTAGCTAATAGGATTGATGAGATGGAAAGAGTATAACATTAAGGTAACAGATAATGTTTGTTACACAGATCGATGACTAACAAAATTCAGAAGAGATCTAAGGGAAAGATTGAAACCTGTTATTGACACAAGTACTAAGAGTTTGAAGTGGAAAAATCTATGAATGAGATTAAGTGGAAAAATTTGATCGTGGAGAAGAAAATGATTTACTCGTCTATATAAGAGAACAAATTTTCTTTATGAAAATGCCAAAAGAAGAAGCTGCAAGACTATCGTGTGAATAAGGTTTTCATGCATTCTGATCATACTAGTTAGTAAGAACTGAGCTATAGAACAATTACTGAGCTACAAAGAGCAATTACCAATGGATAGTAAGTTGATACAGTATTGAATATGAAGTGAATTATTGATCAGAAGGATTTGTATGGACTAAATATTCATCTGTAATCTACAATTGAAGTTGTATTAGGGAAGGTCATTTACTGTTACATATTTAACCATTGTATATAGTCAAAATCTCTTAACCAAGTCAACTTTGAAATTCTTATGATGTATCATTCATAGAATGAACATTGTTATCCTATCAACCCCATAGTGAATGCTAGTTGGATGATAAATTCTAGTCTAAAATCCTCTAACAAGGTCACACCTTACAGTGTGTTTGTAACCTTTAACAGGGTTGGGTCTTAACTCACCTCACTTCAGAAGAGTGAACAATTTTGGGTTGCCAGTCCCAAGTGATTTTTCCCTTTACAAGGTTTCCATGTTAAATCTCTTGTATTATGTGTTGATTGTGATATTTGTTTGTTATCATTCTTTACATGTTACATGTTAGATTTGATTGGTAAACTATTTTAGCATTAGACTGATAATTCGTAAAAGCACATACAGTGAGAGTTATTATTGTTTACCGACGAGCAGAAATTGAAGAAATTGTTTTGAATTATACATTTTGATTTGGGACATTGGAAAATTGATTCACTCCCCTCTCAGATATTCTAACATGAGATTGATGAATACTTTGAGTATGAAGAAATAGAAGATCCTGATAGGGTTAGATTTGCAAAGACTAAGTTGAAAGGTCATGCAAATATTTGGTGGAGAGAAGTTTAGTTGGAAAGAGGTAGAAGAGGAAAAGAAAAGATCACTAAGTGGAACCAAATGGTTGATAAGTTGAAGAAGTAATTTATTCTAGTGGATTATGAATTGGACATGTTTAAGAAGATGCAAGCTTTGAAGCAGAATAAAAAATTGATACAGGAGTATACCAAGGAGTTTTATAGAATCCTGATTAGGACTAGTCATTCTAAAGCCGATAAAGAAAAGGTTGCTAGGTATGTCTATGTTTTGAGACCTAGTATTCAAGAAGAGTTACTGTGTGGATGAAAACAATCGGTGATGCTTAATAGATGGCATTAAAGATTGAAGAGAAGTTGAATAGGAATTATGAAGGAAAATAGAATAGTAGGAACTGAGGTGGTAAGACTGGTGAGACTATTGTTGAGAATAATGTGACAGAGAATCCTAAGCCTGATGTGGGATCTGGAAGTGGTCAAGTTACTAAGAATGCTGAACAGAGAGAAAGGTTGAAGAATGAGTTCACCAGAACTTGCTATAACTATGGTGAAGCTGGTCATATAAGTTGGCAGTGTCCTAAGAAAAGAGTTGCACTAGCTGCTAAAGAAGACATTGAGAATGTTCCTAAGAAAGGTGAATGTCTTGTCACTAGGAGGTTAGTTGCATGTGTTCCTGAACCGGTGCAAAGAAGGAATTTGTTTAGAACTAGATGTAAGTGCAAGGATAAGGTATGTAATGTCATAGTTGATGGTGGCAGTTATGAGAACTTTGTTTCAAATGAAATGGTCAATAAATTGAATTGGAAAGAAGGAGACATCCTAGTCCTTAACAAATTGGTTGGATGCCAGATTTTTCTAAGGTTAGAGTTGAAGAATAATTCTTGGTTAAGTTTCAGATTGGATCTTATGATGATGAGATATTGTGTGATATATACCGAATAGATGCCTATCATCTATTGCTCAGTAGACCCTAGCAATTTGATAGAAATGTTTTGTTTGATGGTCATGCTAACACCTAT